>CM060926.1:341462921-341962921 GCA_030737875.1 Allium sativum
TATGCACAAAGGACGAAGAGTGTGATTGACTTGTTCCTTGTCAAGCAACGACCAGGCGAGAGTTTGAGGGTGTATCTAGACCGTTTCAACCTAGCCGCTACTGAAGTCAAAGATCCTCATGAGCCAACTGTTGTGGCAGCCCTGATTGATGGGGTAGATAAAGATACCGAATTTGGGAGATACCTGGCCGGCTAGCCACCTCATACTAGAGATTTATTCTGCGAAAAAGCTAATGTACACTTACGTCGGGAGGAGATATATGCTAACCGGAAGGCAAAAATGACATATAAGGAGGAAATCCAGAGCAATGTCGCCATTATGCAGACAGGAGACAGCTCGGGGAAGGTCGAAGTTCATGTCGGAAACTGGAACCAGGGTGGTCGCCAGTCAGGAAACAATGATAATAACAGTAATGGCAATAACCGAAAAAGGAATTGAGGGAACGACTCCCGGAGAAGGACTCGTCCCAGGTCTTTTGAAAGTTATACGCCAATAAACGATACTTTGGAGAATATCTTCATGGATTCGTACAACGTCGTCCAAAATAAAAGGCCTCGACGGAGAAAGAACGTGAGACGGGGAAGTACTGTCTCTTCCATCAGATTCACGGCCACGCAACAAATGAATGCCGTCACCTAAGAGATGTGGTCGAGAAGCTTCTCCGAGAAGGAAAATTGGATGAATACAGAGTGACACCCAGAGACAGGGGGCAAGCCGTACAGGCCCCAAATCAGAACCAGAATCAGCCTGCTGTTAGGCCAACTACCCAGCAAAAGGGAAAGGACCTTGTTATCAATACCATAATCGGAGGGCTTTATCTTGCCGGGCACGATTCCAATGCATTGGATCAGTATGTCAATGCAGCTAAGCAGCACCTCGAGGTAGGAGTGTGTAGCAACCCTGAGGACAATGTCCCGGTAAAGCAACAAAAGATGATGTCCGACGACGTCGTTTTCCGCGAACGAGAAAGCATTGGAGTCCATGCTCCGACCGAAGATCCATTTGTAATCACAGTTCCTATTGGCCCGGCCACTATTCATTAAGTCTTGGTGGATAACGGGAGTTCCGTCAACATTCTTTTCAAAAAGACATTCGACCAGATGAATCTCGAGATAAAAGACTTGAAGCCCTGTGAGGGATGGATCCGTGGATTTAACGGAGCATCTACCGCTCCAATGGGATACGTAGAGCTACCAGTTACACTTGGGGAAGGAGAATGCCAGAGAGTGAGAATTCTTCCCTTCGTGGTTTTGGGTATTGAATCGCCCTATAATGCCTTCTTGGGCCGACCGGCCCTAGCAAAGTTCAGAGCCTGTATAGCCCCCTGGTGCTTGTTATTAAAGTTTCCTACAGAAGGTGTGTTGGTATTGTCAGAGGAGATCAGGTTGCCGCACGAGCATGTTATATTGCAGAGCTAAAGCTACTCCGCAACGGAGGAGACATAGAAACCAAGGGCGCTTCTCCCCACGCAAGGGCGGAGACCTCATAGCAATTAAAGAGGATAACCGTAGGTGAGTCGCCCAGAGAGTTGCCCGAGGATATAGATCCCAGAGAGGACGAAGAACCTGGGGGTAGAATGGCGACTCCCAATGAGACAACTGTGGATGTACCGATCGATGATAGTGACCCAGAGAAGGTCCTTAAGATTGGATCCCAGTTAAATCCGAATTTAGCTAAAGAACTGACGGATTTCTTGAAAGATAACTTGGATGTATTTGTTTGGACCCACACAGACATGTGTGGGATATCTCCATCAATCATGAGCCATTCATTAAGCATTAACCCTAAGCATTCTCTGGTAAAACAAAAAAGGCGAATGCTGGGCCCAGAGAGTTCCGCTGCCTTGAAAGAAGAAGTTGGAAAGCTAAAGAGTAATGGATTTATCAGAGACTCAACCTATCCAGACTGGATTTCAAATCCAGTTCTGGTAAAGAAGGCCAACGGGAAGTGGCGAACATGTATCGATTTCTCGGATTTGAATAAAGCCTGCCCAA
Source organism: Allium sativum (assembly GCA_030737875.1). Classification (NCBI taxonomy): domain Eukaryota; kingdom Viridiplantae; phylum Streptophyta; class Magnoliopsida; order Asparagales; family Amaryllidaceae; genus Allium; species Allium sativum. The sequence continues at coordinate 341,464,916 of CM060926.1, forward strand.
AAGACAGTTTTCCGTTACCCAGGATCGATCAGTTGGTGGACTCAACGGCGGGTCATGAACTTCTCTCCTTTATGGATGCTTATTCAGGATATAACCAGATTCCAATGCATGTTCCAGATAAAGAACACACTAGTTTCATTACGGATCTGGGATTATACTGCTAGGTGGTAATGCCCTTTGGCTTGAAGAACGCAGGCGCTACATATCAATGGTTAGTGAACAAAATGTTCTATAACCAGATTGGGAAAACAATGGAGGTATACGTCGACGACTTGTAGATTAAGTCCAAGAAATCCTCCAATCACACTACAAACTTGGCAGAGATGTTTGGCATTCTTCGAAAGTACGGGATGAAACTCAACCCAACGAAATGTTCATTCGGGGTCGCCTATGGAAAATTCTTGGGATTCATCGTCAGTTCTCGCGGGATTGAGATTAATCCAGGCCAGATCGCAGCAATCATAGGCATTCAGGAGCCTAGGCAAATTAAAGGTGTGCAAAGCCTTGCAGGGAAAGTAGCAGCACTAATCAGATTCATCTCCAGGGCTACGGACAAATGCATCCCATTCTTCGAATTGATAAAGCGAGGATAACGCCACTTCAGATGGACGCCTGACTGCATAGAAGCATTTCAGACCCTGCTGAGTCACCTGGAGAAACCTCCGATATTATCTAAGCCGGTGGATCATGAGGACTTATTCGTGTACTTGGCAGTGTCGTCCCACGCGATTAGCTCAGCATTGGTGAGAGAAGAAGATAAAGTTCAAAGACCAGTATATTACGTGAGCAAAAAATTGGCGGCAGCAGAGCGTAACTATCCAAGGATAGAAAAGTTGGCGTACAGTTTGCTGATTGCCTCTAGAAAGCTTCGACATTATTTTCAGGCTCATCCCATGTAACAACCCGTATTTTCAATAACCTGTAATAACATAAATCGAGGCAGAATTTAATTCTAAAATGGGAATCAAGGGAAACGGGCTATGCCATTGTGTTCGTCTCGGAAAAATACGCGAAATAGAGTCCGAGTTTTCGAAAATCGGAGTCCGTATGACCAAGATATGGCCTCGCGAAGTTTCACGAAAATTCCCAAATTAAAGTATACTTAATTAAGTGAAATGGGTTGTGTAGATATATATATATATATTGATATATATATATATATATATAATTGAAAATTTAATAAATAAATATGCAAAAATGCTCAAAACAGCGAATTGGGAGAGGGGAATAACCGAACCGGCCGATTTTTGAAGTCGACCCGAGCCCGCTGGGTCGACTAGGGGTTAATCCAGGGTGTTTGGCTGTCAACCCGTGGGCCGATTCGCTCAAGTGCAGATTTTGCATTTGAATGGTTCTCATGGTCCATCTTTAATCTAAAGGCCCTAGATGGTTCCTACACTTGACTTCTTCCCCAAGACATGCTTTGATGGCTTGGATTGAATCTAGGGTTAATCCTATGGCCTAAAACACTTGCCTAATCTATAAATAAGACCCTAACCTACCCTAATTCATTCATAATTAAACCTAGTGACTAAACTATGGCAAAATGCTAGCTCTCATGGCCTCCACTAATTTTATGAAGAGGGTTGCATACTAATCACTCTCTAATCAACTTCTAATCCCTTCTTAGCATCTTAATCTTCTTCATTTGGTGTTCAAAGTTGCTAGTTGTGAGTTTCTATCACTTTGATGATCTTTTGGTAAACTAATTAGATGAGATGTGATGAGATTTATGGTTTTGTATGTGGGTTAATGAGCTTTGAATCATATAATATGATGTTAGCATTAATCTTATGTTTATGCATGTTGAGTATGTAAGCTTATGCAAGTTTAATATGATGTATGTTATGTTTGCATGATGCTAAATATGCAAGTTGTGGGCTATGTAATCATATGCATGTTATGCAAGTTCATGGTAATATGCTATGCAAGTTACATGTTTGTTAATATGCAAGTTACATGTATGTAAATATGCAAGTTACATGTTTGTTAATATGCAAGTTACATGTTTGTTAATATGCAAGTTACATGTATGTAAATATGCAAGTTACATGTTTCTTTATATGCAAGTTACATGTTTGTTAATATGCGAGTTACATGTATGTAAATATGCAAGTTACATGTTTATTAATATGCAAGTTCATGATGACACATTATGCAAGTCTATAAGCTAATATGCAAGTTTGTTATGCAAAATGAATATGTAAGTTATGTGACATATTATATGCAAGTTATGTGACATGTTATGCAAGTTCATATGCAAGTTATGTGTTTGTTAATATGCAAGATGGCACCTTTGAAACATGTTCATTCATATGCAAGTTGACACCTTTTATATGTGTTATATCATGAACGAAATTACGTGGGAACGATGGGGTAATTAAATGCATAAGTTAATAAGATTGTGTGAAATTAATATAATTATGCATAACACAAAATAAATAAACATAGTATGGGAATTTGCCTATTTGGTTAGGTGTACCCATACTATGTGTTGGGAATTTACCTATTGAGTTAGGTCTACCCCATGGGAATTTACCTATTAAGTTAGGTCTACCCATGTTAAGAAAACTTGATTAATTAGGGATAATTAATATAAAATTATGAGGGTGATTAATTAGGTGTAATTAATTGACTAAGACACGAGGTTGGACTCAGTTGTAGCGTAAAACTGCCCGGACCCAACCGGCTTAACCAGTTGCTACAAATGTTAGCCCAATGTGAGAGGTCTTAGGCACAAACTAAATACGTAATTAATGTAAAGACACGAGGTTAGACTCTGTTATGACATAAGGCTGCCCGGACCCAACCGGCTTAACCAGCGGTCATAAAAGACAGTCTAATGTGAGAGGTCTTTACAAAGGTTACGTTCTTAATTAATTAATTAAGAAACACTTAACCACATTAGCATGTAGAGGGACATGAGGGGTTAAGTGGGTGCCTCGGGTGGCATGAGAAAATCTAGTGGTTGCCTTGGGTGGCAATAGAAAATACGATTAGAATACTTAACCAAAATAGAACATGTAATTAAAACATGATTAAAGGGTTAAGTGGGATATACTAGAAAAAGGGACAAGCTTAGGTGGGTAGCTTGTGGAGGCCCATTTCAACCAGTAACCCATACGTATCTTTGTGGGCTCGACCCATGTCGAGGACGGGACACGCATACTGGGCTTGACTGTAAGAGGCAAACGGGTTAGCGGTGGCAACGCAAGTCCAACGGGCTTCATATGCATGAGTGGGCCCGGGCTGGTAGGTAAGCCGTTGTTGCATCGAGTAGATATAAGCCGTGCACCTTTAGTTTCATCAGGTTGCCACATTGGGGAATGATACATCCCACGGTGGGGCCAGCACGGGTATCTACGTTAGGGAGCCGATCGAATGGGAAGTAGTGTGTACACCTAGTGGATTGTAGGGCCCCGTGGCGCCTACTTGGTCACCTAGGGGTACGCAGGTACTAATTAGTAAATTTTATAAGTCCTTGGGTGGGATCAACCTTTAAGTTAGGAACGACTGGTGTGGTGCAGTTTAGTAATTTACCTTAGGGAGGGTAGATGCGTCTTTATCCTTTATCTTCGTTTAGTTGACTGCTTAGGGTAGCCATTCATCCCTATATGTTACCGTATATCAGTTTATGTCTTCTCTGGTTACTTTAACGATTGTATTGTTAAAGTTATAGGACTCGCTCAGACTTATGTCTGACCCTGTTGTTTTTATCTTTTTCCCAACCCTCAGGTCCTACGGTGGATCCTAGCAGTAGTGGAGCTTGATCGGATTGCTGTTCCAGTCTTTAGGAGCTTAGATAGATGTAAAGCTCCAGTTATCCAGTTATCTTTTCTTTTGTTTGGCTATTGTATGAGAGTGGGATTATGTACTTCTTTATTTTGATGGATATTGTACTTGACCTTTATTGTGGTTTTATGATGTAACCAGACATGTTTTACTTCCGCTGTTATGAGATGATGTTTTAAAATTTCAAGTACTATTTATATCTGTCTTGTTGTAATTTTTCTGTTCTATATTCACTAAAATACTCCACCGATGCTATGGCATTCCCTTAGTGAGTGATCATAGCGGGAGTGGGGTGTTACACGTGGTATCAGAGCTTAAGGTTACCAGAACAGATAAAATTTTTGAGAAAAACTACTTTCTAAGAGTATTTTCGAAGAAAGTATTTTTAAAAGCATGTCTTCTAAGAGAAAAAGTTTTTGAAAAAGAAAAGCATAATCCCCAATAGCCATATCTTTATCTTTCGGAATCTCCTTTTTGAATCTTTCCTCTTTCGTTTCAGCATGGCTGAAGATCTTAACATCCCGGAGGGTTTAGTTATACCACTATGGTATAGGAGGTTGCAAGAGGCTAGGGCCGCGGCTGCGGGTCCGGCCAATGCTACTACACCAGAGACAACCGCTCCTCCTCCTCAGCCTAGAGTGGATAATTTTGCTAAGGTTTGCAAGGAGTTCAAGGCTATAGGAGGAAAACCTTTTCTTGGTTCAGAGACTTTCGTAGAGGCTAGAGATTGGCTTAAGGAAGTGGAAGAGTTGCTAGATATCTTTGAAGTGGAAGAGGGAAAGAAAGTCAAGTTGGCGGCTTGGTTAATGAAGGGAGAGGCCTCATTCTGGTGGGAGGTCACTAATGGAGAACGCCCTGTTGACTCTTGGGCAGATTTTAAGCAAAGGTTTGGGGCTAAGTTTCTCTCAAGGGCGGAAGAGAATCTGTTTATGGAGAAGTTCTTGAATTTGAAGCAAGGGAATCTCACGGTGAAAGAATATGTCAACAAATTCAATCAATTAGCAAGGTTTGGCATAGAGTTGGTGAATACACCGGAGAAGAAGGCTTTGAGGTTCGTTAGAGGCTTGAACGAACCATTGCAAGGAATAGCTATGACTCACATTCCTATGGGGGCCACCTTTGAGAAGCTTGTCTACATGGCACTTATGCATGAGGATGATAAGAATTCTAAGGCACCAGAGAAAAAGGGGGATCAGAAGAAACCGCAACAGCAACAACAAGGCAAGGGCGGAAAAGGCAATGGTGACAAAAAGAAGACGAAGAAGAAGTGCTTCAATTGTGGAACACCAGGACACCTCAGTAAGGATTGTCGCAAAAAGAAGAAGACCGGTTGCTTTCATTGTGGTGAAGCAGGGCATCTTGTGAAAAACTGCCCAAAGAAGGGGCAGAAGACGGGGTCTACCTCAGGAGGCCAGGTGCAAGCTCTTATAGCACCACCTCAGTCAGGGGGGCAAGTTCAGGTTCTCTCAGTTCCACCGATTCAGCAGAGAGGTAGAACTATTTCCGTTGAAAGTCTGGTTTTTCTGTTTGATCATCCAGTTCGTACTTTGTTTGACTCTGGCGCATCGCATTCTTTTATCTCATCATCGTTAGTTGAGTCACTGCACTTAGACACCAGTCTAGTTGATGATCCCTTGGTTGTCTCAAACCCAATTGGGGGCTCCATATATCTGTCTATGATATGTTTGGGTTTGAAGATTTCTATACTTAGCGTTGAGTTTAGATGTGATGCTTTTGTATTGGGCTTCACGGGCTATGGGTTGATCTTGGGCATGGACTGGTTATCCAGTAATGGTGCCGTTCTTGATTGCGAAAGGAGAGTTGTCAGGCTCATGACCCGCTTGGGTAACACTCTCGAGATCTCTTGCAATCCCATGGAATCTGTTTTGCTAAGTTATCTTGAATCGCTCGATGCTTCGGTCGAAAGTTTGTGTTCTGTCAGAGTAGTCCGGGAATATCCGGATGTGTTTGAAGAAGTAAAGGGTTTGCCTCCGAAGCGGGAGATAGATTTCCGAATTTATTTGGTGGATAATGCCAAACCAGTGTCTTTGCCAGTACGCCACATGGCTCCTCGTGAGAGAAGAGAACTTCATAAGCAAGTAGGGGAGTTGCTTGAGAAGGGGTTCATAAGGCGAAGTATATCGGAGTGGGGAGCTCCAGTAGTGTTTGCCACGAAGGCGGATGGGTCCCTCAGACTTTGTGTGGATTATAGAGAACTTAATAAGCTCACAAAGAAGAATAGACACCCATTGCCGAGGATAGATGATCTCTTTGATCAGTTAGTTGGCGCCTCAGTGTTTTCACAGATGGATTTAGCTACAGGGTTTCATCAGTTGAGAGTGGCGGAGGACAGTATAGAGAAGACTGCTTTCCGGACTCCGGATGGTTTTTATGAGTGGCTAGTGATGCCATTTGGGTTGACAAACGCCCCTGCATACTTTGTTGATCTCATGAGTAGAGTGTTCAGAGAGTATCTGAATAAGTTTGTAGTAGTTTTTGTGGATGACATCTTGGTCTTTTCCAAGAATGAAGAAGAGCATGCCTTACATCTCAGAGAAGTATTGGAGACTCTTCGAGCACATAGTCTTAAAGCTAAATTCTCTAAATGTCGTTTTTGGAGAAGAGAAGTGCGATTCTTAGGGCATGTGGTCTCTAAGGAAGGGATAGCTGTGGATCCCGCAAATATAGTATCTATCCAGGATTGGAAAGTTCCTAAAAATGCTACCGAGGTAAGAAGTTTCTTGGGGTTGGCAGGATATTACAGGAAGTTCATCAAAGACTTCGCGAAGATATCAGCCCCATTAACCCGCTTGACGAAGAAGAATCTGGTTTTCTCATGGGATGTAGATTGTGATGATGCTTTCCGACGGTTAAAGAGAGCTTTGACCACCGCTCCAGTTTTAGTGCTTCCAGATGGGAGTAAGCCGTTTGTTGTTTATACCGATGCTTGTGGAACAGGATTAGGCGCAGTCTTGATGCAGGAGGGAAGGGTAATAGCCTATGGAGGGAGACAATTGAGAGTGCATGAGAAGAATTACCCTACCCATGATCTAGAGTTGGCCGCGATTGTTTTCGCACTTAAGTCTTGGCGCCATTATCTTCTTGGTGAGACATTCGAGTTGTTCACCGACCATAAATCATTGAAGTACTTATTCTCTCAGAAGGATTTAAACTTAAGACAGCAAAGGTGGATGGAGTTCTTAGCATCCTATGATTTCGAGATAGCGTATACCCCTGGTAAGGGTAACGTGGTGGCAGACGCCTTAAGTAGAAAAAGGCTATCTTTGAGTCCATTGTTCGTGGAACGACGAAGCTTGGAGTTTCTTTCTTTGTTTGACTTCAGACCTTCTGTTGATTTTGTACCTGGTTTGTTGGCATCCTTGGAGGTTAGACCTACTCTTTTGAGACGGATTGGCGAGGCTCAGCGAGACGACCCACAGTTGGTTGTGTTGGTAGAGAAGCTTATAAGAGGGGAGTCGTCCAGCCATTTGGGTAGATACACCATAGATGATAAGGGATGGTTGCATAGAGACGGTAGACTTTGTGTACCGCAAGATGAGGGTTTGAAGAAGGCTATTTTGGGATGATGCACATCGTTCAAGAATGACTATTCATCCCGGTGGAGACAAAATGTACCAAGACATGAAGAGAGTTTTCTTTTGGGCCGGTATGAAGAAAGATGTGGCCGAGTATGTGGCTAGATGCTTAGTGTGCCAACAAGTTAAAGTGGAGCAAAGGAAACCCGGTGGGTTGCTACACCCATTGGAAGTTCCACAGTGGAAGTGGGATAGTGTCTCGATGGATTTCATCGACGGGTTACCGAGATCGAGGAAGGGCAATACGGGAATTTGGGTTGTGGTAGACAGACTTACAAAGAGTGCCCATTTTATACCCGTAAAGAGTAAGAGGACCGCTCCATGGCTTGCTTCAGTCTATGTTAGAGAGATTGTTAGATTGCATGGCGTACCATCCAGCATTGTGAGTGATCGAGATCCTATTTTCACTAGTGAGTTTTGGAGAAGTTTGCAAGAGGCGGTAGGGACTCAGTTGTGTTTGAGCACCGCATATCATCCTCAGACGGACGGTCAGACCGAGAGGGTGAACCGTATCTTAGAAGATCTTTTGAGGCTTTGTATCTTGGATTTTGGAGGTACATGGGAAGAACATCTTCCTTTGGTGGAGTTCGCATATAATAACAGCTTTCAGTCCAGTATTGGTATGGCTCCTTTCGAAGCTCTTTATGGAAGGCCTTGTCGATCTCCTACATGTTGGTGGGAATCTACGGATAAGATCTTGCTTGGGCCGGATATGGTTAGAGAGACTTCAGAGAAGATTGATTTAATTCGAAAAAGGATGAAAGCAGCGCAAGATAGACAGAAATCTTATGCGGATCGGAGAAGGACGGATCTTGAGTTTGAGGTTGGGGACATGGTTTTTGTCAAAGTATCTCCATTGAGAAATGTTGTTCGCTTTGGGTCCGTAGGGAAGTTAGCACCGAGATTTGTTGGGCCGTTTCCTATTAAGGAAAGGATTGGACGGATGGCATATAGGGTGGAGTTGCCCGACAGACTTAGTGGTGTTCATGATGTATTCCATGTATCACATTTGAGGAAGTGCTTACATGAGACCGCGGAGGTGGTAGAGCCGAGCTTGCTTAGAGATGTAGAGGTAGAGCGTGATGCGACGATTCGACGAGCTCCTACTCGCATCCTTGGGTCAGAAACTATGAAGTTGAGGAACAGAGAAGTTCAGCTAGTTAAAGTGCAATGGGGAGATGACGAAAGCAATGCTACTTGGGAGACGGAAGCAAAGATGCGTTCTTTGTATCCATTTCTTTTTGAGAGTATGTCTTTTAACTTCTCCTTTATTGCTTGTCTAGTACTTATCTTATCTTTAGTATATCCTCTCGCTAATACCTATGACCTTTAGATAGGGTAAAACCTATGGTTGAGACATGTGTTTGAAACATGTTATGGTTGATGGATGCATATGGATGCAATTGTTTGCTAGTGGTTGCTCGTGGATGCATATACACACACATTAGGCACTAGATCGGCTCAGTCACTTCATGTTGCATATTGCATAAATGGATGTGGTAGTTAGATTGATGGATGTATCATGGCTGTGTTATCATATGGATGATGCATTTTTGTGCATGGTTGTGCACGCATGTAGAAATTTGTATGTGTCAATAGGGTTTCGCATACATATTGGATGCATGGCACTATCATGGTTTGCATTAAGGAGGTTTACTGTATCAGTAACCGCCTGATTTTCGCATTAGGTAAGTACATATACACACACTTTTGCATATATCCATCCAGCATTTAGAATCTTGTAAGGACAATGATTGCTCGTGGATGATGCTTTGAGTAGATGGATGATTGGATGGTAGGATACGTTCTTCCTAACTTGAAGATTTCGGGGACGAAATCCTTTAAGGAGGGGAGAATGTAACAACCCGTATTTTCAATAACCTGTAATAACATAAATCGAGGCAGAATTTAATTCTAAAATGGGAATCAAGGGAAACGGGCTATGCCATTGTGTTCGTCTCGGAAAAATACGCGAAATAGAGTCCGAGTTTTCGAAAATCGGAGTCCGTATGACCAAGATATGGCCTCGCGAAGTTTCACGAAAATTCCCAAATTAAAGTATACTTAATTAAGTGAAATGGGTTGTGTAGATATATATATATATATATTGATATATATATATATATATATATATATAATTGAAAATTTAATAAATAAATATGCAAAAATGCTCAAAACAGCGAATTGGGAGAGGGGAATAACCGAACCGGCCGATTTTTGAAGTCGACCCGAGCTCGCTGGGTCGACTAGGGGTTAATCCAGGGTGTTTGGCTGTCAACCCGTGGGCCGATTCGCTCAAGTGCAGATTTTGCATTTGAATGGTTCTCATGGTCCATCTTTAATCTAAAGGCCCTAGATGGTTCCTACACTTGACTTCTTCCCCAAGACATGCTTTGATGGCTTGGATTGAATCTAGGGTTAATCCTATGGCCTAAAACACTTGCCTAATCTATAAATAAGACCCTAACCTACCCTAATTCATTCATAATTAAACCTAGTGACTAAACTATGGCAAAATGCTAGCTCTCATGGCCTCCACTAATTTTATGAAGAGGGTTGCATACTAATCACTCTCTAATCAACTTCTAATCCCTTCTTAGCATCTTAATCTTCTTCATTTGGTGTTCAAAGTTGCTAGTTGTGAGTTTCTATCACTTTGATGATCTTTTGGTAAACTAATTAGATGAGATGTGATGTGATGAGATTTATGGTTTTGTATGTGGGTTAATGAGCTTTGAATCATATGATATGATGTTAGCATTAATCTTATGTTTATGCATGTTGAGTATGTAAGCTTATGCAAGTTTAATATGATGTATGTTATGTTTGCATGATGCTAAATATGCAAGTTGTGGGCTATGTAATCATATGCATGTTATGCAAGTTCATGGTAATATGCTATGCAAGTTACATGTTTGTTAATATGCAAGTTACATGTATGTAAATATGCAAGTTACATGTTTGTTAATATGCAAGTTACATGTTTGTTAATATGCAAGTTACATGTATGTAAATATGCAAGTTACATGTTTCTTTATATGCAAGTTACATGTTTGTTAATATGCGAGTTACATGTATGTAAATATGCAAGTTACATGTTTATTAATATGCAAGTTCATGATGACACATTATGCAAGTCTATAAGCTAATATGCAAGTTTGTTATGCAAAATGAATATGTAAGTTATGTGACATATTATATGCAAGTTATGTGACATGTTATGCAAGTTCATATGCAAGTTATGTGTTTGTTAATATGCAAGATGGCACCTTTGAAACATGTTCATTCATATGCAAGTTGACACCTTTTATATGTGTTATATCATGAACGAAATTACGTGGGAACGATGGGGTAATTAAATGCATAAGTTAATAAGATTGTGTGAAATTAATATAATTATGCATAACACAAAATAAATAAACATAGTATGGGAATTTGCCTATTTGGTTAGGTGTACCCATACTATGTGTTGGGAATTTACCTATTGAGTTAGGTCTACCCCATGGGAATTTACCTATTAAGTTAGGTCTACCCATGTTAAGAAAACTTGATTAATTAGGGATAATTAATATAAAATTATGAGGGTGATTAATTAGGTGTAATTAATTGACTAAGACACGAGGTTGGACTCAGTTGTAGCGTAAAACTGCCCGGACCCAACCGGCTTAACCAGTTGCTACAAATGTTAGCCCAATGTGAGAGGTCTTAGGCACAAACTAAATACGTAATTAATGTAAAGACACGAGGTTAGACTCTGTTATGACATAAGGCTGCCCGGACCCAACCGGCTTAACCAGCGGTCATAAAAGACAGTCTAATGTGAGAGGTCTTTACAAAGGTTACGTTCTTAATTAATTAATTAAGAAACACTTAACCACATTAGCATGTAGAGGGACATGAGGGGTTAAGTGGGTGCCTCGGGTGGCATGAGAAAATCTAGTGGTTGCCTTGGGTGGCAATAGAAAATACGATTAGAATACTTAACCAAAATAGAACATGTAATTAAAACATGATTAAAGGGTTAAGTGGGATATACTAGAAAAAGGGACAAGCTTAGGTGGGTAGCTTGTGGAGGCCCATTTCAACCAGTAACCCATACGTATCTTTGTGGGCTCGACCCATGTCGAGGACGGGACACGCATACTGGGCTTGACTGTAAGAGGCAAACGGGTTAGCGGTGGCAACGCAAGTCCAACGGGCTTCATATGCGTGAGTGGGCCCGGGCTGGTAGGTAAGCCGTTGTTGCATCGAGTAGATATAAGCCGTGCACCTTTAGTTTCATCAGGTTGCCACATTGGGGAATGATACATCCCACGGTGGGGCCAGCACGGGTATCTACGTTAGGGAGCCGATCGAATGGGAAGTAGTGTGTACACCTAGTGGATTGTAGGGCCCCGTGGCGCCTACTTGGTCACCTAGGGGTACGCAGGTACTAATTAGTAAATTTTATAAGTCCTTGGGTGGGATCAACCTTTAAGTTAGGAACGACTGGTGTGGTGCAGTTTAGTAATTTACCTTAGGGAGGGTAGATGCGTCTTTATCCTTTATCTTCGTTTAGTTGACTGCTTAGGGTAGCCATTCATCCCTATATGTTACCGTATATCAGTTTATGTCTTCTCTGGTTACTTTAACGATTGTATTGTTAAAGTTATAGGACTCGCTCAGACTTATGTCTGACCCTGTTGTTTTTATCTTTTTCCCAACCCTCAGGTCCTACGGTGGATCCTAGCAGTAGTGGAGCTTGATCGGATTGCTGTTCCAGTCTTTAGGAGCTTAGATAGATGTAAAGCTCCAGTTATCCAGTTATCTTTTCTTTTGTTTGGCTATTGTATGAGAGTGGGATTATGTACTTCTTTATTTTGATGGATATTGTACTTGACCTTTATTGTGGTTTTATGATGTAACCAGACATGTTTTACTTCCGCTGTTATGAGATGATGTTTTAAAATTTCAAGTACTATTTATATCTGTCTTGTTGTAATTTTTCTGTTCTATATTCACTAAAATACTCCACCGATGCTATGGCATTCCCTTAGTGAGTGATCATAGCGGGAGTGGGGTGTTACATCCCATCACCTTATACACTGATCATCCACTCAAGCAAGTTCTACAGAGACCAGAAGCATCTGGAAGGCTACTCAAATGAAACATTGAGTTAAGTCAATTTGATCTGAACTTTCAGCCTCGACGGTCAATACGGGGGCAAGTGATAGCCGATTTTATAGCGGAGTTTACTGTCCCGGAGGAAGATATAGAGAATGAAGAAGCTGACCCACCAAAGTTACTTCTCGATCCCAGTGCCTGGAGATTGTATACTGATGGCGCTAGGAATGACAAGGGATCCGGCGCTGGAGTAGTGCTTGAAACTCCTGAGAAACGGCTGATATCCTATGCTATCCGGATGGAGTTTCACGCCACTAACAATGACTCCGAATATGAAGCCCTGATAGCCGGGCTAAGGATCGCAAAGGAGTTGGAAATCACAAAGCTGGACATATTTTGCGACTCCAAGTTAGTTGTAAACCAGGTCACTGGAGAATTCCAAGCCAAAAGCCCAAGATTGATTTTATACTTGGAGAAAGTGAAGGAGTTGCTGAACGGCTTCGATCACTACAGTATATCTCATATTCCGCGGTCAGAGAACCAACAGGCGGATAAGTTGGCGAAGATGGCTAGTTCCGACGATCCTGAAGAGACCGGGCTAGCCCCAGTTGAAGTACTTCGGTCTCCTAGTATAGATCAGATGGAAATTGATTCGGTACTAGAGACGGAACTAGAAAGGGAGTCATGGATGACCCCTGTAAAGAATTTCTTGATGAATGGAACGCTTCCGACCAAGAAGAGCGAGAGGCTAAAAGTAATTCGTAAAGCTTCCCGATACGTTCTGCAAGGCGGAGTCCTTTACAGACAGGATTTTTGATGCCCCTTCTCTGGTGTATAGCTCATGACGACATCAAACGTGTACTGCAGGAGGTACATGAGGGTGAATGCGGCGATCACACTGGAGGGCAAACATTGGCAAAAAAGGTGTTGCGGCATGGTTATTTCTGGCCTACCATAAACAAAGATGCGGCGAAGTACGCACGACGGTGTGATGCATGCCAGAGATTTTCAAAGATACCTAGGGCACCTCCTAGTCAGTTAAAAACGATGACAAGCCCATGGCCTTTCGCTATGTGGGGAATTGATATCATCGGAAGTCTCCCTATAGCTAAGGGCGGAGCGAAGTTCGCCATTGTAGCTTTAGACTACTTCACTAAGTGGGTCGAGGCTGAACCACTGACTACAATCACAACCAAACGAGTGATCAACTTCGTCGTTAGGAACATCATCTGTCGATTTGGGATTCCAAAGATTGTTATAACTGACGATGGAACTCAGTTCGATAGCACTGAATTCAGGGACTTCTGCCAGAAATACCACATCGAGAAACGGTACACCTCTGTGGCACATCCGCAGTCGAACGGACAGGTTGAAGCGGTGAATAAAGTGATTAAGTCCATTCTGAAAAGAAGACTGAAGTGGGCCAGAGCCATGTGGGTTGATGAATTACCCTTAGCACTACGGGCCTACAGGACAACGTATAAATCGGCAACAGGCCATACCCCCTTCTCCCTTGCTTTTGGAGTAGAAGCAGTCATCCCGGTTGAAATAAAAGTACCTTCTCACCGAGTGACTTATTACGATCCGATGACTAATAATGAATTGCTCCTTGAATCCCTGGATATGATCGAAGAGAAGAGGGATGAAGCAGACATGCGTGCCTTGAGATGCAAGCAACAGGTCGCCCGATACTACAACAAAAAGGTTCGAGCCCGAACCTTTGAACCCGGAGACTTGGTTCTGAAGCGTGTCTTTCCACCCCAACTCATATGGGTGCGAAGTGGGAAGGACCATACTCCATTCTGTGCAAGCTTGATAATGGAACCTTCAAGCTAACAACCGTAGATGGAAAGGAAATCCCTAGAGTGTGGAATGCCCAACATTTGCGGTCGTATCTGACGTAAAGATGTCAGATCTATTCTTTTGCTTTATTAAGAACCATGTACAAGGCACGACTTGCCTAGAATAGTCCGGTTTCTTGAGCAAAAGATTATAAAGTGGACGTAGGTCATGATTCGACCGAACCACTATAAAAATATTGTGTGTCGTTTACCTTTATTGCATTATTATTTATTTGCCTTTCTACTTTTATGGAAATTGCTGTGAACCATACAACGATCACATGAACATATAATTATAGGTGCCTTCCATCAGAATGGAGTGCAATCAACAGTCAAAACTCTGAGGGTGCGATAAAGTAAATCATATCATTGATAGTACTCTAACTCTCCCGAGCCGAGAGAGAGCATAACGAACATGAAGGCGATGTCCATAAGTCACGGCGGTATACCATGAGCGGAACCGCCTTGACGGAACTTTGACCTCGGCAACTGCCAGGAGAGTATAAAAGCGTCTCCGACTGAGCGCTGAGAAAGAGCTCTTACCCCGCTGAAGGATCGGGGAGTGACAGAACTGCTGAGCTCGAACTCTAACCTCGACGACTGCCAAGAGAGAATAAAAGCGTCTCCGATTGAGCGCTGAGAAAGAGCTCTTACCCCGCTGAAGGATCGGGGAGCGACAGAACAGCTGAGCTCACACTCTAATCTTGGCGACTGCCAGGAGAGTATAAAAGCGTCTCCGATTGAGCGCTGAGAAAGAGCTCTTACCCTGCTGAAGGATCGGGGAGCGACAGAACAGCTGAGCTCACACTCTAACCTTGGCGACTGCTAGGAGATTATAAAAGCACCTATGATTAAGCGCTGAGAAAGGTGCTGGAGACTCAGCGCCCCCAGAACTCTCTCCTCGCTGAAGAATCGGGGAGCAGAATGAAAACCGAGTTCGAACTTTGACCCACAGATGGATTGGGAGAGTATCGAAGTGCCAAAAGCCTGGCACCGCAAGAACTCTAATTCTACAAAAATTTCCAAGTTCCCTATGTTCAGAAACAGGGGGCAACATGCATACAACTCAAATCAATCTTTAACGATTAATTGGGGGCAGATATATGCATACATGTATCTTGATGCAGTACAATACTGTTAAAGTCTTTTTGTTGCTTGAATGATTTGTAGTTATAAGCAAATAATTTATGACTAAGCATGAAAAGTTTATTAAATGCAGGTACACGATGATGCAAAAGAAATATACTTTCATTCATAAGCTGCAAGCCTACAACGTGAAAAGCAACCTAAAACAAAAGTGAGGGCCAGTCTCACAACTACATTTCATGGCCAGTGGGAAGCCTAAATACAAAACATAGACAAGCGGCAATATCCTATTTACGTTTGGACTTTTTCTCCTTCTTCTGCTTTTCCAGCTCCGCCTTGTTAATATCAGATTGATCTTCCTTCTTTCTCTTCCTTTTGTCTATAAGAGGAGCTGAAGGTTCATCAGAAGACTCCTCCTCCTCCTCCTTCTTGCTCTTTCTTTTATCAGTAAGGGAAGCTGGGAAATCATAGGGATTCTCGAAATGAAGCTATTTAGTGATCGATTTGGGCTGGAGTTTCAGAACCATCCCAATTTGGGATCAAACTCCGAGATAGGAGCTACGTTCAAAGGCACTTGTTCCTCCTTCTTTAAAGCCAGCTGCTTTTCCTGCCTAGCCTTTCTTTCAGCCAAGGTCTCGTCGTCATCGCCTTTGACTTCTTTGGTGATAATGACATCCTCCTCATCATCTACATGGCGCCCGTCCATATCTTTCAAGGCATCGATGGTTTCGTCATCCTTGGGAGCATCAGCATTGGGTGCCAGGACGCCCTTATCCTCTGTTGTACCTTCAGCCTGCTTTGGTGCATCAACACCGGCACTAGGCGAGACGTCAATCTTCTTCGCCTCTGTCTTCTTCTCGACATCCTTATCGACGGGCCCGCCACCTGTATTATGAGGAACACGTGTTATTAATTCGATTGGTTGCTCTGCCAGACGACGACAACTCATAACTGCTTTGACAAATTGCGGGGAAAAAATGGAGATACCTTCCGTTGATCCTCCATCCAAGCTAGCTGCAGAAGCTCTGACAACCAAAGGAGTCGGGCCCAAAGGAATTAATGGATCATCAGGATTGTATTCCTCAACTCCGGAGGCCTTGGGCTCTACAGCTAAGCTCGAACCTTCATCAATCTTCTTTTTGCCCTTAGCCAGAGTCCTCTCCTTCTCCATCTCTTCTTGAATTAGGCGCCGGCCTTCTGCCAAATCCTCAGGCTCGTTATCCCTCAGAATGGTCCTCATCAGCTCATCTTCGTCAATCTCTTCAACTCCTAATTTCCGCTTCTCACCCTCGACGATGGCATCCCATATGTTGGCTAAAGTGACATGGTTGTCCGGGATCCATGAGATGTTACGGGTTTTGAGGACGTGGCCGAGGAAGTCAAATATCGTTTCTTCAAATCCTTCGATATCCTTTTCTCTCTCGAGGAGCTTGTCGTTAGAAGCAGTAGCCATTTCAATGGCACTTTCTACATTCTTTTCGGCGAGAGCCACGCGCCTCTCTACATCCGCGACTTGCTCATTCAGAATTACTTTCTCTCCTTCGGCCAAAGCTAAACTCTCCTTCAAACTTGCCTTTTCTTTCGCCCAAGCAGCTCTTTCGGCCTTGAAGTGATCCTGTGCTGTTTTCAATTCGGAGTTGGCCATCCTGAGATCATCCACCTCTTGCTTCAATAACACTCGCTCTTTGCTATTAGAATCAAGCTCATTATGGAAACGTTGCCTGGCCTCCTCCAGCTCTGTTTTGTAAGCTTTAGCATCTCGTTGGGCCAAGGCAAGCAGAGATTGTACATCCTCTAAGTCCTTCTCCATTTTTGCCCTGACCCTTTCATTGTTATCTATCTTCACTTTGGATCTATGTGCTTCCATCTCAAGCGTTCGGATGACCTCTGAAATATTAACAGCATGTTTCTTCATCGCCTCATACAGCCTGGCTACATGGCGAATATGGCCGATGACTTCAGTATCCCAGTTCCTAGGGACTGGTTCCAAGGCTGGAACAAACATTATCCTTTCGAAGAAGATGTCAGGGAATTGTTCTCGCAACTTTTCCAGCTTAGCCTGAGTCTCAAGAATATGGATGTAATCTCGTGACCCAGGGGCAATCAAACCTTATTGGCTGGAAGGGACAATGTCAATTTTCTCCTTCTCAGAATCCTTGATTGGATCCTTGCTTTTATCCTTGGGCTCGTAGTGTCTTTTTGATAACCTGCTGTGAGATGGTGCACTCTTTGGAGGGTTTAAATCTTTAGGAAGTTGTTTTCCCCCTGTAGGTGGCACCGAATAACTGGGAAGCTTGCCAGAAGTTGGTTTTGATGGAGACCTGGATTGTGAAGAAGTAGGCTTGTGAGAAAGGCCACGAGCACGCTCGGGATTTGGATGAAGGCTGGGTGTACCTTCACGGAGAGAGCGATAGGAATAAGATCGCCTGCGAGATATCTTTCCTGCACAAGAAACAAGAGCATATTAAAACCTTGAATACTGTTGATATAAAAGTGTGGGGTCAGGTAGTGCGTGTGATTTGTGCATCCCGTATAATTCCCCCTAACAGACCAGGGCTCGAAGTCAGGCTCATCTGAGTAGTTTCTCGTTCTCCTACTGGAACAGTTGTTTCCTCAGAAACAGGGAAAAATGGCTCCCCTTCAAAGTCTCCCTGTGTGTATACATCATCAGGCAAAGGAATTTTGCTCAGCTCTTTAAATAGCTGTTCTTCTGTTAAATCATCGGGAGCAGCAGGTTCAATCGGAAGAGAGGCCCTTGAGGGGAAACCCCCCGGAGAAACTGGAATTTCCTTAGACTTATCACAACAGGCCTCATCTCATCTATATATGTTTAGGTCTTCGTCGTCCTGAATGACTGTCGGCGAAGGACTCTTGCGAAATTTAATTGTTTCTACTGCCCGTGATGTTTCTTTTCCCTCTATCGGGGGGTACGTATTTGTAGGGCTTGCCGCCTGCACCAAGTCCAAACCTTATATCCAGAAGGCGGTGCTTGTGAAGGTTCTCGTCAGTAATGCACTTCTTGATCTTTAGAAAATCGGATTTGCTTTGTAGAAGAAGAGACAGTCGATTATTGTATACCGAGCCTTCCGTCTTGGGAAAGGCGTGATCTGCGTAGAGGAAAAAAGGGGGGGGGGCATGTTAATGCTTCGATTTCTTAAACAAGTTATTCAATCAAAAGTTTAAAGTTTACTTGATTTAAGCCATCTTCTTGAACACCCAGCCTGTCTCTTTATATAGAACCAATCGGCCTTGGGATCCCCTATGTTGCTGTATCCATCAGACAGAACCTTCCTATTTGCTACCGATTCGAAGAAAGAGAAATTTGGGCTTGCCGAGGAGCGATGCTTGAAAAGATAAAAGAATTTTAAATTTTTAAATGTGAGCTCGGTATGCACGATTTCCGCGTATGCGATATATAGAGCGTATAGACCCGCGTAGGCATTGGGATGAAGCTACATCGGAGCAATACCCAATCGTTTTAAGGTCTCAATGACGATTGAAGGAAACGGAGGAATAGCTCCTACCCAGCACATGAGTCGGCTGACTGTCATATACCCCTCCGGAGCCAAATGAGGTCTATCTTCGCTGCCAGGTGTCCTCACATCATCCCAGGGGATCCCATGTCTCAAGCAAATTCTATTAAGCTTTATGTCATCAAGTTTGGAAGCTAGAGAGTCTGTGAATTTCTCTATTTCTATTGCACCAGGGACTTCGTCGGGAGCTCGGCCGTCCACCTCTGACTCTTCATCAAGCGAAGTACTCTCAGACGGATTCGATTCTGTTTCCGCCTCATATTCGAATCCAGAATCCGCACTCTCTGGATTAGCTGGAAGAACCTCGGGGTTGAGATGCTCATACACCTCGGGATGCGTCTCTGTGTCAGATCTTGAAGGGGAACGATTATCCGACATTACTGTTTAGGCAAGTAAACATGAGATATAAGATTATAATTACCCGTCCCCCCTGTGTGTGTGAGTGCAAGTGTGTGCCTGTGCATGTCTTAAAGAAAAAGCATAAAGGTTATCAAGATCATCAAGATATTAGTCGTCATATGCAGTTAAATTATGTTGTCATCCAGTCCAGAAAGTTCGTCATGAAGGCTCTAACCTAACTGTCCATTGGTATGATAGAGTTAAGTTGCACTGCTTATTTTACAAGTTCATTGGATCGTTCATTATGTGGCTAGTTATAATCCTTCAGATCGTGGGTAAGGGTTCGGATCGCGCTACATGGTCAGCTCGTGACGAAGAATTCGGTTCGTGGAAAGGTACTAGTTCAAGGAAGGGCCACGGATCGCGCAACGCATCGATTCATATCAGAACGGATCGTGAGAACCTCCTGGCGATCCATGACTCGCAACCCTCGCCACGATCCACTACCTTGCTCTTCCCCCGATCCGTCACCTCACCACTTCCACCACGAACCGCTCCCTTGCCTCAAACACGACCCGATCCGATGCAAGACTTCACACCATAGCTTCCCCCTGATTTTTACATCACCACGATCCAACATCTCACCCTCCTCCTTCATCTTCTCCCTCTTCCTTCCGATCCCGCGAGTCGAACCGACATGCTCTCTTCTTCCTTTTTCTTCATCCTCCTCCTCTCTCCCGAATGACTGAGACCCATCAGCCATGGTTCCGCGCCAGCCCCCAAAACCTCAAAAAACTACAAAAATTTCGCCGTACTTATGATAGACGAGGACGGAAATAACATGGAAGCATTTTCGTGCGTAATTACCTTTCTAAAATTAGAAAATGAGTGAATTTCCCAAATATTTGAAGAATTAGGGCTTTTCTTTTGGAGAACCTGGCGGCGCGATACGGAAAGAAGAAGAAGGGGTTAAAGTGAAGAGGTTCGGGCTTATATAGAGGAAATCGCGACCGTTAGTCTTCTACTTTTTGTTTTATTCGCTCCTAACAGGCCGTGGGCTGAAGCCCATCGCGACCCGCGACGAGGCCCACCAAGTCACCAGATCACGATACGTGGTCATGGATCGCGAAACGAGGGTGCGACCTGGACCATTATTTAAAAAAAAAGAGAAGAAAGAAAGGAGAAGGAAAATTTCAGAAATTTACCTGGTAAACTCGACGACGTAGTCTCCAACAAATTCCAGAAAAGAATTATTCAACGAACGAGAAATTATCGAAGACTATACTAGTATTTATACTTGTCAAAAGATGCGGCTTTTCCGAAGTAGCAAGACTTTTCAGACAGACACGACCATTAAATGGCATCACTTCGCGAAAAGATACCTCTACGGCTTCAAAGCATGTTCCATCAATGAAACATACTTCGAGGGGGCAATATGTTGGCTAGCTTTTTGACCAAGCCACCAAGGTTTACACACAAGAAGAGAGTATGAAGCTTTGTTCCTCTAGTTCATGAAAGGCCAGATCGCACCAGCGGATCGCACACGTGGATCGCACCCCTCAGATCGCCAGCACAGAACGCGACCCGATCCGTCCATGGGAGCACGACCCGATCTGCATCTATGCCACCACCTCACTCCGATCTAATCCCCTGCTACGTGGCGAAGCTCCTGACTTGTTCAACCACGAACTGGTCTTCAGCGATCCGAAATACATGGATCCAGCGATGCGTGTCCACAACTGTCACATTGACCAATTCTTCCTCATTGCTCGATCCGATCCGATATTCTCGGGATTTGCGCCACGTGTGACAGCGAACCGCCTGACAGAATCAGCTATAAATAGCCCAGAGATTGGCATTTTTCAAGATCTTTTGGCAGTATTGAGTACTGATTCCACCATTACTGTCATACCACTATTTCTTATCAGTTTTACTTCGAGATTACTGAGAGAAATCATAATTGCAAGAGTGAGTTTGAGAGAAATCATTGATTGTACTAGAATTCAAAGTATAATCGGTAACATATAAAGTGGACGTAGGCTCGTTAATGCCGAACCACTATAAATTCTGTGTGTTTTCTGCTTTTTCTTCATTCTTCAGTTATAATTCTCTACGAATCAGAACAATTTGGGTGTTAGGTCCAAATTTTGATCTAACACCGACAATGGCACCCTTTAAACTATACTGCTGAACAATGACTATATAAAAAAGAATTCAGTCGACAGTATCAGCTTTTTCTTCAAATTTGGAGTTGAAATTCATAAGGATATGACAGCTTACTGTCCAACATACGAATTTATTGCTCAGATCAGGTTCATTAAGTTATTAAAAATTTAATAATTTATTTTTTCATATGCAATTAATAATACTAATGTAAAATTAGACTAATTTTGAAGTTATTGACTTTTATTCCAATTGGATTAAATTTGTAGGGCGTTGAAAAGTATTGTAAACTTTAAAATTTACATATATCATTGCATTGTGGTCCTAGTTGGATTACTCTTTTAATCCATTCCAATTCGGCTATTTCTATGTAGGATCTTCATATGTTATTTATTCATGTTTGATGAATAATACATAACAATTAAGTTGGCAATCTTTGCAGTTACACGAAATGGCACTTAACTAAAATTTCACACATGGGTTTTTAGTGGCATGTAGAAGTATAGGAATCGGTGAAAATTAGAGACCGCAACCAAGGAGTATATTCTGCCGTTTATTTGTCAGTTCTGCTTTGGAATAACAATGGCTTTAACATGTACATCTAGTTCCTAGCTCTATGGCCCAAAATTTGATTAATGAGTACTTTTCAAAATATGGAAAAAAAGAAAAGAAAATTATATGATAAATTCAAAAATATTTTATTTCATAGGTCACATACTTTTGATACCTTTTTGACAATCAATCTGTTTCATAGCTTCAAGCTAAATAAAAAGTGAATTTATTATTATTATTCAGTATTTTGCTGTATTGTAAAAGTGGATATATGGGCATCGCCCTGCGAAACAAAATACTCAAGACTACATGGTTTTCCCAATTTGGTGATATAAACATCCCTAACTCCGTACACATCAAATCAGCATTGGGGTGAAAGATGTAAGGGAAAACATGACCTAGTTCACCATTCTCACGGTATAGCAGGCAACAATTTTTTACAGGGTTTTACAACCACTAAACAATATAACTGTGGGTGTACATTTGAAATTAAATTGAATTTTGGAGGACTGCAATAGGAAATAGAGAGGACATACAGGCTCACCTTCGAGGTTAGCAATTCCTGGAGAAGAAGAAGGGCCTGTAGAATAGCGTCGCTTGACCGGAAGCACAAAGCGCAGAAGTGGAAAACAAATGGACCGCTAAGTGACCGGGCGACCTACTGATGGGTTGCCGAACGAACGCTGGTTGAAATATCCAACATGTGGGGAGCGAACGAAAGGGAAGACAATCGGTGTGGAAGACGGTGAAAGCAGTTGGAAGCATCCGTGGTTTTTATTGTTTGAGCAAAGATAGTAATTTGATTTGGGAAAAGTGAAAGACTGGACGATTGAAGTTAATGCGGATTTGGGGTGAAAAATTGCGGTGGGAGAGACTGTTCAACAGAGAAGACAGTTGCGGGCGTTTAAATTATGGTGGACGGAATCGTCACAGAAATCAATCCCAAGAATAGTGACAGCCAACAAACCATGTGGAATCATAGATTCAGAAAATACTGGAAAGGCAAATTCTATTTCAACCCACTAATTTAGTTAGTAGCCCCCCAAATAATGAAATAATTGGTAAACCCCAAAATTTAGTTAGTAGCCCCCCGTTTTTTAAAAAAAAAAACCAAAAATACCCTTCCACGTAGGGGGACTACGTGGTTTTTCGGTGTACCTCGTAGCTGTTCTACGTGGTTCGTCAAAGTACCACGTAGATGATCTCCGTGGTTCATTCATGGACCACGTAGGTTTACTATGGGGTTCACCGAAAAACCACGTAGTACAACTACGAGGTATTCAAAAAACTGGAAAAAAATTATAACGGAAAAAGGGTATTTTGGTCATCATATTTTTTTGATGAAATGGGGGGCTACTAACTAAATTTCTGGGTTGAAATAGAATTTGCCTACTGGAAACTGCTTAATTTGAAATAAATTTGATTTGGGGTAGATTTGGGGGAAGAAGAGGTGAAACCGCTGGGAGTTAGGCCAATTTAGATGGAGAAACTTACCACGCGCAGCGATCCGTTTCATAAAAAAAGGTAAACGACAGAGGATGTAAAAAACTGCCACGTTGGATCTAAAAGGAAAATAAGTGTGCCACCTCATCATTTCTTCTATTCTACTTTCTGTTATAGACAATAGATAGATTATAATGATATGGAATATTCAATTTTGACTTAAAATTGAAAAATGAAGTTTGAATCGTTTTTTAAAACGAATTTAAAACGATTTATAAAATACGTTTTGAATAGAAATCGACGAAATATATATAATACATATATTATATATATTAAATGGTCTGAATAGAACGCGCCGCGCAGCGACCGTTCGCGAATTTCGACTATTGACTTCGAACTAATATTACGGGAGATCCGACCATCGGATTCTCCTAAAACCGAAACCGTTGGGTTCGTATCGAAAAGAGCTTCCTAATGAATATAAGAGATTTGAAATCTAACGGTTGGATTTGGATTTTTGTCCAAATTAAATTTGGAAAAGGTCATTGTAAGTGCAGTTCGATGACCGTTTATGGAAATAGGTTGTACGTGCCTTGATAAAATTATGAAAAATATTAATAATTAGTGTAAAATCATAATAAATGATTTGGAAAGAATTTGGATGAAAAATTTCACGTTTGTAAAGAAAAAATATATTTTTATCGAAATGAACTAATTATGAAATAGAATTATAATCCAATATTTTTAAATAAATAAATTGGATGTGAATTGGTTTTAAAAATACCACAGTTTCCAATATATGAATTGGAATGGATTTGAATCGAAATTATCTTCTGAATATTTCGATTTTGGATTCCGTGATTATACAGATATTGTGGAGGAATTTGGAAGATATATATATATCGTTATTCCCAATACGATATTTGTTGATTTCGGAATTTGATATTGAATATAGGCTGATATAATTTCTATTCAGAGCCTTGTATTTAATATTGAATTGGATTTTGGGTTTATCATGAATTATGTTTTAAATGACACTATTTTTAAACCCAGTTGAGAAAATATTAAATCTTTTAAATAAGATTTAGAAGAGTTTACCAATTAATTAATATTTAATTGGAATTGAACTGAAATTGGAATTTGGGTTTGTCATGAATGGTGTCTTTATTAACACCGTTCTTAAACCGCGTGTGAAAAGAATAAATCTTTTAATAAAGATTTAAAGAAGAATTACCAATTAATTAACATTTAATTGGAATTGAAAATGGAATGTGAATTGGGTTTATTGTGAACTGTGTTTTTAACGACATTCGTTCTTTAACCCGATCTACAGTAAAATGTGATTTGGAATATATAAATCTTTTATTAAGATTTAATGGGATTTTCCAAAGTGAAGTTTTTCAATTAATTAATATTTAATTGGAATAGAATGGAATTCGATTTGATAATGATCGAAATAAACTTCTGTGGAGGAAGACTATTAATATATATGGAATTTAAAAGGCCTTGTCGTTATTCCATTTATATTATTAGTCGGATACGGAAATTGATATCGATTATATATTGATCTGTTTTCCCGTGAAGTTTCCATAATTAATGGAATGTGATTTTGGGTTTATCGTGAACTGTGTTTTAAATGACATTGGTTCTTTAACCCAGTTAAAGACAGGATTACATGTCTGACATTGATTTCTTTCTACCGTATTCATCGATCTTTGCTAAATATATATATGTTTGGTGATGGAGAATTTATTCTCTTGCTTAACACCCTTCTCTAAGACGTACGAGCTTATAGGTTATATATTGGTAGAAATCAATGGTACGGTGTAGATTGTCGATGCGGCATGTTTGATTTTCCTAAAGTTAAATAATCATTAATATTGATTTTTAGGAAGATTAAAACTAAGTGGAGTTTTAATGAACTTTAATTAGATTGAAAAGAGAATGTGATAATTTAAATTATCAAATTCAGGAAATGATCGAGAATGGAGTATCACCAGTTTTGCTCCAAGCGATAGTTAAATCTTTAATTAGATTTGAACGTGAAATGGTAATTAAATTTACCTATAACACTGTGGTGTTAGATATGGAGTATTACCAGTTTTTATCCATGGGATTAATAGGTTAGGATTGGGAAAATAAATAAATGATTACTTCGGTAAGGTGCGCTAATCCCGACTAGTTGATAAACCTTAATTTGGTTTCGAAATGATATCCAAAGGAAGATTAGAGAATAAAATTTAAAGAATTTATCCTTGATAAAATTAATGGGAACCTTTCCCTAATGATGCGAATATTTGAATAAAAGAATATTCTGAATTAGAATGAGGTATCTGTTGTGTTTGTGTAGCACTTGTTTATTATATACGCGAGTTATTCGGAAAGGCCGGGTTTATACCCATTCTGAATAACTGATTCGACGATAAGTTGACGATGAAGACAGTGGTTGAAGACCGGAGGTGTTCACATCGTTTGGATGATTATTGATGTCTTGATTGGGCAGTACACCCAAGACAAGGTAATAAGTGGTGATCATCCAGACGTACTTGGAGATCGACCGGATATGCGAGGACCTCTCTCCTGTATTGGACATATGGGACGAGGAATAAGGTGCCTTCGGTTTAGTTCAGACTCAAAACGAATTTGTAAGTGGACTGTGTGTCTGACATTGGATTTTATTATGTGTTGATTGATCTCTATTAAATATATATCTATTGGGCGACGGAGAATTTATTCTCTTGCTTAACACCCTTCTATGAGACGTACGAGCTTAGAGGTTATATATCGATAGACATTAGTTGCATGGCGTGAATTGCCTGTGTGGCATGTTGAGATGCAAATTATCAGGGCTTCTGTTGAAAAGCAGAGTCTTGTGGTTGATGATCAAAGCACGACCTGTGTGGCCTAGCTTTGTGTATAGCATTAATTTGCGAGCCTCACACCTCGGAATGAGTAAAAAACGGGTTGAGGGACCAAAGGGAGAACATGACGTTTCTTTCTAGCTATGGGTGGTGTCGGGGTTTTGTAAGCCCTGACATTATTATATTTTTACCTATGTGGTTGTTGGATTGCGAGGCACCTCGGATATATCGGTTACTACGGAGCCGATGGATAGGTCCGATAGGATCGGGAAATGTGTGTTCAGGTATAAATAATCCGCTAAATGTGGATCGGCTCTACGGATTCCCAGGGATCGCTATGTGTGACCTTGAGGCATTTGCTAGAGTGTCTCAAAGCTGGCGAGGATGATCCCTTGCCTCAACTCATGACGGAAATCCAATTTCCAATACGTGACATTTCGGTTTTGATTGCAGAGCCTAGTATTGGCGAAAAAGTAGCATGGGACACTATGCTGTCTATGATTGATACATTTATATTTGAAGTTGATTTCTTCACTTATAGTGATAATAAAAGATAAAATTTCACGTATTAAGCATTATTTGGCTATTATAGGGTAAAACCCTATCCTCCGACTTGCGTTGCATTGTGTGATGGGACCTAGGTCTTATAATAACTTCATTTTCTTTAATTAACATTCCACTGTTTGTTTCATGCACTGGTATTCTTGGGAGGAAACCCGTTCCGTGTTATACGGCGTGGTCCCTTGATTTACTACATTTTAAAGTAAAGTTTTAAATAACTGTTTTAGTTCTCACACCAGTCACATGGCTGACCTGGAGTTTATTGTTTTAACCTAAACTCTGGGTGCCCCTATTTTCCACACGGGTAGCTAGTAGTTGGGTTTTTACATATTTATATTCACAGGATCCTGGATTTATAGCGGGAGTTATATTCAGAATGCTCTGTATCCGTGTATTTCTTTAAGCTGTGTTATGTATTATTATTTTTCCACTGCAATGTATTTAAATGTAATTTAAATCTCTGATATTTATCAAATGTGTAATATTTATTCATACTCTGTATATTCTTGTACTCTGATGTAAATTGTTGTAATAAGCAATAAAATGTTCTTCTGTTTGTGTTTTGATTTGTTGTGTTCTCAGACAATCCGTTCTTTCTCTTCTCTTCGAAGACCGGGGAAGTTCGGGTCGTTATAGCTAATCAAATACTTGACGTGTGACAGCTTTAACCAAAAAGCGTGTCAACATTAAGATTCACATTGACATTGCTTAATAAGCAAAAAAATTAAAGATTTGGAACCTTATTTTTTTTCTTTCTAAATTCGATAACTCGAATGGGAAAGAATATGTAAATCTGTTACATATATAATATGTGGACGCACGTATATACACATATATGTGAATATTTAACTAACAACTTAAAATTGTTATGAGCTCATATTATAAATTATGCATATATTATTTAGTGATTCAAAAGGTCGATTGACTTCAATATTGAATGATCTAAAGTCATGTGCATATTCAAATGATATATATAATTGGAAAATTTCTCTAATTTAATAGATCAATGAAAGAGAATAAACAATATACTATGAATGCGAATTATCAACTAATAGGAGTATTATCCTCCTACAACTGAAATACATATAATGTGATTGCTAGTAATAATGTGATAATGGATCAAAAATGAGAATCGAAATATGGTTTGTTATTTAGTGTGACAATGTTTGTTAAGATTGAGGGGGTGCATAAAGGGATATAAGTTCATCTTGATCATTGGTGTTAAATATTTGCTAACATATAGAATTATACAAAGTATTAAGTAACTTGTATAAATTATCAATTATGTCCCTAATAGACTTTCTTCAATATAGTTTTGTATCCCTGAAGAATCAAAAGGTGTAAATCACAGCTGAAATATGGTAGTTAGTTCAAAATATTTTTGGAATAAGTCATAAAGATGCCAAATAATGGAGGTGGGTGTTCTTGAAGAAACACTTAAGGGTGTTTTGAAAGAATTCCATGACATGATTGTCAAATAAATATAGAAGTGGTTTAGGTACCTGAAACATGATAAGTTTTGAGATCTCAATAAATCATGTATGGAACTGACAAGAAATAACTATCGATGATAAATTAATAAATAATAATGCGCTTATATTAATAAATGGATTAAAAATCCCATATTAGAGAGAAACATGATTAGCCATCATGAAATTCTCCTAAATAAGAAATATGGACCTGTAGTCCATAAGATAAAATTAGGATTGTATACAATGACAAAAGCACACTAAAGTTACTAAAGCACCATACCGTGTCAACAATATGCTGTATGCCATGAGCATTCCACTTTCAAAGATAATTTAATTGATTAAAGTAGTGAAAGTGTTTAAAACTTTTACAATACCCTGAAGGTATAAACGATGGAAGTATACAAATTTCGGAAGAATTTAAATAGCTTTGGTAGTGATAAAGAATGCAATAGTGATAAAGAATGCAAATAACAAGAAATGTGGATTAAAACATTCTTTTACGTATTATTGTGATTAAAATCTTGATATAATTCATGATGAGTAGATCACTTCCTGCTTTCAAGGATTATTGTAATGAAACTCTTAATATCCATTGAAGTGGTAGTTGCGATATGCAAAACTTATTATAATATATATGTTCCTAAAGAATATAAATAACATTTATGGTTATAAATAATGACAAGGACATGGACGATAGATTACAACATTCTTCTAAGTATTGTCGTAATGAAAATCTTGATATACTTCAAGATGAGTAGATTACCTCTTGCTTAGTGTTGTTGTAATGAAAATATTGATATACTTCATTATTCCAAGTATTGTTGTAATGAAAATCTTGATACACTTCAAGATGAGTAGATTACTTCCTGTTTAGTGTTGTTGTAATGAAATTTGTCTTATTCATCAAATGTGTATTGTAATATGCAAACCTGATTGAAATAAAAAATTGTAAGCACATGAAGTGTATTCATAAATGAATATTAATAACATAGAAAATCGCAAAAAGAAGGTCCTTAAAAAAGAAATCGAAATGATAAAAATGAATTTGTGAGGTACAAGGCATGGCTTGTTGCACTAGGTTTCCTATAGAGACCAGGTTTTGACTTTAAAGAAACATATTCTCCTATTATGGATGTCATATCATTTTGATATTTGATAAGCCTTGTAGTTCTTGAGAAGCTTGATAGAAGATTAACTTATGTTGTAACAACTTATCTATACAGTGAATTAGATAACGATATTTACATGAGTATCCCAGATGGATATAAGTTGCCAAAAGCAAAATCAAAGTCGATGTACTCATTAAAATTGAGACAATCACTATAAAGTCTGAAATAATCCGAAAGAATGTGATATAACCGTCTTAATGAATATTTGGTAAAAGTTGGATATAAAAACAATCTCATTTGTCCATGTGTCTTTATAAAGAAATCGGTAAAGGGATTTGCTATTATAGCGGTATATGCTGATGATATAATTATGATTGGACTTCCAGAAGAGATTGATGAGATAAAAGATTACTTGAAATAGAAATTTGAAATGAAATATCTTGGAAAAAATAAACACTGTCTTAGTCTATAGACTGAGCATAGTATAAATGGCATACTAGCACATCAATCAAATTACATTGAGAAAATCCTAAAACTTTTTCAAACGGGTAAATCATATCCACTTAGTGCACATATGGTTGTTAGATCACTAGATATTAAAAAGGACACTTACCGTCCAAAATAAGATGATGAAAATGTACTTGATCCAGAAGTATCAACCCAAATTGCAACATATGAAAATATTTTATAATGTACTTTTTTTCCTTATTTAAAATTTTTCCCATCGGGTTTTTCTTATTAAGGTTTTAACGAGGCATTACATTGATCTGGAAGTATCATAATCCATTTGACGTAGTAAATTGTTGAAATATGACATTTTATATTGTACTCTTTTTTCTTCACTAAGATTTTTCCCATCGTGTTTTTTTAGTAAGTTTTAACAAGGCAGCATTTTGATTCTAAAGTATCAAACATATTTTGATGTAATAAACTATGATTTATGAAGACAATGCCGATTGCATGGCACATATTCAATTGAATTATATCAAGGGTGATAGGACGCAACACATTTCTTTTAAGTTTCTCTTCACATATGAAATATGAAAGGACAATAAAAAAGGAGAAACAAATTCAGTTTCAAGAAAAGCGGGTAGATCTGTTCTCAATGGCAATTTCCAAATCATTGTTTCAAAAGATGGTGTACAAAATTGGCATGCATTGACTACATCAATAGACTAATTGAAAAATGCGTTATAAATCATGGGGAGCATATATAAAATTATGCTATAATGTACTATTTTCCTTCACTAATATTTTTCCCACTGGGTTTTTGTTAGTAGGGGTTTTAATGAGGTAATATCTTGGTCATGAAGTATCAACCCTCGTTATAACATTATAAAAAATGTTATCTAAATATGGAACAAAATTATACTCTTTTCCTTATTTATGATTTTTCCTATTGGGTTTTTCATAAAATGGTTTTTAATGAGGCAATTAATTTTATCATCTTTGCATACGCATATTCAAAGGGGAGTGTTGTATTGTGTAAAAGTAATAAGGGGGAGTATGCTAAAATGCTAAGGGACTTTACTGCAATTTACAAGGCATGTAGACTTTATAAATAGAGAGATTGTTTACATTGTAAGATACACTTGAATCAATAGAAATGAAAAGTCTCTCCCTAATATCTTATGTTCTCTCTCTTGGGGTCTCCTCTTTTATCTATTTTGTTTTATTTTATAACACTTTATGTAAATAATGAAATATATCTCTCTATATATTTGAGTATATGTTAGTGAATTGAACCTAATAACATGAGTTATATAATAGTAGTACGAACTAGGTGTATGTATCCGATAAGTGGATTTGATAATTAAAGATACATCTATATATCTTCCTTGTGAAAACGTAACAAATAATTTAATAAGCATACAAAGTGTATGTTTGTGTAATAAACGAAATTAACTGATAGTGAAATATGTATAAAATAGTGTGCACGTGTATTATATTCAAATAGTTTCAAAATTAAATAATAACTTATATTAATTATTTGCCTATAAAGTAGATATAGAGCTTGGGAATACCGTGTACACGTGTAGGTGTACGTGCTATATTTAGTCAAGGTTGATTAGTCGATAATGACCTTGTAAATTGAAATTGGTGATTGGATGATTACTTTATTTGAATATACTAATAATGGAATAGGTTGTATTAAAGTAAAAACATGAGTAAAGTAAAGTATGTGATACAGTTTAGACAGTTTATATGACAACCTCATCCCGAATGACCTGAATTTTTGTAAAAATCGTAAAATTCTAGCTCCTTGGAACATGAATTATTTGTTTGGTATCCTACAAATAAACAAAGATGTTTATCAACTCTTAAGTAATTAACTTACAGTGAAATAATTTAGAATATAATAATAAATAAAAACTGATCATAAAATTGACACTTATAAACCAAATGTCCCTGTCAGCTCCATTCCTACCCAAAATATCGGTACGGTCCTTCCTTTATCATATGGGTTATTTTGAGGAGGGGATTAGAAATTCTAATAATTCGTAAATTATACTTCTTATACATGACATTATCATATATCGATTGCCAACCATTTATGGTATGTAAGTCTTATTTAAGCAGTTCACACCCCACCATTCCACATGAACCACACCCATCTACTTCCCAGTAGATTTAGTCTAATATATAAGTGTGTATGTGTTTATATTCCTTGGTGCACCTTGAACCTAGATATTGTCCCCTAGTATCTTCTAAAATCACAATTAGGATCCAGTGTCTCCCCGTATCAGGATATCACTTTGTACGCTACACGCAAGCTAGACTCTCGTCACGTGTGCGCATGTATCCATCCAATCACAAATGCTCTGAATTCTACTAACTGCCACTCCATTGCCTATGTTGCATGGAAATCCTGTCGGGGATTTACCATTTGGTTTGTCATTTTCTCCATGGACCGGCTCCGTTAAACCGCCACTTTCTAGCTTGAGGAGTTTCTCTTGATATGAATTACTAGCATTGCCCCTAATCAAAAAATCTAATAGAAATCATGTGATATGCATGCCCTCCATGAACACCCCTATAGCGAAAGATTGTTTAAGACCAAACAGCGTAACCCATGTTCTTCATTGCTTAACTATTTGGACTGATAGTGGCCCAATA
The DNA here is from genome assembly GCA_030737875.1 of Allium sativum. Classification (NCBI taxonomy): domain Eukaryota; kingdom Viridiplantae; phylum Streptophyta; class Magnoliopsida; order Asparagales; family Amaryllidaceae; genus Allium; species Allium sativum. The sequence goes on from CM060926.1 coordinate 341,497,484, forward strand.
ACCATGCGACGCTATCCACGATAGTACTCGAGCATCGTGCCTCTTGGCTCACATAATTGCCTAGTCATTCATTGAACCTTTAGATTGCATAAAGCAATCAAGGTAATACCCCATTGATAATCGTAAAGAGACCTATAGCGTTGATGAATCACACTTATATTAGACTAGATTAATGAACTTATCCTGGGGTGTTCCTCTCCACGTGACCGCATTTATCATCTTATTTCTTACTCCGGTATTCCCTCAAACAAATACCGCTAGGACGGACCAACCGTTATGGTCACATATTTTCAGTTTGAACTTGTCAGTGAACCATCCAGGATGGACTTCCTAATACTACTTTTAGCCTCTTATTTCCTACCTCGGTATTCGCTCGAACAAACATCATCAGGACGGGACAACCATTGTGGCCCCTTATTTCTTACTCCGCTATTGGCAAACCCATTAGTATGGGCTTTCCAATATCCATTTTTAGCCACTTATTTCCTAGTTTAACGTACTTACCATGCCGTTGTTAGGACATGCTTTCCAGTTCTCCTATATAATCTATGATGGCCAGCACCTTTTTTCTATGTTATAGATTAACCTAAATCCAATTTTGAATTCATATATGATGCTACATATACAAATTCCTCTATAATTATGCCCTTAGCCTATATTTCCATTCTTATGTGTTTATTTTACATTTTAATCAATTTCATCTTTCATTTCGATTATTATTGGTTAATCATATTGTTGTCATTTTCCTTTTTAATTTCACCTTATTTCTTTTTATTCATCTTCTTCTTTTGCCTACGTTTCCCACTTTTATTATTACGCCTACTTCCAATATCATTAACATTACCAATTGATTCTTCTTCTTAATATTCCATTTTCGGAGCCTATCATATTTTAACAAAATCGAGATTTGGTTTTCACCTTTAACTGCATAGTCTATTTCCATATTTTTCATAAAAAGAGAAGCTTAGTGTGATGTTTGTAATTACAAGGGATTCTCCTTTTTATTTGTTGAAATTGATAGTACAAAATACGGTAATTACTCTTGTTTTGAACTTCTCTTTCTTTTATGAGATATTTCATTTCTTTTAAATCCATACATTGAGTTTATGGGGATTTGAGTTTAATAAGAATATGGAAATTTTCTTGTTTTAACTTACATTCCAATAAACTAAAATTTTGATCAAATTCAAAAGATGTAATTTAGCATATTTCATTTTATAGTTTTATAGAATATCACTTTATCCATTTATCCCAAGCCAAGTTAAACAATGTATTCTCAATTATTTCAATTTAGGGTTAATTGATATTTTCTCCGACTTTTAAATTTAGATTTGAATTTAAGCGTAATAAATAATATAAATATTCTTACATTTAATTTTATAGACAATATTTTCATAATTGCAATTCTACTACATGTTATTTTTTTCATTCATAGAATTATCACAATAAAATTGCAACCTTTAAATATGTAAAGTGAAGTAAGTCCACAAGGATATAATATACTATCATATAAAAACATATAATTCATTTCACTCATATATTTATATTTATTAATATTCATGATGGCATTATGAGGTGATATTTCTTTGCTGTCTCCTCTCACTCACCTTAAACTCGTACTCACAACCCCTCAAACTCCAGATTCCTTCTAATTTGTTCCCTAATCTATCCATCCTCCTATCACGCTGTGCTGAAAAAATGCAAACCTAAAGCCCGATTAGAGAACAGCGTGACCATATCTGAGAAACAATATGCTCATTCAATTTGGAGTTTAACTAGTGCTGATGACCAAGTGATTGTTGATCTTGTTCCGAATCTTCGGACCCTTGCTATGGAAGCCACGACCTTGCCTATTCTTCAGCTGTCAGGTCTTGAAATCCTAGTCGAATCACCTTTTTGTCTTACTCGTTGGTGGAAAGCCCGATCGCTGGTCCAAGGCCGTTGCCTAAAATATTATTTACTCTGTAAGTGCTATTACAGTTAAGGACACTGATTGTTCTACACTAGGTATTGAAGTGGTCGATTGACTATTGGAAATAAGTGTTGGTGCCGAATAATGTGATTACGTATGGGTTGCTTGATGAAATTGGAAAAGTGTCCGACCTCCCATTTCCTGTTGAAAATGCTAACTCCTCCCCAAGTTTAAAATTCCCACAACCTGCTTGTGATAATGTTGCAAACTTGCTAGCTATGCTTAACTCGGCTAATGTAGCTATGCCATCCCTATCTTTGCCTAATACTAAACCAAATGCTCTAAAGTACTCCTCCTTTTTTATCTCACTTCCTTGTTGTGTTGGTGCATACTCTCCCCGTGAATTCAATGATTCCCTAGACAATCCAGTTCTTCCTTCTGACATTGTTCCAGAAGGGGTAAACTGTTGGAAGGACTTCCTTATGGGTTTCTTCTTAGATTCGAATGTCCTAGATGTCCTCAAGCATTGTTACAAAGCATAGAAATAAGGGGCGGTCTCCATGTCAATTTTATGAACGGGATGTTTTATTTTAAATTCTCACATGCGGAAGAAAGAAGAAGAGTGCTGGAATCTGATCTGATTATTATTGATGGTAAGCCATTTATTATTACTTCATGGTGTACATATGTTGAAAGTGATAGAGAGAGTTATATCTATTTCTGTTTGGACTATATTCATGAGGATCCCCTCAGTGCTTCAGACATTTCAAGGATTGAATTGGTTAGCCATAGAATTGGGAAATTTAAATGCTTTGGTGCCAATACAGAAGCTAGTAAAAATCTTATTTTTGCGAAGGCCTTGATTGAAATTTCTTCGAGTAAGCCGCTTCCTTCTAAAATTAAAGTTTCAATTGATGGATTTGATACTTTTGTAATTGTTAAATACACTTGGCAACCTAATATGTGCTCTAAATGCTACACTTTTAATCACTTGTCTTACACTTGTAGACTTCCTTGTGATGGCCCCTTTCAGGCTATATCTCCTCTTTAGAAACCTCATGTCCGTACATAGGTTCCCAAAACCAAAGTTTCGATTGATGATATTACTACTACTCCTTCATAAGCAGAAAAGGAAAAAATGAAGACAATGAAGTTGAGTGGAATTCTCACGAGAAATTATGGTTACATTCTCATTCAGAAATGCGTTGTGATCCCTTCCAACCAGTTTACTACATGTTCATCAGTGATAACAATGAAGGAGGAGAAGTTAGGTGTTTGAATTATTTTGACATTTATGGTACATCTATTTATGAGATATTATATTTTATCCCTTCCATTGTGTGAGATTCTGATTTTATTTAGATTGCTCTATGATATCTATTTTTAGTATTTCCTTATTGGAACCAACGATCCAATGAGCTATTTTGTGAAGACCCGCAACTTCCCCGTAAAGGAAAGCGTCGGATAGTTCGAGAACAAACCACAACAGAACGCATACGGAAGAACGTTTCACTGTATATTACAACAATGCATCAGATTACAAGAATATACAGAGTATAAAAGAATATTACACGGAAATATCAGAGATTTAAATTACATTTAAATACATAGCAGCGGAAAATAATACAATACACAACTAGAATGAGATATACGGATACAAAGCTTTCCGGATATCGTTCCAGCTGTAAACCAGGATCCTGTGAATATAAATCTGCAAAACCGAAACTACTAGCTGCCCGTGTCAAAATAGGGGCACCCAGAGTTTAGGTTAAAACAATAAACTCCAGGTCAGTCATGTGACTGGTGTGAGAACTAAAACAGTTATTAATCTTTATTTTAAATCATTAGGTAAATCAAGGGACCACGCCGTATAACACGGAACGGGTTTCCTCCCAAGAATACCAGTGCATAAAACAAACAGCGCAATGCTAAATAAAGAAAAATGAAGCTGTTATAAGACCCAGGTCCTATCACACAATGCAACGCAAGCCGGGGGATAGGGTTTTTACCTTATAACAGCCAAAGAATGCTTGATACGTTTAAAACAAATCATTTGATACTATAATAAGTGCATAGTGTATAAAACAACTTCAAATCATAAGTATCAATCATAGGCGGCATGAGTGCCCCATCCCACTATGTCACCATATATAGGTTTACATATAAAACCGCAAAGTCACGTATTTGGAAATTGGATTTCCGTCTATGAACCGAGGCAAAAGATAGTCCTCAACCGATTCGAGACTGCCTAGCCCGAGTCTCAGGATCAGAACGCATCGACCCTTGGAGCGACAGGGCCGGTCCACACGGAGTGGATTAAAAATGCCTGAGCACTACGTTTCGCCGCCCTTTGGGGCGTAAGCGAGCCAACTAAATGACTCCATCGGTTCGAGAACGACCGATCAATCCGAGGCGCCTCGCAACAGCAACAACCACATAAGTCAAACTCGTCAGGGCGTGTAAAACCACTGACGCCACTTCTAGCTAGGAGGAAACGCAGGCCCTCCCTGAGGTCCGTCTCCCGTTTTTGGTTCATACCGGGTGTGAAACTCGCGAAGTAAACGTTACACAAAGCTATGCCACAAAGGCCGTGCTTTGATCATCAACCACAAGACTTTGCTTTTCAACAGAAGCCTTGATCATTTGCATCTTAGCATGCCACACAGGCAAACCATCCTATGTCAGACACACAGTCCATTTACAAGTCCGTTCTGGGTCTGAACGAAACCGGAGGCACCTAGTACCCCGCATATCCATCGATCTCCAAGTACGTCTGGACGATCACCAACTGTTTCCATCTTCTTGGGTGTACAGCCCAATCAAGATCATCAGTTATCACCCAAACGACGTGAAGACCTCCGGTCTTCGACCATCGTCTTCATCTTCGACTTATCGTCGTATCAGTTATTCAGAATGGGATAAACCCGGTCTTTCCGAATAACTCGCGTATATTTTAAATAAGTGTTACACAAACACAACATACGCCTCATTCCAATTCATTAGTCACTAACCGTAAATTAATCAAGAGAATAATTCCCCAAATATTAACCCCGAAGGCCGAAACCAACATCAGATCAATATCCAGAAAACCATCCTGCTTGGCTAACCGACAGTTAGTTTCTAAATTTCACGTTCAAATCTAATTAAAGATTTATCTATCGCCTGGAGCAAAACTGGTGATACTCCATTCTCGATCTTTTCAATCTAATTAAAGATTCATTAAAACTCCACTTAGTTTTAATCATTATCTGGGTTAAAGAATCAGTGTCATTTAAAACACGATTCACGATAAACCCAAAATCACATTCCATTAATTATCGGGTTAAAGAACAAGTGTTATTTAAAACACTGTTCACGATAAACCCAAAAATCAATACCAATTCAATTCCAATTAAATATCATTTAATTGGTACACTTCATTAAATCTAAATAAAAAGATTTAATCTTTTCTCAACTGGGTTCAAGAACAGTGTTAGTGAAGACACCATTCACGACAAACCCAAATCACATTCCATTAATTATCGGGTTAAAGAACAAGTGTTATTTAAAACACTGTTCACGATAAACCCAAAAATCAATACCAATTCAATTCTAATTAAATATCATTTAATTGGTACACTTCATTAAATCTAAATAAAAAGATTTAATCTTTTCTCAACTGGGTTCAAGAACAGTGTTAGCGAAGACACCATTCACGACAAACCCAAATCACATTCGATATTCAATACAAGGCTCTGAATAGAAAATATATCGGCTTATATTCAATATCGAATTCTACGACTAACAAATGTCGTATTGGAAATAACGATACAAATATATATCTTTCAAATTTCCATAACAACACCTGTAATATCACGAATTCCAACATCGAAATATTCCGAAGACAATTTCGATTCAAATCCACTCCAATGCAATCATTGGAAATTTTGGTTATTTTCAAAACCATTTCAAATTCAATTTATTTATTTAAAAATAAATAGAATTATAATTCTAGTTCAAAACTAGTTCATTTCGATAAAAATCTATTTTTATCTTTTCAAATATGGAGTTTTTCATCCCAAACTTTCACAAATCATTTCTTATGATTTTACACAAATTATTACTATTTTTAATAATTTTATCAAGGCCCGTTCAGTCGATTTCCAACAATGGCCATCGAACTGCACTTACAGCGACCTTTTTCGAATTTGATTTGGACATAATTCCAAATCCAACCATTAGATTTCTAATTTCTAATATTCTTTAGAAAGCTCTTTTCGATACGAACCCAACGGTTCCGGTTTTAGGAGAATCCGACGGTCGGATCTCCCGTAATGTCCGTTTGAAACAAATGGTCGAAATTCGCGAACTGCCGCGGCGCGGCGCGTTCTATTCAGGCCATTATATTATATATATAATATATATAATATATATTTCGTCGATTTCTATTTAAAACGAATTATATAAATAGTTTTAAATTCGTTTCAAAAGCAATTTCAACTTCCTTTTCAATTCAAATCAAAATTGAATTCTTCTTTATAAATTCGTTTCAAAATTCATTTCTACTCAATTCAAATTTCAATTCAATTTTGAATTCATTTCAATTCGTTTTCAATTCATTTTGAATTCGTTTTTAATTCAATTCATTTCGAAATCGTTTTCAATTCAAATCATTTCGAAATCGTTTTCAATTCAATTCATTTCGAAATCGTTTTCAATTCATTTTGAATTCGTTTTCAATTCAATTCATTTCGAAATCGTTTTCAATTCAATTCATTTCGAAATCGTTTTTAAAATCGATATAAATATCGTTCACGTCAAAATGGCGTCAATCTAATCAACACGGCTTCATATATTCCTTTATTTTCAAATATTCTATTTCAAATATTTCTTTTTCAAATATTTCTTTTTCAAAACTGGAATGAGGCCCAATCAATTACCATATAAAATTAATTATATGGATTTTCATACAACACATGTATATAATAGCATTGAAAATAATCAACCATCAACCAAAGTGCACTACACTGTATAAGCATCAAATATAGATATTCAACGCTTATAACAGCCTGTCAATCAATCGATCGACATATTTAATCAATCAGGATGAGTGAACTTCAAATTTCATCCTAACACCCGTGTGGGGTTTCAAACAATCAAACACATATTTTATTTGTGCAGTTGGGCGATGTATAAAATTTATCGTCCCAATCAATGTCATTCAAATAGGTGTACATAAACAAACCGTTCGGTTTATAAATGAATATTTTATTTTATTCACTTCACGTTAAAAATTATATTTTTAACGATAAAACATTTTATTCCAACCTATGAATTTCTATTCGGTTCATTCTTTAAATAAAATGCTACTTTTATTTTTCTAACTTATTTTAGAAAATTTCGGCGGCATAACGGCACGATACTAGAAACGGGACAAGGCCTAGCCTTATCCCCGGTCTAGTGAAGGCCCACGCCATTCACACATCAATCAAATTCACTTTCGTTATGCAAACCACAAAATTTGGAGTAAGGGTCTAACCTAGCCTTACTCCTTCGCCTTATAACGGCGCACGTCTAATCCTAACCAATTTATCGATTCGATTTTTCACACCACAAACCACATTCAAACCAATATCACAATCAATAACCAAACAGCCAAACAAACAAGTCCATGGTCTGTGGACGATTGTGTCGGGTGCTACTAAACACCGTCTGCATCCTAGTATATATATATAACTAGAAAAGTAAATTGAAAGGTGAGAAATTCTCACATATAGCTATCCTAGCTCCACGGCACTTCTTTTGCAGAAAATCTTGTCGTTCTTGCCTTTCTTCACTTTCGTTGCCCAATGCCACTATATATATAAAAATTGAATTTTTATTTCAAAGTTCAATATATAAAAATCGAATTTTTAGTTAGCTATTCAATATATAAAAATCATATTTTTAGTTAGCTATTCAATATATAAAAATCATATTTTTAGTTAGCTATTCAATATATAAAAATCTGATTTTGACTTCGGCTTTCAATGTATAAAAATCTGATTTTTCTATCGAAGTTCAATATTTAAAAATCAAATTTTCTATTTCGACTTTCAACATATAAAAATCCTATTTTTATTTCGACTTTCAACAAAAAAAAAAATCTGATTTTCTTTGCTTTTAAAATCAGTTTTTCCTCTATTCTAAAAATCAGTTTTTTTTTTCTTATTATTATTTTTTTTTTCTCTATTTCAAAATAAGTTTTTACTCTATTAATAAAAATGATTTTTATCCTAGAAAGAAAATCAGTTTTAAACTAATTCAAATTTCAGTTTTAATTTAATATAAAAATCAGTTTTAACTGTAAAAAAAAAAAAATCAGTTTTTAAATTTTAAACAAATCAGTTTTTATTTCCCTTTTTTTTTTATCAGTTTAAAAATCATTTTCAAAATCAGTTTTTAAATGTTTTAAAATCAGAATTTAAAAACATAAAAAAAAATCAGTTCAGTTTTTTTTTTACTTTTATTAATCAATTCGGTTTTTATACTAAAAAAAAAACAATTCAGCTCTATACTTATTTTTCTAAAATAAAAATAAAATAAAAATATAAAGAGAATTACTTACCGATAGGGGGGGGGGGGGGTTTCTGCAGTTCGTCGGCGGCAACTTCGAGGTGGCGGCGGTCGGGGTTCGAACGGGGTCTTCGTCGATGCAGGGGGAGGCGATGCTTCGGGGTTCGAGGGTTGCGTCGTCTTCACCGGGAGGAGGAGGTCGTGCGGTGGGGGCTTCGGCGACTTCGTCGGCGGGTTCGAAGACAAGGCGGCGGCGATTTTGGTTTCCTTTTTTTTTTTTTTTTTTTTCCTCTGGTTCTAATCGAATGAACGGGGGGGGGGGGGGGCAAGCAGAAGATAAGAGGGAGGGAGGGAATAAAATATTTTTTTTTATTATTATTTATTATTTAATTATTCAAAAAGTTGACTTTTACATACGACCACTAAGTGAGGCCCACCGCCTGCCGTCTATAGCGTTTTACCCCCATCCCGAACACAATGGGATATGTATCGCAAGCTGAATCGACCGTTTCGATCAGTTTCCGTTGCATTTACATTTAAATCAGTTTATTTAATTTTAAACGTACATTTCAAATTACTGGGGTCACATACTAACTCGAAAATTTCCCGAAAAATATTTTCTAGCTTCGTATTGACGATACGGTCCTAACAAAACTAGTTTCGTCGAATTCTGGGACCGTTAGAAAAATGGCCAATTTCCAGTCGATTAAAATCAACTAAAACTGGTCAAACGCGTTTTCCTTTGCCACGCTCACATATTGATTCGAAAAATTATGAAATTTGGAATCTAGCAATAACTTGACATCACGGACCCAACAAAAGTGGTTTCGTCGAAATCCGAGGTCATTTGCAAAATGTCCATTTTTAAGGGCCTGAATTCCATAGCGACTATTCAGAATTTTCAACTGGACATATCTTTCGATTCCGGCTATCAAATTTCGATTGGTCGGATTCGTTAGAAAGATATCATCAAATAGATCCCATTATTTTTGGTTTCACTAAAATCCGGATTGTTTTGCACCCGGTACATTCAATTGAAGTTTGAAATCGAATTATCGAACTACCGCGCCATTTTCAATTCTATTTATAATTATATATAAATATTTATATTCTAACGACGACGCGTATAATATATACGTTCGAATTATATTCAAAATAAATTTCTCGTCGATTTTATTTAAAATAATCTATTTTAAATAATCGAAATTCGCTAAAATTGCCAAAATAAAAATTTTAAACTGGCCCAGAATTTGCGGGTTGTTACAATCTCCCCCACTTAAAACTTTTCGTCCCCGAAAAGGAACAAAGTCGAAAGTGGTTTGATAAATCAACACTACGTTCGATCTGGCTTTCATTCTCCAACTTTTCAGTTTCTGAGAATTTTCTAAAATCTCAAAAATTTGGCTAACACCCTAAATTTTTGAAAAATTTCGCCATAACCTCCCCTTCACCGGGAGCATCGGGGAATTTCAAATAGCTTCCCCGGTCCTTCAGATCTCAAAAAGAAAAAGAAAAAGCCAAGCGGCTAGCCAATAGGCTCACAAAATCATCATCACCCAAACAAAACAGGAAATTATGTAGTAAACATGTACCTATTTGTCGGGCAAACAAATTTTATTCTCTGGCTCTAGCCTCCTTGCTATGACCTGTTCAATGATATATATGTATATGCAAGCAAACGCGACCAATTTTCAATACAGTTCAATATTTGATTCAGTTAGGCTAAATGGTTCAAAATTAGCAAACAAATGAATAAACAACACAAACATCAATCAATTAGTGAATTAGAGTTTCAAATCCATAACTTTGATACATACCCAAAAAAAATCATGTTTTTGATGTCAAATCACAACAATAAGCCATATCTAATTTTGGTTCTCACACCAGCCTAATGGAAATATATAGGTATCACACCTTCGTCACTCGAAAATAAATACTGGTAACGCTGCAGCATTATCAGAATCATCCCCGGGCAACTAGAATGCGATTCTATATCTACCCAATATATTAAAACTTTGAATACACGCGGATCAGACGTATACGCAAAACCTATATATACTGGATTGTCCAACTCAATATAAATAGATAATCAAATACGAATAATTGATTTAAATTTTCAAAACAAAATTTGTTTTCATTTTCAAAAATGTACTCTTCACACTCGTTCTAGGATACTACTGATCCCATCTCTAACGAGTCATTCCATTGGATATTACTAATCCAATATCTGATGAATTCTTTCGTATGGTTCTAATGTGTCTTGTTCTCTGAGCTTTGTAAACCAAAGCTCTGATACCAACTGTGAAGACCCGCAACTTCCCCGTAAAGGAAAGCGTCGGATAGTTCGAGAACAAACCACAACAGAACGCATACGGAAGAACGTTTCACTGTATATTACAACAATGCATCAGATTACAAGAATATACAGAGTATAAAAGAATATTACACGGAAATATCAGAGATTTAAATTACATTTAAATACATAGCAGCGGAAAATAATACAATACACAACTAGAATGAGATATACGGATACAAAGCTTTCCGGATATCGTTCCAGCTGTAAACCAGGATCCTGTGAATATAAATCTGCAAAACCGAAACTACTAGCTGCCCGTGTCAAAATAGGGGCACCCAGAGTTTAGGTTAAAACAATAAACTCCAGGTCAGTCATGTGACTGGTGTGAGAACTAAAACAGTTATTAATCTTTATTTTAAATCATTAGGTAAATCAAGGGACCACGCCGTATAACACGGAACGGGTTTCCTCCCAAGAATACCAGTGCATAAAACAAACAGCGCAATGCTAAATAAAGAAAAATGAAGCTGTTATAAGACCCAGGTCCTATCACACAATGCAACGCAAGCCGGGGGATAGGGTTTTTACCTTATAACAGCCAAAGAATGCTTGATACGTTTAAAACAAATCATTTGATACTATAATAAGTGCATAGTGTATAAAACAACTTCAAATCATAAGTATCAATCATAGGCGGCATGAGTGCCCCATCCCACTATGTCACCATATATAGGTTTACATATAAAACCGCAAAGTCACGTATTTGGAAATTGGATTTCCGTCTATGAACCGAGGCAAAAGATAGTCCTCAACCGATTCGAGACTGCCTAGCCCGAGTCTCAGGATCAGAACGCATCGACCCTTGGAGCGACAGGGCCGGTCCACACGGAGTGGATTAAAAATGCCTGAGCACTACGTTTCGCCGCCCTTTGGGGCGTAAGCGAGCCAACTAAATGACTCCATCGGTTCGAGAACGACCGATCAATCCGAGGCGCCTCGCAACAGCAACAACCACATAAGTCAAACTCGTCAGGGCGTGTAAAACCACTGACGCCACTTCTAGCTAGGAGGAAACGCAGGCCCTCCCTGAGGTCCGTCTCCCGTTTTTGGTTCATACCGGGTGTGAAACTCGCGAAGTAAACGTTACACAAAGCTATGCCACAAAGGCCGTGCTTTGATCATCAACCACAAGACTTTGCTTTTCAACAGAAGCCTTGATCATTTGCATCTTAGCATGCCACACAGGCAAACCATCCTATGTCAGACACACAGTCCATTTACAAGTCCGTTCTGGGTCTGAACGAAACCGGAGGCACCTAGTACCCCGCATATCCATCGATCTCCAAGTACGTCTGGACGATCACCAACTGTTTCCATCTTCTTGGGTGTACAGCCCAATCAAGATCATCAGTTATCACCCAAACGACGTGAAGACCTCCGGTCTTCGACCATCGTCTTCATCTTCGACTTATCGTCGTATCAGTTATTCAGAATGGGATAAACCCGGTCTTTCCGAATAACTCGCGTATATTTTAAATAAGTGTTACACAAACACAACATACGCCTCATTCCAATTCATTAGTCACTAACCGTAAATTAATCAAGAGAATAATTCCCCAAATATTAACCCCGAAGGCCGAAACCAACATCAGATCAATATCCAGAAAACCATCCTGCTTGGCTAACCGACAGTTAGTTTCTAAATTTCACGTTCAAATCTAATTAAAGATTTATCTATCGCCTGGAGCAAAACTGGTGATACTCCATTCTCGATCTTTTCAATCTAATTAAAGATTCATTAAAACTCCACTTAGTTTTAATCATTATCTGGGTTAAAGAATCAGTGTCATTTAAAACACGATTCACGATAAACCCAAAATCACATTCCATTAATTATCGGGTTAAAGAACAAGTGTTATTTAAAACACTGTTCACGATAAACCCAAAAATCAATACCAATTCAATTCCAATTAAATATCATTTAATTGGTACACTTCATTAAATCTAAATAAAAAGATTTAATCTTTTCTCAACTGGGTTCAAGAACAGTGTTAGTGAAGACACCATTCACGACAAACCCAAATCACATTCCATTAATTATCGGGTTAAAGAACAAGTGTTATTTAAAACACTGTTCACGATAAACCCAAAAATCAATACCAATTCAATTCCAATTAAATATCATTTAATTGGTACACTTCATTAAATCTAAATAAAAAGATTTAATCTTTTCTCAACTGGGTTCAAGAACAGTGTTAGTGAAGACACCATTCACGACAAACCCAAATCACATTCGATATTCAATACAAGGCTCTGAATAGAAAATATATCGGCTTATATTCAATATCGAATTCTACGACTAACAAATGTCGTATTGGAAATAACGATACAAATATATATCTTTCAAATTTCCATAACAACACCTGTAATATCACGAATTCCAACATCGAAATATTCCGAAGACAATTTCGATTCAAATCCACTCCAATGCAATCATTGGAAATTTTGGTTATTTTCAAAACCATTTCAAATTCAATTTATTTATTTAAAAATAAATAGAATTATAATTCTAGTTCAAAACTAGTTCATTTCGATAAAAATCTATTTTTATCTTTTCAAATATGGAGTTTTTCATCCCAAACTTTCACAAATCATTTCTTATGATTTTACACAAATTATTACTATTTTTAATAATTTTATCAAGGCCCGTTCAGTCGATTTCCAACAATGGCCATCGAACTGCACTTACAGCGACCTTTTTCGAATTTGATTTGGACATAATTCCAAATCCAACCGTTAGATTTCTAATTTCTAATATTCTTTAGAAAGCTCTTTTCGATACGAACCCAACGGTTCCGGTTTTAGGAGAATCCGACGGTCGGATCTCCCGTAATGTCCGTTTGAAACAAATGGTCGAAATTCGCGAACTGCCGCGGCGCGGCGCGTTCTATTCAGGCCATTATATTATATATATAATATATATAATATATATTTCGTCGATTTCTATTTAAAACGAATTATATAAATAGTTTTAAATTCGTTTCAAAAGCAATTTCAACTTCCTTTTCAATTCAAATCAAAATTGAATTCTTCTTTATAAATTCGTTTCAAAATTCATTTCTACTCAATTCAAATTTCAATTCAATTTTGAATTCATTTCAATTCGTTTTCAATTCATTTTGAATTCGTTTTTAATTCAATTCATTTCGAAATCGTTGTCAATTCAATTCATTTCGAAATCGTTTTCAATTCAATTCATTTCGAAATCGTTTTCAATTCATTTTGAATTCGTTTTCAATTCAATTCATTTCGAAATCGTTTTCAATTCAATTCATTTCGAAATCGTTTTTAAAATCGATATAAATATCGTTCACGTCAAAATGGCGTCAATCTAATCAACACGACTTCATATATTCCTTTATTTTCAAATATTCTATTTCAAATATTTCTTTTTCAAATATTTCTTTTTCAAAACTGGAATGAGGCCCAATCAATTACCATATAAAATTAATTATATGGATTTTCATACAACACATGTATATAATAGCATTGAAAATAATCAACCATCAACCAAAGTGCACTACACTGTATAAGCATCAAATATAGATATTCAACACTTATAACAGCCTGTCAATCAATCGATCGACATATTTAATCAATCAGGATGAGTGAACTTCAAATTTCATCCTAACACCCGTGTGGGGTTTCAAACAATCAAACACATATTTTATTTGTGCAGTTGGGCGATGTATAAAATTTATCGTCCCAATCAATGTCATTCAAATAGGTGTACATAAACAAACCGTTCGGTTTATAAATGAATATTTTATTTTATTCACTTCACGTTAAAAATTATATTTTTAACGATAAAACATTTTATTCCAACCTATGAATTTCTATTCGGTTCATTCTTTAAATAAAATGCTATTTTTATTTTTCTAACTTATTTTAGAAAATTTCGGCGGCATAACGGCACGATACTAGAAACGGGACAAGGCCTAGCCTTATCCCCGGTCTAGTGAAGGCCCACGCCATTCACACATCAATCAAATTCACTTTCGTTATGCAAACCACAAAATTTGGAGTAAGGGTCTAACCTAGCCTTACTCCTTCGCCTTATAACGGCGCACGTCTAATCCTAACCAATTTATCGATTCGATTTTTCACACCACAAACCACATTCAAACCAATATCACAATCAATAACCAAACAGCCAAACAAACAAGTCCATGGTCTGTGGACGATTGTGTCGGGTGCTACTAAACACCGTCTGCATCCTAGTATATATATATAACTAGAAAAGTAAATTGAAAGGTGAGAAATTCTCACATATAGCTATCCTAGCTCCACGGCACTTCTTTTGCAGAAAATCTTGTCGTTCTTGCCTTTCTTCACTTTCGTTGCCCAATGCCACTATATATATAAAAATTGAATTTTTATTTCAAAGTTCAATATATAAAAATCGAATTTTTAGTTAGCTATTCAATATATAAAAATCATATTTTTAGTTAGCTATTCAATATATAAAAATCATATTTTTAGTTAGCTATTCAATATATAAAAATCTGATTTTGACTTCGGCTTTCAATGTATAAAAATCTGATTTTTCTATCGAAGTTCAATATTTAAAAATCAAATTTTCTATTTCGACTTTCAACATATAAAAATCCTATTTTTATTTCGACTTTCAACAAAAAAAAAAAATCTGATTTTCTTTGCTTTTAAAATCAGTTTTTCCTCTATTCTAAAAATCAGTTTTTTTTTTCTTATTATTATTTTTTTTTCTCTATTTCAAAATCAGTTTTTACTCTATTAATAAAAATGATTTTTATCCTAGAAAGAAAATCAGTTTTAAACTAATTCAAATTTCAGTTTTAATTTAATATGAAAATCAGTTTTAACTGTAAAAAAAAAAAATCAGTTTTTAAATTTTAAACAAATCAGTTTTTATTTCCCTTTTTTTTTATCAGTTTAAAAATCATTTTCAAAATCAGTTTTTAAATGTTTTAAAATCAGAATTTAAAAACATAAAAAAAAATCAGTTCAGTTTTTTTTTTACTTTTATTAATCAATTCGGTTTTTATACTAAAAAAAAAACAATTCAGCTCTATACTTATTTTTCTAAAATAAAAATAAAATAAAAATATAAAGAGAATTACTTACCGATAGGGGGGGGGGGTTTCTGCAGTTCGTCGGCGGCAACTTCGAGGTGGCGGCGGTCGGGGTTCGAACGGGGTCTTCGTCGATGCAGGGGGAGGCGATGCTTCGGGGTTCGAGGGTTGCGTCGTCTTCACCGGGAGGAGGAGGTCGTGCGGTGGGGGCTTCGGCGACTTCGTCGGCGGGTTCGAAGACAAGGCGGCGGCGATTTAGGTTTCCTTTTCTTCTTTTTTTTTCCTCTGGTTCTAATCGAATGAACGGGGGGGGGGGGGGGGGGGGGGCAAGCAGAAGATAAGAGGGAGGGAGGGAATAAAATATTTTTTTTATTATTATTATTTATTATTTAATTATTCAAAAAGTTGACATTTACATACGACCACTAAACGAGGCCCACCGCCTGCCGTCTATAGCGTTTTACCCCCATCCCGAACACAATGGGATATGTATCGCAAGCTGAATCGACCGTTTCGATCAGTTTCCGTTGCATTTACATTTAAATCAGTTTATTTAATTTTAAACGTACATTTCAAATTACCGGGGTCACATACTAACTCGAAAATTTCCCGAAAAATATTTTCTAGCTTCGTATTGACGATACGGTCCTAACAAAACTAGTTTCGTCGAATTCTGGGACCGTTAGAAAAATGGCCAATTTCCAGTCGATTAAAATCAACTGAAACTGGTCAAACGCGTTTTCCTTTGCCACGCTCACATATTGATTCGAAAAATTATGAAATTTGGAATCTAGCAATAACTTGACATCACGGACCCAACAAAAGTGGTTTCGTCGAAATCCGAGGTCATTTGCAAAATGTCCATTTTTAAGGGCCTGAATTCCATAGCGACTATTCAGAATTTTCAACTGGACATATCTTTCGATTCCGGCTATCAAATTTCGATTGGTCGGATTCGTTAGAAAGATATCATCAAATAGATCCCATTATTTTTGGTTTCACTAAAATCCGGATTGTTTTGCACCCGGTACATTCAATTGAAGTTTGAAATCGAATTATCGAACTACCGCGCCATTTTCAATTCTATTTATAATTATATATAAATATTTATATTCTAACGACGACGCGTATAATATATACGTTCGAATTATATTCAAAATAAATTTCTCGTCGATTTTATTTAAAATAATCTATTTTAAATAATCGAAATTCGCTAAAATTGCCAAAATAAAAATTTTAAACTGGCCCAGAATTTGCGGGTTGTTACAAATTTCTAGATCGGAATTTATGCCCATTCTGAGCGGGTTGTTACATTTGGTATCAGAGCATTGGTTACCCGATTACAAGGAAATATACGTAAGAGCGACATATTTGTTATTTAAAATGGGTTAAACTATATATATAATCACTATACCCTATAAGCATACGCAATCATACTAGGCAACCTTACCTTTCTTCCTTTTTGGGCCTCAATACTATCTTTGGAAGTCCACTGAAGGATTTTCCTTCTTTATATAGTAGAAATAGCCAATAACCAGCCCGAGCAAGGGAACCTGACAAGGCCTCAGTACTTGCCTAAATGCTTCTAACAGTAACTTAGGACTGTGGAACAGGTCTGTACTGCCAATCCTTCCTTAGCTGAACCAGCAGCTCAACCCACTGAAAGGGTCCTCAACTTTCCTCGTCTTTCCAAAGATTTCGTGAATTTATGAGGCAAGCCATTTTTGGGAACTGAGAGCTTCCTTGAAGCTAGATCATGGATAACCGAGTGTGAAAGGATCTTTGAGGCTAACATAAGGGATGACCAGCTGAAGCATAGGGTAGCATCCCGGCATTTGAAGGGAGAGGCCATAGAATGGTGGAACATGGTTTCACAAAAGAATAAGGGTAGAGTGTTTAATTGGGTGGAGTTTAGGACCCGCTTTGAGGATAAGTTCTTACCTAATGTTGGGATGAGCCTACAAATGGAAATTTTTATTCAGCTGAAGCAAGGGGAGTTAATCTAAGAGGGTACATAACAAGATTTACAGAGTTATCCAAGATTGGTAGAGGGTTGGTGGAAATTTCTATGAATAATGCCCCTAGGTTCGTTAACGGACTGAATTCTCTGTTAAGGGAAATGCTTTCGGCCTAGGTGACATTTGGAGCGACATTTGAAGCCCTTGTTGAGATAGTTATCCAATATATGACTAAGGAAGTTAAGGAACTTAATAATGATAAGGGAGAAGTTACCTCTAATTTTGGGAAAAACAAAAAGGAACGTTTTTTGCTTAAGAAGAAGAAATGAGGGAAATTTAAGAAGGAGACCAAGACGTGTTCAAGGTTCCATAAGAAAGGGCATGAGGCGAAGGACTGCAAAGTGAAATTAGAGAAGCTAAACTTCAAAGGAAAATGCTTTAACTGTCATGAGGATGTGCACTTGGCTTGGAACTTCCCTAAACCTAGAATGGTGCAGAGTGGACAAAACTATACCTCGGAGGTAGTGTCGATTAGAAGTCAACCCTCTAGAGATCAAGGACAACCTGTGTTAGAAGGTATAATTTCTATCCTAGGAATTTCTTTGTGTGCCATATTTGATTCAGGAGCCACCCATTCCTTCATTGCTAGGAAGATTGTTGATTATTTGAAAATTTCCTTATCCTTTGCTAGTCATCCGATAGAGGTGTCTAACTCTATGGGAGGGACTGTACAACTTTCGTTTGTGTGAAAAGATCTAGTATCGGACATCGTTGATGTCGACTTCTTTTGCGATGCGTACGTACTTACATTCGAGAGGAATGGCCTCAGTTTAGGAATGGACTAGCTATCATGTTATAAGGATGTCCATAACTATGATAAGAGAGTCGTTTGCTTGAGAAGCCGTGGAGGCCATTGCTTAGAAATCCGTTGTAGGACTGGGAATAGGGGTTCATCTTTATTTTCTTCATCATATGATTTAGAATGACCATCTTTGGTACCAATTGTTTATGATTATCCTAAAGTTTTTGAGGAGGTCATAGGACTCCCACTCCACTAAGAAATATCATTCAGGATAGATCTCGAAAAGGATACGAGGCCTATAACATTGCCTTTAAGGCACATTGAGACGACCCGAAATCCCGTTCTGACGGAAACAAGGGTTATCTTTGGAATATAACACAGAAACAGATAATAGCAGAACAAAAATTAAATAATTACACCAGATAATGAACAACAAAATATACTGGATAAAAGTAATCATCAGAGTTACATTGTATACAGGATCTTACTTAGAACAAATACAGTTCAGCTATACATAAATGTCTACAGCAGAAAACAAACAAAATATGTAAAATAGGAGTTGAACATCATAAAAAGAAATAAATGATAGAATCCATCTTCAGCTCCAGCTATCCAGAAAGAACCAGCTAAACCTGAATACAAGGCTGCCCGTGTGGAAAAAGGGGCACCCGAGTTTGAAAGTGAAACAAACTACGAGTCAGTCATGGGACTGGTATGAGAAATCTACTCAACACATATATATAATTTGGCTAATCTCAGGACCACGCCACTTTCGTGGAACGGGTTTACTCCATTGGATTGCCAGTGCTTTAAAACAAATCTTTCTTTTAAATATCGCTATGCTTTTTATAAAAATGAAACCGTTATAAGACTCAGTTCCCATCACACAATGCAACGCAAACCGGAGGATAGAGTTTTACCTTATAACGGTCAAAATATGCTTGATACGAACAAAACAAAGGCATTTGATATTATTGTTAGTGTCTATATGTTTTGAAAACAATTTCAAATCATAACTATAAATCATAGACGGCATGGGTACCATATATCATGTCGCCATATATATATATATACAATCAGAACCGCACGATGTCGTATTTGGAAACTGGATTTCCGTCATGAACCAAGGCAAAAGATAGTCCTTACCGAATTCGAGATGCTCTAGCCCGTGTCCCAGGCAAGTACTCAGTCAAGCCTTTGGATCGTCAGGGCCGGTCCACCGATGTGGATTAAAATGCCTGAACAATACGTTTCCCCACCCTTTGGGGCGTAAATGAGCCAACGAATGACTCCATCGGACCCGGATTGTCCGATCAAACCGATGCGCCTCGCAATAGCAACAACCACATAGGTGAAAAGTATATAAATGTCAGGGCTGGTAGGTCACTGACACCACCCTAGCTAGAAAGAAACGCATGCCCTCCCTGAGGTCCTTCTCCCGTTTCTGGTTCATACCGGGGTGTGAGGCTCGCGAATTTACGTTATACACAAAGCTACGCCACACAGGCGGTGCTTTGATCATCATCACAAGACTTTGCTTTTCAACAGAAGCCCTGATCACTGCATCTTAGCATGCCACATAGGCAATTCATGCCACGTGACTGATGTCCATCGATATACAACCTCTGAGCTCGTGCGTCTCAGAGAAGGGCGTTAAGCAAAAGAATAAATTCTCCGCCGCCAAACAGATGTACATTTAACAGAAATCAATCAACACA
Organism: Allium sativum; assembly: GCA_030737875.1. Taxonomy (NCBI): domain Eukaryota; kingdom Viridiplantae; phylum Streptophyta; class Magnoliopsida; order Asparagales; family Amaryllidaceae; genus Allium; species Allium sativum. The sequence continues at coordinate 341,517,815 of CM060926.1, forward strand.
GAATAAACTCCACTGTCAGACACACAGTCCATTTACAAGTCCGTTCTGGGTCTGAACGAAACCGGAGGCACTAAATACCTCGCAAACCCATCGATCACCACGTACGTCTGGACGATCACCACTCATTATCCATATTTCGGGATGCCTCCCAATCAGGACCTCGGTTACCATCCAAACGAGGTGAAGATCTCTGGTCTTCGACCGTCGTCTTCATCTTCGAATTTCAATCGTCGGTCAATTATTTGAAATGAGAATTAACTCGGCCTTTTCAAATGATTCACGTATAATTAGATTTTCAAATCAATTTATTTCAATGGTTAAATTATTCGACAACACCAATTGTGTTCTTTAATGTAATTTTCACACCAAACACATTCAACCATCAAAAGCCACATAAATCAAGCAAATTCAGTTTATTTCCATTCCATAATGTTTATGGTACTCTATAATAATTTATCGCTATTTTTATTTATTTTAAAATAGCCAATTTATTCAAAACGACGCTTCGGGCCATAACATGGTCGTGGCGTTGTTTTTCTTTAAATTTGATTTACACATATCTGAAAATCTAAAAATTGGATCTTCACAAAATTTACATCATTAGAAAGGTCTTTTCAAAACGAATCCAACGGTTCCAGTTTCGGGAAAATCCGACGGTCGGATCTCCCGGTACAATCGTTTGAAATTTCGATTTCAAAACACGAACTGCAGCGTCGTTATTCGATTTAATATAATTATATATATATATATATATATATATATAAATATAATCATTTCTGGCACTGTTTTTCTTCATATTTGAATTAAACATTCCAGACAATCCAACCGTTGGATATTTACAAAGTTGGTGCCGTTGGGAAGATATTTCCAAGGCGAACCCGACGGTTGAGATTTCGGGAAAATCCAATGGTCGGATTTCCCGCACTAGTTGTTTGAAATCACGGTTTCAAAATGCGAACTGCACGGCCACGTTTCGTTTTAATTTTATTTATATTTATATAATTATATATATATAGTTCATTCAACAATTTCAATATCGTTTTCACTTCAAATATTTCACTAACGCCTTAAAATTTTGGAAAATTTCGCCATAACCTCCCCTGCACCGGGAGCATCAGGAAATCACAAATAGCTTTCCCGGTCCTTCTAATCTCAAAAAGAAAAAGAAAAAGCCAAGCGGCTAGCCAACAGGCTCATAAAATCATCACCCAAACAAAACAGTAAATGTGTACCTATTTGTCGGGCACAAAATTTTATTCCTCTCCTCTAGCCCCTTTGCTATAACCTGTTCAATGAATATGCATGTACATATATATACAGTTCTTATCATTTATCATTTTCTATTCAACTTCATTTTTGGTTTCGATTTGGTTTAAAAACACCATTCACTCTAAGGTTACATACATAGGTACAAATCATTTCATTAGCTAATATTCATCTCATATATGTTTATTTGAACAAGTGGCTATTTTTAACACTTCACATTTCAACGATTCATGCATACAATAAAAGTCTGATTTTTTATTGTAAAACAACTCATTTCAAAACACTATTATTTTGATATATTTCATATTGGTGATAAAAATAGGATTTTTATCATAAAACAATTTCTTTTATTACGAGATTATTTTACACTGTTCATATAGTCGATAAAAGGTGATTTTTTTTATTATCCAACAATTTATTTCAGAATATGAATACCATTCAACACATGAATTTCAAATCAACGAATGAATATCAATTCAACACATGAAGGTTTTCTATAGTTTCTATATATAGACAAAAATGTGATTTTTATATTTAAAATGCGAATACCATTCAACACATGAATTTCTAATCAATGAATGAATATCAATTCAACACATGAAGGTTTTCTATAGTTTCTATATATAGATAAAAATGTGATTTTTATATTTAAAACGCGAATACCATTCAACACATGAATTTCTAATCAACGAATGAATATCAATTCAACACATGAAGGTTTTCTATAGTTTCTATATATAGATAAAAATGTGATTTTTATATTTAAAACGCGAATACCATTCAACACATGAATTTCTAATCAACGAATGAATATCAATTCAACACATGAAGGTTTTCTATTCAATGAATAAATATAGTTTAAGCAAATGAAAATAATTCAAACACATGAATATTATTCAAAATTTCGGCAGCATAACGGCAGGGTAGTTAAAACTGGGACCGTCCCTAGTACGGCTCCTTGCTCTACCTTAAAACCTCGCGATTTTTGACAATGGGGATCATGCATCTAGTTCGCACGCAGGCGGCATGTATATATTTATTTCATTTCCACAAACTAATCCTATGTGGTTTCAACCAAATATTTCTCAACACAAACGGGTATTTTTCAACCACAATCAATCAATATCAACTATAAACAATCCCAAACAATCATTCACGATCAATCAATTTTCACAACAATTTCAATCAATAAATATCGTCCATGGTTTGTGGACGAGGGGCGTATATATATATATATATATATATATATATATATATATATATATATATAGCAATTCACTTTTATTTCAACACATATATAATTTTTAAATCAGAAATCTCACCGAATAGCTAATTCAATCCCACGACTCTTCTTTGCATAAATCTTCGCCAATCTCGCCTTTTGTCGCTTTCGTTGCCCGTATCCTCTACATATGTAAAAATCGAATTTTTTTACTATGTTATTCAATATTAAAAAATCGAATTTTTTTTTACTTTGCTTTTCAATATATAAAAATCTGATTTTTACTTCGACTTTCAATATAGAAAAATCTGATTTTTACTTCACATTCCTATATAGAAAAAAACGTATTTTTTTTATTCAGCTACATACATGTAAAAATCATATATTTTTATTTGAAAACTATATATAAATAAAACCTATATATTTTTTTTTTATCAAGTAAAGATCCTATTTTTAACTCAAGTAAAGATTCTATTTTCAAAACAAGTAAAGATTCTATTTTTATTTTTATTTTCAAATCAAAGACATTTTTATTTCTAATCTATAAAAATTTGATTTTTATTTCTATCCCATGAAAATAAAAGTCCTACCCCCCTTTTTTTTTATATTTACAATGCTATTTCAAATTCAATTTGAAGGACACTTTGATTTCAGGTTTAAAGACGCTTTGATTTCAGTTTTAAAAACACTTTGATTTCAGTTTTAAAAACACTTTTATTTCAGTTTTAAAAACACTTTTATTTCAGTTTATTTCAGATTTAAAACAACTGATTTAAATAAATAGGAAAACAAAGGGAAGGTCACTTACCTTCTGTATCGTGCTCGTATCGCACTCCAGCCCTAGAGCTCGAAATTACAGCCGCCACGTCAGCTCTTATGGTGATCAGTCCTTGCCACGGCGTCAAGCTTCGAGAGAGCTTCCTGAAGGTGCCTGGAACGTCGAACTCGGTGGCTCCTCTGATGCTAGCGACGAGCTCGACGGCGGCGCCTTTGCGCTCTGATTCCAGGCGCTACACTTAACGAGGGACGATCAAACGAGCGGGGATTCAAAGATCACAAAAATCACTTCAAAAATTGTTTTGATTTCTTGCTGTATTTCGATCGGAGTTTGAAGAAAAAGGAGATTGAATTTTCGAGCTTCGGAGCGGTTGATTTGGGAGGGTGGCTGCTGCTTTACGATGTGGCTAGGGTTACGGGTAGTTGGGCCCTTTTATATAAATTATATTTTATTATTTCAATCCTTTTAATTCGTAAATTACTTGATTAACATCACGAACTCCAAATGAATTCCAACGACTGTCGCCCCTAGGTAATTACCCCTACTCCGGTCACAATGGGATATGTTTCGTAAGCCAATTCGGCCGTTACGATAAGTTTCCGTTAAATTTACATTTAAATCACTATATTGAATTTTAAACGTGCATTTCAAATTACCGGGGTCACATACGGACTCGAAAAATTTTAGAAAAATATTTTCTATCTTCGTATTGACGATACGGTCCTAACAAAACTAGTTTCGTCGAATTCTGAGACCGTTTGAAAAATGGCCAATTTCCAGTTGATTAAAATCAACTGAAACTGGTCAAACGTGTTTTCTTTTGCCATGCTCACATATTGATTCGAAAAATTATGAAATTTGAAACCTAGCAACAATTTGAAATCACGGATCCAACAAAAGTGGTTTCATCGAATTCTGACATCGTTTGCAAAATGTCCATTTTTAAGGGCCTGAATTCCATAGCGACCATTCAGAATTTTCAACTGGACATATCTTCTGATTCCCGCTATCAAATTTCGATTTTTAAGATTCGTTAGAAAGATATTCACTAACAGATTTAAATATTTTTGGTTTCGCTAAAATCCAGATTGTTTTGTACCCGATACAGTCTGACAAAGTTTGAATTCGATTTTTGAAAATACAGCGCCCTTTCAGGCCTTGTTTATAATTATAATTAATTATATTCGTTTTCAATTGTCGATTCAAACTCAGTTTTCATCGCCATTATTTAAAATATTTATTTTAAATATTTAAAATCCATTATTTTAGCCAATTTAAAATTTTTAAATTGGTTCAGATTTTCTGGGTCGTTACAATCTCCCCCACTTAAAACTTTTCGTCCCCGAAAAGGAACAAAGTCGAAAGTGGTTTGATAAATCTACAATCACACAATACAACAACCAATCCAATTGTTTTTAACCTTCAAAAATATACTAATCAAATCCTATACCCTTTAAAAATCATTTAGACTATATAATTAAAAGTGCACATCTATGAAAAGAAAATAACAATAGAGTAGAGAATTGAATGGTAGTGCAAAGTAGGGTAAATGTACCCTGCACCGGAGTCAATCAGAGATATCTACTTGGCATCTAGGATAAGCTTTCTGAATGCTCTCCTCCGTTTCCCAAGTACAATCTCGCGGATCTCCACTCCATTGCACTTTGACTAAGCGAACCTTCTTGTTCCTCAGCTCTTTGGTTTCTTTGCCTATTATCTTTAGCGGCTCTCTTCTCACAGCTAATTCTGGGGTTATTTCAATGTCATGTTGAGCTGCTTCTTCCACGATCAAGTCTGGATCATGAACGTGCTTTCGAAGTTGAGATATGTGAAATACATCATGAATTTCAGGCAACCAATTAGGCAGTTTGACCCTATAAGCGAGAGTTCCAATCCGTTCCAGAATAGGAAACGGACCAATGAATTTGGGTGCCAACTTTCCAGTTTTACCGAACCGGATAACTCCTCTCATCGGCGATACTTTCAAATATACATAGTCGCCAACTTCAAAGGATATATCTCTTCTTCTTCTATCGGCATAGCTCTTTTGTCGGCTTTGAGCGGCGAGTAATCGCTTCTTAATAAAATCGACTTTGTCGGCAGCTTCGCGAATCATATCAGGACCCAACACAAGTCTATTCCCAGGTTCGACCCAACAAGCAGGAGATCGGCAAGGTCTACCATACAACGCTTCGAATGGCGACATTGTCAGACTCGCCTGGTAGCTGTTGTTATAAGAGAATTCAGCCAAATGCAGATGGTCTTCCCATGATCCACCGAAATCTAGAACACAAGCCCGCAATAGATCTTTTAAAATGCGATTCACCCTCTCAGTCTGACCGTCTGTCTGTGGATGATAAGCGGTGCTCAAGTTTAACTTCGTTCCCAGTTCGACTTGAAATGCTTCCCAGAATTTGCTAGTGAATATTGTATCTCTATCACTTACTATGCTGAGCGGCACTCCATGCAGTCTAACAATTTCTCTGAAGTATATCTGCGCCAGACTCTGAGCAGTTCTGTTTGATCTGACAGGTAAGAAATGGGCGGTCTTCGTGAAGCGATCTACGAGCACCCAAATACTGTCATTTCCTTTTCTGGTCCTGGGCAGACCATCAATGAAATCCATAGAAATATGTTCCCACTTCCAACCCGGAACTTCTAGTGGTTGTAATAATCCAGCCAATTTCTGTTGGTCGCTCTTGACTAGTTGGCAAGTAGGGCATCGGCTAACATATAAGGAAATGTCCCTTTTCATCGACTTCCACCAGAAAGTGCGTTTGATGTCATTATACATTTTGCTTACTCCCGGATGGATACTGAGTTTTGACTTGTGGCATTCATCCAGTACTTCTTTCGAAGCTCAGGAATGTTAGGAACACATATTCAACCTTTGAGCCTTAAAATCCCATCATTGTCTACTTGAAAACTCGAGGGTTCGCCTTGTTGAATTATCCCTCTGATCTTCTGAATGAAGTGATCATTTTCCTGAAGAGCAGATATTTTATCTAACAATGAAGTCGTGATAATAAAACTGGCGATCATTTCATTCTTTCTGCTTAACGCATCAGCCACGACATGGGCTTTTCCTGGAGTATATATAATTTCAAAGTCATATGCTGCAAGAAACTCCAGCCAACATTGCTGCCTCCAGTTCAAGTCCTTCTGAGTGAACAGATACTTTAACGACTGGTGATCTGTAAACTGTTCAAATCTCTCGCCCAGAAGATAGTGTCTCCAGATTTTCAAAGAGAATATGATAGCCAATAACTCAAGATCATGAGTTACATAGTTTTTCTCGTGCGGCTTCAGTTGACGGCTAGCATAAGCAATCACTTGACCTTTTTGCATTAACACTGCGCCAAGGCCTTCTCTAGAAGCATCAGTCCATACTTTTAAATCCTAGTTGCCATCGATGATGGTTAACACTGGAGCAGTCGTTAATCTCAAATTTAGCTCTTCGAAAGCTTCCTCACTTTCTGGAGTCCATTTGAACTTAGAATGCTTTTTTGTAAGCTTCGTTAAGTGACCAGATATCTTCGAAAAGTCTTTAACGAACTTCCGATAATAGCTAGCCAATCCGAGAAAACTGCGGACTTCAGTGGGAGTACTGGGCTGTTTCCAATTTTGGATAACCGTGATTTTACTTGGATCCACAGCGATTCCTTCTTTCGATACAACGTGGTCCAGAAATTTCACTTCATCTTGCCAGAAGATACACTTGGAAAACTTTGCTTTCAATACATTCCTTTCTTATGGAGATCTTCATACTGATAAGCCATATAAATCATTTCAGAAAAAGGAAGCTTCACATTTCTCATTACACTATTCTGATATTTTCTTTGAAGGCCATGAATAAATCTCAGACTCTTCCTCTTTGGATCTTGAATCAGATGAGGAGCAAAGTGAGCAAGTTTGTTGAATTTCTTATGATATTCTGGGATGGTCATATCACCTTGTATTAGATAAGAAAATTCATCACATAATCTCTCGGTTGCTTCGGGAGGAGTAAATCTTCCTAGGAAAATCTCTTTGAATCCATCCCAGGTGATATCACCTTCTGGATTATCTTTGATGATCGTTTCCCACCATATTAAAGCTTCTCCATTGAGCGCCCAAGATGCTACTAATCTTTTCTGGTCGTCCCTCAATTGGAAACGCTCAAATATTCTTTCTGCAGAGCTCACCCAAGCTTGAGTTTGAATAATAGGTTCATTGCCCGAGAACTGTGCTCCGCCCAGATTTTGATATCTCTTAAATAGAGCCTCTAGATCGGGTTCTGCATTTCTCCTGTTTCTGACACTCATTTTCTAGTACTTCTACAAATAGCAGATCAAGTGTCAGGTCACAGAAAAGATAATTTTCAAACATAGAAACATATACTTCAAATGTAAATGCGTCTATCGAAGTGTAATTTCACTCTGCTTTACTCATACTAGGATATTGCTGATCCTATCTGTATAGAGTTACCCGTCCTAGAACACTACTGGTTCTATTTCTGACGAGTTCGTTCAAATGTTATATTCCAGAACTAAGCTTAACCAAAGCTCTGATACCACGTTGAGACGACCCGAAATCTCGTTCTGACGGAAACAAGGGTTATCTTTGGAATATAACACAGAAACAAATAATAGCAGAACAAAAATTAAATAATTACACCAGATAATGAACAACAAAATATACTGGGTAAAAGTAATCATCAGAGTTACATTGTATATAGGATCTTACTTAGAACAAATACAGTTCAGCTATACATAAATGTCTATAGCGGAAAACAAACAAAATATGTAAAATAGGAGCTGAACAGCATAAAAACAAATAAATGATAGAATCCATCTTCAGCTCCAGCTATCCAGAAAGAACCAGCTAAACCTGAATACAAGGCTGCCCGTGTGGAAAAAGGGGCACCCGAGTTTGAAAGTGAAACAAACTACGAGTCAGTCATGGGACTGGTATGAGAAATTTACTCAACACATATATATAATTTGGCTAATCTCAGGACCACGCCACTTTCGTGGAACGGGTTTACTCCATTGGATTGCCAGTGCTTTAAAACAAATCTTTCTTTTAAATATCGCTATGCTTTTTATAAAAATGAAACCGTTATAAGACTCAGTTCCCATCACACAATGCAACGCAAACCGGAGGATAGAGTTTTACCTTATAACGGTCAAAATATGCTTGATACGAACAAAACAAAGGCATTTGATATTATTGTTAGTGTCTATATGTTTTGAAAACAATTTCAAATCATAACTATAAATCATAGACGGCATGGGTACCATATATCATGTCGCCATATATATATATATACAATCAGAACCGCACGATGTCGTATTTGGAAACTGGATTTCCGTCATGAACCAAGGCAAAAGATAGTCCTTACCGAATTCGAGACGCTCTAGCCCGTGTCCCAGGCAAGTACTCAGTCAAGCCTTTGGATCGTCAGGACCGGTCCACCGATGTGGATTAAAATGCCTGAACAATACGTTTCCCCGCCCTTTGGGGCGTAAATGAGCCAACGAATGACTCCATCGGACCCGGATCGTCCGATCAAACCGAGGCGCCTTGCAACAGCAACAACCACATAGGTGAAAAGTATATAAATGTCAGGGCTGGTAGGTCACTGACACCACACTAGCTAGAAAGAAACGCATGCCCTCCCTGAGGTCCTTCTCCCGTTTCTGGTTCATACCGGGGTGTGAGGCTCGCGAATTTACGTTATACACAAAGCTACGTCACACAGGCGGTGCTTTGATCATCATCACAAGACTTTGCTTTTCAACAGAAGCCCTGATCACTGCATCTTAGCATGCCACATAGGCAATTCATGCCATGTGACTGATGTCCATCGATATACAACCTCTGAACTCGTGCGTCTCAGAGAAGGGCGTTAAGCAAAAGAATAAATTCTCCGCCGCCAAACAGATGTATATTTAACAGAAATCAATCAACACAGAATAAACTCCACTGTCAGACACACAGTCCATTTACAAGTCCGTTCTGGGTCTGAACGAAACCGGAGGCACTAAATACCTCGCAAACCCATCGATCACCACGTACGTCTGGACGATCACCACTCATTATCCATATTTCGGGATGCCTCCCAATCAGGACCTCGGTTACCATCCAAACGAGGTGAAGATCTCCGGTCTTCGACCGTCGTCTTCATCTTCGAATTTCAATCGTCGGTCAATTATTTGAAATGAGAATTAACTCGGCCTTTTCAAATGATTCACGTATATTTAGAATTTCAAATCAATTTATTTCAATGGTTAAATTATTCGACAACACCAATTGTGTTCTTTAATGTAATTTTCACACCAAACACATTCAACCATCAAAAGCCACATAAATCAAGCAAACTCAGTTTATTTCCATTCCATAATGTTTATGGTACTCTATAATAATTTATCGCTATTTTTATTTATTTTAAAATAGCCAATTTATTCAAAACGACGCTTCGGGCCATAACGTGGCCGTGGCGCTATTTTTCTTCAGATTTGATTTACACATATCTGAAAATCTAACCGTTGGATCTTCACAAAATTTACATCATTAGAAAGGTCTTTTCAAAACGAATCCAACGGTTCCAGTTTCGGGAAAATCCGACGGTCGGATCTCCCGGTACAATCGTTTGAAATTTCGATTTCAAAATACGAACTGCAGCGTCGTTATTCGATTTAATATAATTATATATATATATATATATAATCGTTTCTGGCGCTGTTTTTCTTCATATTTGAATTAAACATTCCAGACAATCCAACCGCTGGATTTTTACAAAGTTGGTGCCGTTGGGAAGATATTTCCAAGGCGAACCCGACGGTTGAGATTTCGGGAAAATCCAATGGTCGGATTTCCCGCACTAGTTGTTTGAAATCACGGTTTCAAAATGCGAACTGCACGACCACGTTTTGTTTTAATTTTATTTATATTTATATAATTATATAAATATAGTTCATTCAACAATTTCAATATCGTTTTCACTTCAAATATTTCACTAACGCCTTAAAATTTTGGAAAATTTCGCCATAACCTCCCCTGCACCGGGAGCATCGGGAAATCGCAAATAGCTTTCCCGGTCCTTCTAATCTCAAAAAGAAAAAGAAAAAGCCAAGCGGCTAGCCAACAGGCTCATAAAATCATCACCCAAACAAAACAGTAAATGTGTACCTATTTGTCGGGCACAAAGTTTTATTCCTCTCCTCTAGCCCCTTTGCTATAACCTGTTCAATGAATATGCATGTACATATATATACAGTTCTTATCATTTATCATTTTCTATTCAACTTCATTTTTGGTTTCTATTTGGTTTAAAAACACCATTCACTCTAAGGTTACATACATAGGTACAAATCATTTCATTAGCTAATTAATGAACATTTCAACTCATATAAGTTTATTTGAACAAGTGGCTATTTTTAACACTTCACATTTCAACGATTCATGCATACAATAAAAATCTGATTTTTTATTGTAAAACAACTCATTTCAAAACACTATTATTTTGATATATTTCATATTGGTGATAAAAATAGGATTTTTATCATAAAACAATTTCTTTTATTACGAGATTATTTTACACTGTTCATATAGTCGATAAAAGGTGATTTTTTTTATTATCCAACAATTTATTTCAGAATATGAATACCATTCAACACATGAATTTCAAATCAACGAATGAATATCAATTCAACACATGAAGGTTTTCTATAGTTTCTATATATAGATAAAAATGTGATTTTTATATTTAAAACGCGAATACCATTCAACACATGAATTTCTAATCAACGAATGAATATCAATTCAACACATGAAGGTTTTCTATAGTTTCTATATATAGATAAAAATGTGATTTTTATATTTAAAATGCGAATACCATTCAACACCTGAATTTCTAATCAACGAATGAATATCAATTCAACACATGAAGGTTTTCTATAGTTTCTATATATAGATAAAAATGTGATTTTTATATTTAAAACGCGAATACCATTCAACATATGAATTTCTAATCAACGAATGAATATCAATTCAACACATGAAGGTTTTCTATTCAATGAATAAATATAGTTTAAGCAAATGAAAATAATTCAAACACACGAATATTATTCAAAATTTCGGCAGCATAACGGTAGGGTAGTTAAAACCGGGACCGTCCCTAGTACGGCTCCTCGCTCTACCTTAAAACCACACGGTTTTTGACAATGGGGATCATGCATCTAGTTCGCACGCAGGCGGCATGTATATATTTATTTCATTTCCACAAACTAATCCTATGTGGTTTCAACCAAATATTTCTCAACCACAAACGGGTATGTTTCAACCACAATTAATCAATATCAACCATAAACAATCCCAAACAATCATTCGCGATCAATCAATTTTCACAACAATTTCAATCAATAAATATCGTCCATGGTTTGTGGACGAGGGGCGTATATATATATTTATATATAGCAATTCACTTTTATTTCAACACATATATAAGTTTTAAATCAGAAATCTCACCGAATAGCTAATTCAATCCCACGACTCTTCTTTGCATAAATCTTCGCCAATCTCGCCTTTTGTCGCTTTCGTTGCCCGTATCCTCTACATATGTAAAAATCGAATTTTTTTACTATGTTATTCAATATTAAAAAATCGAATTTTTCAATATATAAAAATCTGATTTTTACTTCGACTTTCAATATAGAAAAATCTGATTTTTACTTCACATTCCTATATAGAAAAAAACGTATTTTTTTTATTCAGCTACATACATGTAAAAATCATATATTTTTATTTGAAAACTATATATAAATAAATCCTATATATTTTTTTTTATCAAGTAAAGATCCTATTTTTAACTCAAGTAAAGATTCTATTTTCGAAACAAGTAAAGATTCTATTTTTATTTTTATTTTCAAATCAAAGACATTTTTATTTCTAATCTATAAAAATTTGATTTTTATTTCTATCCCATGAAAATAAATGTCCTACACCTTTTTTTTATTTACAATGCTATTTCTAATTTCAATTTGAAGGACACTTTGATTTCAGGTTTAAAGACGCTTTGATTTCAGTTTTAAAAACACTTTGATTTCAGTTTTAAAATCACTTTTATTTCAGTTTTAAAAACACTTTTATTTCAGTTTATTTCAGATTTAAAACAACTGATTTAAATAAATAGGAAAACAAAGGGAAGGTCACTTACCTTCTGTATCGTGCTCGTATCGCACTCCAGCCCTAGGGCTCGAAATTACAGCCGCCACGTCAGCTCTGACGGTGATCAGTCCTTGCCACGGCGTCAAGCTTCGAGAGATCTTCTTGAAGGTGCCTGGAACGTCGAACTCAGTGGCTCCTCTGATGCTAGCGACGAGCTCGACGGCGGCGCCTTTGCGCTCTGATTCCAGGCGCTACACTTAACGAGGGATGATCAAACCAGCGGGGATTCAAAGATCACAAAAATCACTTCAAAAATTGTTTTGATTTCTTGCTGTATTTCGATCGGAGTTTGAAGAAAAAGGAGATTGAATTTTCGAGCTTCGGAGCAGTTGATTTGGGAGGGTGGCTGCTGCTTTACGATGTGGCTAGGGTTACGGGTAGTTGGGCCCTTTTATATAAATTATATTTTATTATTTCAATCCTTTTAATTCGTAAATTACTTGATTAACATCACGAACTCCAAATGAATTCCAACGACTGTCGCCCCTAGGTAATTACCCCTACTCCGGTCACAATGGGATATGTTTCGTAAGCCAATTCGGCCGTTACGATAAGTTTCTGTTAAATTTACATTTAAATCACTATATTGAATTTTAAACGTACATTTCAAATTACCGGGGTCACATACGGACTCGAAAAATTTCAGAAAATTTTTTTTTAGCTTCGTATTGACGATAAGGTCCTAACAAAACTAGTTTCGTCGAATTCTGAGACCGTTTGAAAAATGGCCAATTTTCAGTCGATTAAAATCAACTGAAACTGGTCAAACGCGTTTTCTTTTGTTTTGCCATGCTCACATATTGATTCGAAAAATTATGAAATTTGAAACCTAGCAACAATTTGACATCACGGATCCAACAAAAGTGGTTTCATCGAATTCTGACATCGTTTGCAAAATGTCCATTTTTAAGGGCCTGAATTCCATAGCGACCATTCAGAATTTTCAACTGGACATATCTTCTGATTCCCGCTATCAAATTTCGATTTTTCAGATTCGTTAGAAAGGTATTCACTAACAGATTTAAATAATTTTGGTTTCGCTGAAATCCGGATTGTTTTGCACCCGGTACAGTCTGACAAAGTTTGAATTCGATTTTTGAAACTACAGCGCCCTTTCAGGCCTTGTTTATAATTATAATTAATTATATTCGTTTTCAATTGTCGATTCAAACTCATTTTTCATCGCCATTATTTAAAATATTTATTTTAAATATTTAAAATCCATTATTTTAGCCAATTTAAAATTTTTAAATTGGTTCAGATTTTCTGGGTCGTTACACACATGGCTCCTAAGGAAAGGAGAGAGCTAGATAGAGAAATTTCCGAGTTACTGTAAAAAGGATTTAGTAAGAGAAGTAAATCAGAATGGGGTGCACCAGTAGTGTTTGACACAAAATCTGATGGTTCTTTGAGTTTTTTTGTGTGGATTATAGCGAATTCAATAAATCGACCAAGAAGAATAGATATCCCTTATCGAGGATTGATAATTTGTTTGACCATTTAGGAGGTGCCCAAATATTTTATCAATTAGATCTAGCTATAGGATTTCACCCATTGAGGATTTTAAGTGAGAGTAAGCCTAAGACTGTGTTTAGGACGCCAGATGGTTTGTTCGAGTAGTAAGTTATTCCTTTTGGGTTGACGAATGCCCCCACTTTCTTTGTAGACCTTATGAGTAGGGTATTTAGGGGAATACTCAACAAGATAGTGGTTGTGTTTGTAGATGATATTCTTTTCCATGGACATTAAGGAACATGAGGATTGCCTAAGAAAAGTCTTAGGAATTATGAATTATGAATTATGAATTAAGCCCAAATTCTCGAATTGTCATTTTTGGAAGAAAGAAGTCAAGTTTCTAGGGGATATTGTTTCGGGAAAAGGATTAGTAGTAAACCCCACTAAGGTAGAGGTCATTCAAAAATGGAGGATACTACGCAATCCAACGGAGGTTAGGAGTTTCCTTGGGTTAGCGGGCTACTGCAGGAAATTTATTAAGGACTTTGCAAGAATTGTAACTCCTCTAACCACACTGATGAAAAAGGATCATAAGTTTGTATGAACTAAGAAGTGTGGTACTGCCTTAGAGAGGTTGAAGGAATCACTCACGAGTGCACCTATTCTTGTTATTTCGGATGGAACGAAAATGTTGATAGTTTTCACTGATGCTTGTGGGACTAGTTTAGGAGCAGTACTTATGCAGGAGGGTAGGGTAGTTGCCTACACAAGTAGACAACTTAAGGATCATAAGAAAAGGTACCCTGTCTATAACTTGGAGTTAGCTGCTGTAGTTTTTGACCTAAAGATATAGAGACATTACCTTCTAGAAGAGAAGTTCGAGCTATTCACCAACCATAAGTCTCTTAGATAATTTTTTCTCAACGAGATCCGAACCTTCGAAAACAACAATGGATGAAATATCTAGCATCATTCGAATTTTCCATTTAGTATACCCCTAGGAAGGTTAATATCGTGGCCGACTCTTTGAGTCAGAGGCATGTTACCCTTAGTGCAATCACCGAGTAGAGGCAGTTAGAGTTTCTTTCCGATTTTAATTTGTAGCCACCATTGAGGCAAACAAAGGATTTCTTGTAGTTATGGAAGTAAGCCCGGTCTTGATAGAAAAGATTAAAAGTAAGCAAGAATGAGATGATGGGTTAAGGTCATTAATGGAAAAGGTATCTAAGGGAGAATCATTTTCTCATCCGGATAGATATTCGGTAGATAGTAGTGGTAGTTTGAGGAGAGATCATCGATTTTGTGTCCCTAGGAGTGGAGACCTTAGAGGAGATTCTTGAGGAGTGTCATAGGTCAAGGATGACCATATAACCCAGAGGAGACTAAATATTTAGGGATATGAGAAGGAGATTTTATTGGGAAGGAATGAAGAAGGACATTGCATAATTTGTTACTAGATGTTTAACTTGTCAAAAAGTCAAGGCCGAGCACGACAAGCCTGTAGGACTATTATTACCCTTAGAGATTCTCACTTGGAAATGGGAACACATTTCTATGGATTTTATTGATGGGCTTCCTTGGAGTTCAAAAGGAAATGAAGCTATTTAGATCATTGTTGGTTGGTTAACAAGAGCGCCCATTTCATGTCGATTAAGAAAAGTAGGACCGTCGCTTTATTAGCTTAGTGATATCAAGGAGATTATTAAATTGCATGGGATTTCGACTTCTATAGTTAGTGATAGAGACCTATTGTTTACTAGTGAATTTTGGAAGAGGCTTCAAGTAGTTTTAGGGACGATGCTGGGTTTGAGTACAGCCCACCGTCCGCTAACTGACGGTCAGATAGAAAGAGTCAACAAAGTTCTAAAGGATCTGCTTAGCTCCCGCATCATCAATTTTGGAGGAGCTTCAGAGTAGCACTTGCCTTTGGTAGAATTTTCGTATAATAATACTTAACAAGCGACGATTGATATGGAACCTTACGAGGCATTGTACGGGCGACTATACAAATCGCCTTCCTGCTGGTGGGAAATTACTGGCAAGATTCTACTCTAGACCTTATCCGTGAGTCTGCGGAGGTTATTGCTTTGATTCCACAGAGAATGATAGCTTCCTAGGACCGGTAGAAGTGATACGCTAATAGGAGGAGGAAGGAACTAGAATTTAGTGTTGGAGATTTGGTATTTGTTAAATTTTCCACTCTTAAGAATACAGTCCGATTTGGAAAACCTGGGAAGTTGGCTCCTACGTGGCAGTTTAGGATCGTGGATAGGATTGGGAAGATAGCATACCATAGGGATCTTCTAGAGCGCTTATTGTGAGTCCATAATGTTTTCCATGTTCCTCATCTTCGGAGATGCCTTCATGATTCAACCATGAGACTCGAGCTAGATGATGTTGAGGAGTTAGGAAGCTTCGAGTAGGAGTCTAGGGTGCCCCGTGCCTCCGCAAAGATCGTGGAAACAGAATCAAAAGTCTCTGCAACAAATCAATTCACCTAGTCCGAGTACAGTGGGGAGATAACCCTACGGAAAGCACCTGGGAAACTAAGGAGAAGATTAGGCAAACTCATCTAGAGATTTTCTTAGGTAATTATTTCCTCCTAAAATTTCCATTTATGGTTTCATTGTGGTTGCTAGGACGGATGGTAGGAGATGGTTGCAACAAAAAAGCACCGTACATTCATATAAAATTGTAAGCATAATAGGGTGTTTGCATACATATAACATCACTTATTACATATACACGATAGGACTGAGCTCACTTTAGCAATTCTGCAGTTCATAATCACAATGAGTTATGGGTGCTTATAAAATAACATGGGAATGCAACATGGTTGTTTAGAGTGAGTTGTGTTCTTTTCCACTTTAAAAGATTTCGGGACGAAATCTCTAACAATAGGGGAGAATGTAACACCTCGTAAAATCAATCTAAGATATACGTACGGTAATTTAATTTAAATAGCTAATAATAACCAGTAATAAATTAATGGGCTTAAAAAATAAATTTCGAATAATTGGGAATTGTTCCACCGAAGTATTGCTAGTACGTTCGTGGCGAGATTCTGGTCCATTTTCATATTTTATTCACTAAAAACGGAGTCCAAATGTGAAACATATTAATAAAACAAGTTGTGCGTAAATATTAACACACAAGGTTTGAAATTTAAATAGATTATAATTAAATTTGGAGTATATTTAATTAGAAATTTGCATGGAAGAATATTCCAAGTGAATTTTAAATTGTGTGTACATATTCATATACAGTATGGGACAAGGATAATCAATTTAAGGAAATAAATATTCAGAATTTTTAACAAAACGACGTTGTAGGAGGATTAAATCCTCCCAGCCGACCCCGGAAGGGGGTTTGACCGCCCCTATAGGAGGGAGGTCGACCGCCCTCCTAGGTGTAAAAGAAGGGAGTGTGTGTTTTGTTAAGGTATTTTATACAAGTTGCATCAGTTAGACCGTCCACATTAAATCTAAATAATCTAACGGAATACACTTACACATGCAACTATAAAAAATGCTCCCTAGCCAGATCAAAATCCTATTCACGTTCCTCTCTATACCTTAATTCTGCCCTTCTACCACTATCAATTTCAGAGAAAGGTTAGAATCTCTTTTACCTCTATTATCTTCATTCTACCTTCTCTAGTCTAAGTTCTCTAAAGATTTAGGAATCTGGAAATTAGTTTTTATATATATGAGATTCAAATTCTTATGTGTGTGTGTATTATAGAAGGATTGGAGCACAGTTTCGTAGGCTGAATCTAGATTCAATTCTACAAGCAAATTCAACTATTTTCTATCTCAAATCAACGTGAGTGGAAATCATTTATGTTTTCTATTTACCATGATTTGATAGTATATATTTGGGATAATTTTTGATGTACCTATTATATACTGAGACTTGTTGTATTTGACATTTATGGTACAATTATTTATGAGATATTATATTTTATCCCGTCCATTGTGTGAGTTTCTGATTTTGTTTAGATTGTTCTGTGATATCTACTTTTAGTATTTCCTTATAGGAACCAACGATCCCTTTAGAATGGCTCTAAGTTCCAATAGGACTTTTCTGGTTTAGAATTTAGGCCTATTCCGGGTGGGGGGATACACTTTATTCCAGCTTGTATAGTAGACATATATATAGTTTGTCTCTTATTTTTAACCTGTATTCAATAGTTGTATAATAAAAAGTGGTCGCGGCCACTATAAAACTAGCTCAGGTTTTCTTAAAAAAACATATAATTTATCCAGTCACATTGCTAACTTTCCAAATATCCATATTTAATCCAGATATATTCTTATTATCTATATTCTCCACGTTGTTATCCCTTATATGGATTTATAAATTATATTCATATAGGTTTATTAGATTGGATTAAAAGAGAAGGGAGTTGCATCCAAATTAACAAATTAAAACTAGATCTGAGGGGTTACCTCTATGATACAGCTTTCTGATTTGAGCCCTTTTCCTAATCTTTTATTCCACTAATTTGAATTTGAGAGTACTAGATCTAAAATTTTATTTTCATATATTTTGGAAGGAAAGAAAATTGATAGAGCTTCCACGCTCATCATAAATACTATGAGTTTAAAGCGAAGTCCTACACCTTTATTTAAAGAGGTTCAAATTAGGGCTAACCTTTAGATGAAATTATATCAGATTTGGGTCACATGGGGAATATGTTATACACAATTTTTAAAACATATCATGGTTGACCACCCCTATCCTTGGTTGACCGTTGGTGGGGATGATATACATAAACATATACGTACACACACACACACACACACACACACACATATATATATTCTTTTCTTTGAATGTATATTGATATTCGCGTAAATTAATTTAATTAATTTGCTTCCCATTCTTATCCATTCTCTGAATTATTTTCCTTTATTATAAGATTACAGTAATATGTTACTAATTATATAAATATTCTCAAGTTTGAATTCAAATGTTCATAATTAATAAAATTGCTATGCTAACTAATTGTACATATTATTCACTAACTACCCCAACTGATTGCATACATAATGTTTTAATTTGAATGTTAATATTCAATAACAATAAATCAATTGTAATTAATTAAAAAAAATAGCACATAAAATTATTTTGACACTATAACTTTTAACGGTCATAACTTCTCCATTTTAACCCCGATTGGAAAATATCATATATGAAAATTCATCAAAAAGTTGTCATGATCACAATGGTATAAATTTCGTAGCCAAATTTCAACATATACAAAATGTCCATTTTTACAATTTTCAAATTTTAAATTAAAAACTATATAGGGTGTTATGTTCTTTGTAATGACTCGTGTTTTAGCGATTTGCTATTTAAATATTTTATTAAACATTGAATATTAACCAATTAATTGATGGTTCTAATGTAGTTTTTTTAATAAAATATTGAATCAAGACTCGATACTAGTTCCATTGAGTCCATATTGTTTGTTACATGAATGATAAGTATATGAATCGTTATATTTCGAGTTCAGATTAAAACGATCTCAAAATATGCATAAATTGTCATCCTTGGAGTGTAGTCTTGGATTACGATGAAACTTATATTTTTAGAATTGTAGTAGTTCGTTTCTGCATATCGTTAAGTTTCGAAGAGATCGGGGGTACCATTTGATTGTGCGTAAATAAAACACATGTAAATTTTTGTAAAAAACTATAGCTGTATTATTCATGTTTTGAAGGCTAACTTCTTTATATATTTGAATTTAGTCTCGAAACTGTTTCTGTTTTCAAAAGGTCTTTTACACACGAATCGACATGCGCCATGTCTCGATTGGAGTTTATGGGTTTTGGGCCTATTTAAAAGTAAATTAATAAAATAATAATTATTCAAAACCCTAATCTCTTTTCTATATAGATTCTACAATAATCACACCACCTTCCTTCTTCTTTGCATGTTACTATTCACAATAAACAACCTTGGTAATTCCACCTAATCGGAACCATGACAGGTAATGGCCCGAACATGAAAAAATCGCTCATGGGCCTGGGTGACACGTCAATAGTATTTGATCGGAGCATGGTGGCATGAGGAAATGGTGTTTTAGCGACAAACGAACCCATTTAATCTGGTTTTATCTCGCTAGTGGTTGCATTTTATCGGGTGAGGCCAGCAACTTTGGCTCAATTTGAGGAAGGGCTTTATGATTTGGGCAACGAGGTGGTAAATGGCCACTTGCATTAGCTGCAGCGTCGATCAAAAAGTGGTGAGTGAAAATGTGGATTTGGGGATGTTGGGTTTTCTGAGGAGCGAGTGGTATTAGGTTATTGGTTAATTAGTTTAGTTTAAATTCATAATTAATCAAGCTAATTTAGTGATTAATATATTCAATGGCTTATACAACAACAACAACAAAGCCATATATCCCAAACAAGTTGGGGTTGGCTAGATATGGAACCCAAAATTAAAATAAAATAAAATTAATAATGATGATAATAATATGTATATATATATATATATATATAAAGGGTTTAAAATAACCAATCAAATAAAAAGTCGTCCGATAAAGGTTTTTTTTTAAATAATAATAAGAAGAAGAAGTAAAAATGTTCAATAAAAGTGAAATAAAATCTAAAATAGTAAATAAAAAGTAAAAAGGTTCCGTAAACGTCGAAAATAAAAACACTATTGTAAGGTTCCATATCCATAAGAGTGGCTAAAATTTTACGTTGGCTCGCCAAGCCTATCACAACCCTCCTCCTTTACCCTGGCTTGGGACAGGCTGCATAGAAAACTACACAGGCGGAGTTAAGGTAAGTGATATTGTCTCTCATTGAACTTTTCTTGTTCGTGTAGGATAGAATTGATGTTTTAAATGTTTTCTAATTATAAAACAAAATTATTGGGATAGTTGAATTTAGTAAATAATTAATAAAAAGGAATAATAAGTTATTTAAGCAATTTTAACAATGACTATTATATTTTACCTATTTGCGCACTCATACACACTTTTATGCACAATTTTGATTACACTATCAGATTTAGGTTATTTGGAAATTATTTCACTTTGATTGCTATAGATAGGTTCTATTCAATTTATTATTGCTATTATGGATGCTTGTATGTTATTTTAGTAATTGACTATTAGTTGCATGGTCAAATTTTATGCTTAGTTTATCTTTAAAAAAGTCTATAGATGATCTAGTATTAGGAAATTTCCTTTGTTAGAGTTTTGAGGTGCGTATTGATCAAATGCACATGTCGGTGTATATTGATTGAACGTACAAAGATGATATACTCAGACGGATGAGATAAATTCTCCTTCAGAGCACATGGATGGATTTGACGACGGAGAACTATTGGAGCTCAGCAATAGATTTGAAGATAGAGTGACACTAGAGCTGGTGGCCGACCTGGAGAAGGAGAACAGACTTGGTGACAAGCTGGATTTCACATTGAATGTCAGATGTTTTCTTTGGATGTGTATTTGACCAATTTTAGTTAAACAAATGATCTAAATAGTCGTTGTCGATTACCATTGAATGGTCGATATCGATTACTATTATCGTTTTAGCAAATTTTACATGGACAGTGGTGTAATTTCAATGAGAAGGATATAATGGTTCGTTCAATAGTAATTTTGATATGATGGATCATCGATCAAAGGCTTTGGTGTAGGGAAGGATTTGGTGCTTCTATGCAATGATTTTTCATTTGACGACGGTGATTCCAAGATGGAGAACAATGCTGCTGCGATGGATAGTTTTCTCCGAGATGCAAAAAAGATGATGCTAAGTCGTATTGAGCTGACTATTAGAGAGAGAGAGATGGGAGAAATATGATGATATCTTACGACGTACGATGACCGTCGAAGGTGGTTTCTAGATCATGACGACTACGAACAGAAGTCCTATGGATAATCTAGAGATGGATTTTGCTATAGAGAACGTATGCACAGGGGTTATTGGTATTCGAGACTTTGGTACACCCCTTAGAAATGGCACATGGATGTATTAGAGTCAGTCGGTGTTTTAGACCTGATCTTTTTAGACCCTAGAGTCAGTCGTCTTTTTGATCTGGGTAGGGTTATCGTCTCAGTTAGTGACATTATGATGGGTCAATATTTTGGTAGAATTTGTCGCTGTTTTAACCCACATGTGCTTCGATGGACTAGGTATCTAAAGTATTAGGTAGCATATGCTTTACGCACTGAGTGAATGAGAGGATGGGTGATGAATGTTATAGTTATTTACTCGTTTATCACCACTTAGTATTTAGACATCTACCACACCCACTTCACTCTTATTACCTTGAATACTCATCGACGATGCTGGTAAGTAGACTAGGTAACATATACGAGTATTATTTGGAGCTGCGTAGGTTGATTAGCAGGAGGCTACATCATTCCTATTTATACTTGTATTATCATTGTTTATTCCGCTATATGACACCGTGGAGCCTTGATAGTGTAATGTATTCTTATTAGAGACAGTTAATAAGTTGGGTTTAATTTTCTCTTGTGTAAACTATATTACTATTTTGTATAACTGTATGAGCCTATATACTTTGATTATATGGTTTATAGAGTTATTACTGTGTCACCTGTTTTATATCTATGATTATTAGTATTATATGTTATCTGATGCGCTGTGAGATATACGACAAGTTCTGTGATTGAATATTATGCTCTCCTCTATTTCATTCTCTTTTCCTTTCTTTTCTATTGTTTCTTTCTAGTGGAAATTGTTTTACATCGATCAGGTGCTTGTACAACGTGTTATTTGGTTATATAAGCACTGGTGGTGTATAGCGGGTCATTACAATTGATATCAGAGCTTAGGTTACGTAATTTGATCTAAGTAATATTGAATTTGAAAGTTAATATATACGAAAGAGTGTGTATTTGTATATTTTCGTTTTTCAATCAATATATTAGTTATATATATATATACACATATATATAGTATTGGTTTCACACACGAGTCCCCTTAGAATAGTTTTCACTATAAGTGAGTGATCGTCGTAACAGCTTATTTGAGGTGATCTAGCAAACGAGAAATACTTCCAATTACTCTATCTCTGGAGTTGGAAATTGGAAAGAATCAAGAATTATTAGCCTCAGCTTATAGTTTATGTTTCCAACAATGGTATGAACCATTATTTGGCATGCTCTAATATCTCTAATTAGTTATGGCGTTCAAGTGCAGCAGATTGACTATCCTGCGCTATATGGACACTTACATGTTTATGTGGAAAATATTTCCTTGGAACAGAGTCAACTATTGTGGTGTGAGAGCTGTTTTGGTTCTCCCAAGGATTTCTTCTATGACTTGGAGTTGGATGTTGAATGAATTAGGAGTTTACTCCTAAGGGACTCCAAGGTTGAGCCTAATATGGTTGAAAGCCTTTATTGCTTCGGGTACTTGAAATCGATTTGCTTGAGACCAGTTCATGGTTCGCTTCAAAGATATTTGTATCGACTTCTTAGAAGTCGATGAGGAATTTGCCGATTTATATAAAATGTATTTATTGGAATGTGTGATCGAATTCAATATGCTATTGAAGTAAGGTTATTCTATTTGTTGTCACTCCTAAGTCTGGTATTTGTGGATAGGTTAAGTGGCTGACTTGAAAGGTGACTAATTTCATTTAATGAGTGAACGATGGCTTAGAGGAATTAATCAAGGAAGCTTGTGATATTTGAGCTTGCACCGAATATAGAAGCTTGTCCTACTGTAACACCCCGTATTTTTTGTGAATGTATAAGTAACAAATCAGAGAATAATTAATTTTTCAAATAAGAATCAAGGGAAATAGGTTGCGCCATTGCGTTCGCCTCGAAATTCTGCTTGAAAACGAGTCCGAGTTTTCGAAAAACGGAGTCCGCATGACCAAGTTATGACCCTCCGAAGTTTCAGGAATTTAAATAAAATAAAACAGCTCGAAAATAAAGCCAGAAATTCAAACCCAGAGGAGGCTGGCGGGAAAATTCCTGCCTATGTACCCAGGTCGACTGGGGAGTCGACCCCCCCCCCCCAACCAGGTCGACTGGGGTGTCGACCTCCCCATGACCAGGTCGACTGGGGAGTCGACCTGGGGGTCGACCTGCCTCCCGAACCCTCATTCTGAACCTGATGCCTTCTGATGTATTTAGACTCATTTTCTGTCCGGATTCGTCTGCCTAATCCTATATAAACAGCCCCCTAGCCTTATTTTCTCTACACAATTTCATTCTGTCTATATTCTGCCTCTGTTCTAATTAAAAATAAAAATGGCGTCACTACCCTGCTGGAATCAAAACTTGGACTGATGCATCTTCTTCCAACCTGAATAGAATTAAAAGCTAAATCAAATCTCAAATCCAAGTTTAGAGCTACGACAATAATTAAAGAGGAATAATTCAGCATTTCTGCATCAACAACAGTTTATTATCCTTTCTCAAAACCACAAAAGGCAAGTACAATTATTTTCCGATATAAACGTTAATTATGATTGTGACATGAATTGTAAATTTGAATTTGAGGTTATGTCTTTTCTGTTCTGTTTAGATCTATCTTATTCTGTATCTCTTTCTTCTTTCTGTTCTATAGCCAGGCTACCATGGGCCTGAGCCAAATCTCATAAGAGATTAACGCACGAACGCTAAAATATTTGGGACAAATAATGAATGATGCATAATTGGACAGGACTGATTCGAGGACATGACATAAAATCTGAGGCATATAATTGGACATGTGGCATATTTAACATATGACTTAAGATTGAGGCATAAAATATATTGGACATATGACTTGGGATTCGGGGCGTAGATTTAACCGTAAACATGAACTAATTTAGATACATAGTACATGTTATAATCTAGATCTGTAGTTAATTTGAGAAATAAACATATGTTAGATCTAGATCTGTTCATACTAGGTACGATGATCTGTGATTTGGGAAAAGGGGAATTATAGGACAACTTGAAACTTGGTGACATGATGCATGTTTTAAATCAAGGTCTGATGTTAGAGTTTAAAGATAATTTACAACATGTTATGCATGAATGATAATTCATGTTGAGGACATACTACATGTTATAGTTTAAAAATCTAGATTTTTAGACATATTCTTTTATGTAAAAATTCATGACTTGAAAAAGGAATATGTGACTTAGGCGTAAAGACCTAAACAAAAACAGGATAACTATTAATGTGAATGCGCCTAAATAAGGGTTTTTGGATATCTGGCATCATAGGCTATAATTTGGCATAACTCATATTGTTTATCGTGATTTATGGAGAATATTCTGTACTGTGTAATGTTTAACTAAAAATTAGGAGCATATGTGGTATTATTAATTATGACCATGATTTGGCAAGTAAGTTTAGGCTAAATTTATGATTAGGCAAGATATGATATATGTATAATATGCTAAATCTATTGTAATGTCCCGCATTTTTATCGATTTGTATTTGAATATTTAAAACAGTTTAAATATTGAATTCGTAATATAAGTGAATTTGTATTTTAATTAAAACGAAGTTGAACGTATAAAAATATATATTAATTATAATCAAGCTCATAACGACGCTGCAGTTCGTAATTTAATGTTCTGAACTTCAACTGAGTGTATAGAACTCGTTTTAAATCGGATTTCTTCGAAACAAGAAGCGTTGGAAACAGTTGAACTGTATCTTTCCAACGAAAGTGGAAAATGGAGATTTCGTCATATTCATTGCAAGATATGTCCAAATCAAATATTCGAAAAGTCGCTATAGAACCGTTTATCGACCATAACAGTTTAATTGATATAACTAGATATCGGTTGCAAATCTGGACAAGATTCTTTTGAGGCGTAGTGATAACTTAATTTTTAGAATTTTACTGTAATTTTTAATTAATTAAATATGCAACTTTTTATTTGGAGTATTTTGCACCTTGTATCAACATTTCGGGGTTTCAAAATATGAGTCAACCTACCGATATTATTATATTTCTGGGATCGTGGCACCACACTCATCACGATCGTGTTATTATTTCTGTTCGTAACAGCTCTTACGTAAACAGGATTGGAAACACCAGGGTGCTTAACATTCAAAAACAACTAATTTAAAACCATATATGAAACCATAACTTGCGGGAACTATACTAAGTTACATAATACGGGTATGAAATGGCAAGGAAAAAGAAAATGCAAGGGAAACATGATGTGTACGTAAATTTGATGGAAATAAACACTAAAGGATAATGAAGCCGTACATCCCACGCTTTAATTATTTTGTCATTTCTTTCTACACGTATACATACAAAAAGAAGACCTTTAGGCCACCGACTTCACCATATATAAGACATGACGTGATATATAAATGGCTATCCTAGGCTCTGTGTACATAGCTGACGTCCTAACCCTCTCTCCTATTAACTGTGAAGAAACCCATGGCTGACTCTTTGACAAGAAAACACACCGAATAGCAACAGCAATGTATTTTCGATACATAGACAGGCTATCCTATATATTTTGCCGACCTACTATCAAAACTTGCCGACAAAGTATTTAAACAACTGCAGTCCTATCACACTTGAAGCCTACCCTCAATAGCTATCACGACTGTTTTCAAGTCTAGTTCTTTCACACCACATCCCGTCCCATTTTAGAGATGCTATATTTGTGTAGTATAAGTTCTCAGTTAGTACTTAAATGCATTACCAATACTGGGACTCCTAGGCTTATGTTCACGTTCAAAAGTAGGACGTCCCTATCGGCCATAAATTCTTGAATGACTTGAGCATTGCAGAAAATTTATAGCAGTAAACAGACCATGACCTACCTATTATATCACCATGCATTCAAATTGAAATGAAAGAAGTGAAAGCTCAAAGCTAGCTATCCTACGTACTCCGGCTACTTGCTTAAGCCTTAAGCATCGTCCACCTTTAAATACAATTCATTTTTTCATTTCAGTGGCTCGTTGAACATCCATGGCCGAGGCTGTTCATGGCTTCTAAGAAAATCAAAACCAAATTTTCATACCCCTCTAAGAATTCGAAATATATTGCCTTGACACTTTGTGGTGATCCTCTTCATTCTCCTACCGTTTCTATGGGGAGCGATGCCGTTGTAAACAACTCGAAATGTCTGAAGCAAGCTACGGTTTCTATTGGAGGTCAGAACGGAGGAAGTTTGATGAATAAAAGGGTGCAGCCGTGTTCAAAAGTTAGAGGCGCGAGCTGTACGTGAGGATGAGCATGGGAATGGCGTTTCTCAGTGTACGTAATGGGTTTGTTTTTGGGTGAAACAGTAGAGTCATGGTGAGTCGCTTAAAGGTGGCAGCAGTTGGAGTTTGAACTGTGCGGAAATGGACTATTGTTTTTTTTCACATTTCTGGTTTCAGTTGGGATGATGGATATATTGTCTAAATTATGTTGAGGGATGAGGTGGGATGCAAGTGCTACACGGTGACCAGTTGAGATTCCTAATAGTGGATGAGGCAGAAGTGGTAGATGGACATACATGCGTTCATGTATAAGAGAAAGAGGAAATGAGGGTGGGAGTCGATACAAATATACATATGTATATTTGTTAACATGAGTATGGTGATAGCTATGTTGGCTCATTCATGCTTCGTACAACTTGTATGTTATTATTCATTTGATGCCTCTAATATTAGAGAAGCATGAATTACAGAAAAGATGAATAATGATACATAAAGCAGAAGTGGTGGTGTTAGTTTTCACGGAAGGAAAAAATAAAAAGAAAAGAAAAGAAAAGAAAAAAAAAGGAAAAGAACGTAGGCACAAAAGAAATTGAAAATGGAGTTCAAACTTTCGAAATCAAAGGGATGAAATGAAATGTTTATACCGGGAGCAGCGCTATCTTTTTAAATGGATGGAGGGAAAGGCTTACAATGCGGACATGGGTCATAAAGGAAATAATGGGCCGATGGTTTTAGAAGGGCGAATGATCCGTCACTTTGGAATCACACAGAAGCTGGCGGCGCTATGAAGCCGGTTCGGAGCAATTTGAAGCACGTTGAATTTATGGCAGAACTGAACGCCTAATCAAATCCGACAACCGCAAATCGTTATTTAACGGTTAACGCGCCAAGGTGAGTAAATTCACTAACTTTGTTTTATTTAAAATATTTTATTTATATTTTAAATAATGGTTGAATGCTGTGTGATGGTTGTTTAGGCAGATTATGGTTAAATTGGTTGAAAAATTATATATCGTTGCATATGTACCCATCACCGGTTGGATATTGATTCCATCAGTATGGAATCAGTAATAATTGTTTGACTAACATTTGTGGATGCGGAAACCGGTTGGAGGAATTCAACCGGATTCTTCAATATTTATATGTACTGTTTATGCACTGTTTGAACTGCGTTGAATGGAAGTTCAACGTTATGTTGATTTAGTAAAAAAACGATATTGATTTAGAAAGTGGCAACAGTCGACCATAAACACATCGTTTTGTTAAGAAATTGGTTGACTGTCAAGCAAATCAACGAAGTTCAATTATAAAAATTATATCTTTATAATTGAAGCGAAGTTATAAATTATAATAGAAGTTCTATTATAAACTGGTATTTTTAATACCGTGAGTTAGATATAAATTGATTCGAGTTTAAATAGGAAGAATCGATTATTTATTATTTCTAAATAACAGAAATTGAATCTTGATTAAACAAGGAGGCGATGACTTGTTTTAAGTATATCAAAAACAAGTAGTCGATTTCAAAGATGCTGATGAAATAAAGTATAATTCTATGTTTGGAGTATGATCGTATTTGAAATAAGGGTAGTAAAACAAGTCTAGATTCCTATTGGGAAATGATATTTTAATAAAAGTGAATAGTGGTCAGAAAGTAGACATTTTGTAAGTAGATATTCCTATTTGTGTTAAACTAAATTGATCTGATTAACGAGAAGTTTAGAAATGGAGTTTGAAATGTTTTTCCAACATTAATAATGTGTATTTTCTAAAAGTACAGAAAATAAGAAGGGTAAGGAAGATGGAAATGTTCCAGATATTAAATAAATGTACATCTTCTAGAATGTGGGTGAACAAGTGCTATAATATTTGGAAATGGTTTTTTCAAAGAAGTATGAGGTTAAACAGTTTTGGAAATATCTAGAAAAATATGAATAATGGAATATTAGAAAGTGCCGAGATTGTGAAATGGTTTGATGGATGGTTATTTTCAAAACACCGACTATCAAAGATTTTTGTAACGAAAAGAGATATCAAGATTTTTGTAACGGAAAGAGATATCAAGATTTTTGTAACGAAAAGAGATATCAAGATTTTTGGAATGAAAAGAGATGTCAAGAATTTGTAACGGAAGGAGGTGTTGAGATTAATTATAAAGTGGAATATAGTAGCATATTGCAAGTCTCAGAACTATAGCAGTAAAGTAACGCTGTTGACTAGACTTAAGCGTGACTGTTATGTCAAGATTAGTTATAAAGGGATATAGCAGCGTATAGCAAATTTGAACTGTAACGATAAATGAAACGCTGTTAACCAAACTTAAGCGTGATGTTGATATACAGTAGCACTTCCTAGGGAAGGGAAACAGCTCGGTTTGAAATTCACTTATTCAAAAGTAATAAGTAATGACGTTTGCCCAAAGAAATATAAGAACGAATGTTAAATAAAAAGTGTCTGTGATTTGTGTGATATTGGTTGTATATTGTTTTTAATTCGATAGTTAAATAACCGACTATCGAAGTGTTTTGACCATCGTGTCAATACGGAGAGACCGGTTGGATATACTATCTGAAAACCACTCCGTATAGGCATAAGCGCTGCAAATTATGCTGAGGAAAATTGAAGACGGAGTGGAATGCAAGGGTCGTCCTATTCAGAATGGTGTTTTCTGTTGTCCAGTCCCAGGACAACTTGTATGGATGAATGCCTGACAGCGTATTCTTAGAAGATCACATAAGACGATCTTTTCAAGATATTACGTCTGGTGGCGGAGAAATTCGTTTCTCTTGGCTTTTATACCCGTAATATTTTTGGGAAGATCAACTAGTGATTTGACGGGTTTGACGATGTGGCATTCAAAGTGTATGGTGGCCAGATGTTCTAAAAGGTAGGCGTAGCCTCAAGCTTCACAACCGGGAAATGACAAAAATCGGGCAGGCAGCATGGCTATGTGGGTCGCTCCCATTAGGGTGTATAATCACCTATCTAGAGAAATTCCTTTTGTTTCTAAATCTATCGATTCTGCCCATTCGGGAACGGTGGTTTGAGTCCAACCGTTGGTGATATACATTCGATACACTTAAGCGAAATGAGTGGTCGGCCATGTGTGGGCCGGGTTGCAAGACGTTCTTGTTGAACCCAGGTGTATTCGCCTCTAGAGATACATCATCGAAAGGTGGTCCCATACCTTGTCATAGTTGGAATCCAATCTCCAATAAGCGCCATGCGGGTTTTTGATTTTATACTATATATGTAGAGCGTGAGATGCAAGCGTTCTACTATTTGGTTATTTATTTGATTAGACATTATGATAATATCACTGGATTTTGATATCAATAATTATTTGGGTTATAGTAAGGTAAAAACCGTCCATGTTTATGTGTGGCTGGTCTTACTATTATCTTTTTGGTTTCAAAAGGATTCTCAAAGTTAAACCGTATGGTTGGAATTTACTCACACCAGTCCCATGACTGACCCAGAGTTTATTTTTGTTTTCCCTAAACTCTTGGGTGCCCAAATTTGTACGGGCAGTCAAGTGTTTCAGGCTTTTACAGATACGCTTGAAGGATCTAAAAGCAGAAGGCTTCACCGTTAGTATTTAGAGACTATTTCCGCTGTGATATGATGTATTGTACTCTGATAATGGTATGTATATACAATACAGTTTTGTATTTCAAAGTTATGTTACATAATATATTTTATTCGTTCCGCTGTGAGATTCGTGTTTACTCTGATTATGTTCAGCTGTGTTCTTCTTCTTCTCCTATTCTATTAGTTCTATCTTTTCTATCTCATCCTCTAACTTCTTTCTATTAATGGTCCGGTATTTTCGATGTCTGAACAGTCGACGCTGGGTTTTGTGTCGATTTTTGGAGTCGAAAATCCTGGGTCATTACAGTGGTATCAGAGCATAAGGTTAAGTGATTACCTTGGCTCTGTGGCGTGACTCAATAAAGATGGAGTTAGTAATACTCTAGATTGAGTTTGAGTGTATACATATGAGCGCGTATTTGTAAATTGATTTAAAAACTGTTTTATATTGTGTTGATTGATCTGTTGAGTGGTATATGAATTCCAGATCGACGCGTTTAGCTGATGAGGTCGATAGGGATTTATAAACGCTTGGATAGAGAAATCTGACATAATATTGTTTTACAAGCTGGGCGAATGAAATAATTTTACCCAAAATATATTTTGATATAAACAAAGCATATATATTGGAATTATCTAATATATATTGAATGTGTTTGTTGAAATTGTGATCGAATAAGATTTATAATTGAATTGGTTATATAAATAACCAATCGAAATGTTTTATAAATATAATATGTAAAATCAGATGAACTGAATCTGAAATTTAAGCCAGAATTGGAATAAAAATTCTGAAACATGAAAATGTTTGTAAATGAAATTTGAATTAAATATATGGAATTTTAAGATCCTGGGGAGATTTGGAAATATTTTTCCAAGCATTTTGAAAAGATATTTTGAAGTGGTTTTCAAATGAAAATGGTTGAAAGTAAGTGTTTTGAAAGTAATATAGTATTGAACTCACTTCGATGGCTGGAAAATAAATTCCGATGATGATCCGGACATCATCGGTGTTCAGTTTCGAGTCTCTAAGTGACGGATTACTACCAAAGATTTTGTTTTGAAATAAGTTGTTCGGAAATTCAAATGTTTTGAATTGCTATGTTATGAATATATATGTATATGATTTCAAACTGATTTGAAATAAAAAAACCCAGGAATTTGAATTCTGAAATAAGGATTTAACTTATAAAGTGATTAAAATAATAAAAGTAGAGTTTAACTTAAAACTAAGTTAAATAAATTTGGAATTTGAATTGAAGCCGATTAAGTGAAAATTATGTTGGAATAGAATTTAATGAATAAATAGAGTGAATTTGCGAAAGAAGATAGAATATTGAAATTTAACTGGAACCAGTTAAATGGAAATTATATTCAATGAAAATGATATTGAAATAGAATTGGAA
Organism: Allium sativum; assembly: GCA_030737875.1. Lineage (NCBI taxonomy): Eukaryota > Viridiplantae > Streptophyta > Magnoliopsida > Asparagales > Amaryllidaceae > Allium > Allium sativum. The sequence continues at coordinate 341,549,927 of CM060926.1, forward strand.
TTGAACTATAGCCAGTTAAGTGGAAACTGCATTAGAATATAATTCAACTTGGTGGAGTAATTGATTAAGATTGGAGCCGTGCTTGGTTATGGAATTGGAGTTTGAATTGAAATATTTGGCTTAGTAAAAACGAAAGGTTGGTTTGAGAATGGATTGATGAGAGATCAACCAAGGATTGAATAATGGGAATGTGAAGTATGAAATTTCAACCAAGCAGGTCGTGAGGAGTTAGAATTAGAGCATCTTCACTTCTTAGCAATTTCAAGGACGAAATTATTTTAAGGGGGAAGGAATGTAATGTCCCGCATTTTTATCGATTTGTATTTGAATATTTAAAACAGTTTAAATATTGAATTCGTAATATAAGTGAATTTGTATTTTAATTAAAACGAAGTTGAACGTATAAAAATATATATTAATTATAATCAAGCTCATAACGACGCTGCAGTTCGTAATTTAATGTTCTGAACTTCAACTGAGTGTATAGAACTCGTTTTAAATCGGATTTCTTCGAAACAAGAAGAGTTGGAAACAGTTGAACTGTATCTTTCCAACGAAAGTGGAAAATGGAGATTTCGTCAAATTCATTGCAAGATATGTCCAAATCAAATATTCGAAAAGTCGCTATAGAACCGTTTATCAACCATAACAGTTTAATTGATATAGCTAGATATCGGTTGCAAATCTGGACAAGATTCTTTTGAGGCGTAGTGATAACTTAATTTTTAGAATTTTACTGTAATTTTTAATTAATTAAATATGCAACTTTTTATTTGGAGTATTTTGCACCTTGTATCAACATTTCGGGGTTTCAAAATATGAGTCAACCTACCGATATTATTATATTTCTGGGATCGTGGCACCATACTCATCACGATCGTGTTATTATTTCTGTCCGTAACAGCTCTTACGTAAACAGGATTGGAAACACCAGGGTGCTTAACATTCAAAAACAACTAATTTAAAACCATATATGAAACCATAACTTGCGGGAACTATACTAAGTTACATAATACGGGTATGAAATGGCAAGGAAAAAGAAAATGCAAGGGAAACATGATGTGTACGTAAATTTGATGGAAATAAACACTAAAGGATAATGAAGCCGTACATCCCACGCTTTAATTATTTTGTCATTTCTTTCTACACGTATACATACAAAAAGAAGACCTTTAGGCCACCGACTTCACCATATATAAGACATGACGTGATATATAAATGGCTATCCTAGGCTCTGTGTACATAGCTGACGTCCTACCCCTCTCTCCTATTAACTGTGAAGAAACCCATGGCTGACTCTTTGACAAGAAAACACACCGAATAGCAACAACAATGTATTTTCGATACATAGACAGGCTATCCTATATATTTTGCCGACCTACTATCAAAACTTGCCGACATAGTATTTAAACAACTGCAGTCCTATCACACTTGAAGCCTACCCTCAATAGCTATCACGACTGTTTTCAAGTCTAGTTCTTTCACACCACATCCCGTCCCATTTTAGAGATGCTATATTTGTGTAGTATAAGTTCTCAGTTAGTACTTAAATGCATTACCAATACTGGGACTCCTAGGCTTATGTTCACGTTCAAAAGTAGGACGTCCCTATCGGCCATAAATTCTTGAATGACTTGAGCATTGCAGAAAATTTATAGCAGTAAACAGACCATGACCTACCTATTATATCACCATGCATTCAAATTGAAATGAAAGAAGTGAAAGCTCAAAGCTAGCTATCCTACGTACTCCGGCTACTTGCTTAAGCCTTAAGCATCGTCCACCTTTAAATACAATTCATTTTTTCATTTCAGTGGCTCGTTGAACATCCATGGCCGAGGCTGTTCATGGCTTCTAAGAAAATCAAAACCAAATTTTCATACCCCTCTAAGAATTCGAAATATATTGCCTTGACACTTTGTGGCGATCCTCTTCATTCTCCTACCGTTTCTATGTGGAGCGATGCCGTTGTAAACAACTCGAAATGTCTGAAGCAAGCTACGGTTTCTATTGGAGGTCAAAACGGAGGAAGTTTGATGAATAAAAGGGTGCAGCCGTGTTCAAAAGATAGAGGCGCGAGCTGTACGTGAGGATGAGCATGGGAATGGCGTTTCTCAGTGTACGTAATGGGTTTGTTTTTGGGTGAAACAGTAGAGTCATGGTGAGCCGCTTAAAGGTGGCAGCAGTTGGAGTTTGAACTGTGCGGAAATGGACTATTGTTTTTTTTTCACATTTCTGGTTTCAGTTGGGATGATGGATATATTGTCTAAATTATGTTGAGGGATGAGGTGGGATGCAAGTGCTACACGGTGACCAGTTGAGATTCCTAATAGTGGATGAGGCAGAAGTGGTAGATGGACATACATGCGTTCATGTATAAGAGAAAGAGGAAATGAGGGTGGGAGTCGATACAAATATACATATGTATATTTGTTAACATGAGTATGGTGATAGCTATGTTGGCTCATTCATGCTTCGTACAACTTGTATGTTATTATTCATTTGATGCCTCTAATATTAGAGAAGCATGAATTACAGAAAAGATGAATAATGATACATAAAGCAGAAGTGGTGGTGTTAGTTTTCACGGAAGGAAAAAATAGAAAGAAAAGAAAAGAAAAGAAAAAAAAAGGAAAAGAACGTAGGCACAAAAGAAATTGAAAATGGAGTTCAAACTTTCGAAATCAAAGGGATGAAATGAAATGTTTATACCGGGAGCAGCGCTATCTTTTTAAATGGATGGAGGGAAAGGCTTACAATGCGGACATGGGTCATAAAGGAAATAATGGGCCGATGGTTTTAGAAGGGCGAATGATCCGTCACTTTGGAATCACACAGAAGCTGGCGGCGCTATGAAGCCGGTTCGGAGCAATTTGAAGCAAGTTGAATTTATGGCAGAACTGAACGCCTAATCAAATCCGACAACCGCAAATCGTTATTTAACGGTTAACGCGCCAAGGTGAGTAAATTCACTAACTTTGTTTTATTTAAAATATTTTATTTATATTTTAAATAATGGTTGAATGCTGTGTGATGGTTGTTTAGGCAGATTATGGTTAAATTGGTTGAAAAATTATATATCGTTGCATATGTACCCATCACCGGTTGGATATTGATTCCATCAGTATGGAATCAGTAATAATTGTTTGACTAACATTTGTGGATGCGGAAACCGGTTGGAGGAATTCAACCGGATTCTTCAATATTTATATGTACTGTTTATGCACTGTTTGAACTGCGTTGAATGGAAGTTCAACGTTATGTTGATTTAGTAAAAAAACGATATTGATTTAGAAAGTGGCAACAGTCGACCATAAACACATAGTTTTGTTAAGAAATTGGTTGACTGTAAAGCAAATCAACGAAGTTCAATTATAAAAATTATATCTTTATAATTGAAGCGAAGTTATAAATTATAATAGAAGTTCTATTATAAACTGGTATTTTTAATACCGTGAGTTAGATATAAATTGATTCGAGTTTAAATAGGAAGAATCGATTATTTATTATTTCTAAATAACAGAAATTGAATCTTGATTAAACAAGGAGGCGATGACTTGTTTTAAGTATATCAAAAACAAGTAGTCGATTTCAAAGATGCTGATGAAATAAAGTATAATTCTATGTTTGGAGTATGATCGTATTTGAAATAAGGGTAGTAAAACAAGTCTAGATTCCTATTGGGAAATGATATTTTAATAAAAGTGAATAGTGGTCAGAAAGTAGACATTTTGTAAGTAGATATTCCTATTTGTGTTAAACTAAATTGATCTGATTAACGAGAAGTTTAGAAATGGAGTTTGAAATGTTTTTCCAACATTAATAATGTGTATTTTCTAAAAGTACAGAAAATAAGAAGGGTAAGGAAGATGGAAATGTTCCAGATATTAAATAAATGTACATCTTCTAGAATGTGGGTGAACAAGTGCTATAATATTTGGAAATGGGTTTTTCAAAGAAGTATGAGGTTAAACAGTTTTGGAAATATCTAGAAAAATATGAATAATGGAATATTAGAAAGTGCCGAGATTGTGAAATGGTTTGATGGATGGTTATTTTCAAAACACCGACTATCAAAGATTTTTGTAACGAAAAGAGATATCAAGATTTTTGTAACGGAAAGAGATATCAAGATTTTTGTAACGAAAAGAGATATCAAGATTTTTGGAATGAAAAGAGATGTCAAGAATTTGTAACGGAAGGAGGTGTTGAGATTAATTATAAAGTGGAATATAGTAGCATATTGCAAGTCTCAGAACTATAGCAGTAAAGTAACGCTGTTGACTAGACTTAAGCGTGACTGTTATGTCAAGATTAGTTATAAAGGGATATAGCAGCGTATAGAAAATTTGAACTGTAACGATAAATGAAACGCTGTTAACCAAACTTAAGCGTGATGTTGATATACAGTAGCACTTCCTAGGGAAGGGAAACAGCTCGGTTTGAAATTCACTTATTCAAAAGTAATAAGTAATGACGTTTGCCCAAAGAAATATAAGAACGAATGTTAAATAAAAAGTGTCTGTGATTTGTGTGATATTGGTTGTATATTGTTTTTAATTCGATAGTTAAATAACCGACTATCGAAGTGTTTTGACCATCGTGTCAATACGGAGAGACCGGTTGGATATACTATCTGAAAACCACTCCGTATAGGCATAAGCGCTGCAAATTATGCTGAGGAAAATTGAAGACGGAGTGGAATGCAAGGGTCGTCCTATTCAGAATGGTGTTTTCTGTTGTCCAGTCCCAGGACAACTTGTATGGATGAATGCCTGACAGCGTATTCTTAGAAGATCACATAAGACGATCTTTTCAAGATATTACGTCTGGTGGCGGAGAAATTCGTTTCTCTTGGCTTTTATACCCGTAATATTTTTGGGAAGATCAACTAGTGATTTGACGGGTTTGACGATGTGGCATTCAAAGTGTATGGTGGCCAGATGTTCTAAAAGGTAGGCGTAGCCTCAAGCTTCACAACCGGGAAATGACAAAAATCGGGCAGGCAGCATGGCTATGTGGGTCGCTCCCATTAGGGTGTATAATCACCTATCTAGAGAAATTCCTTTTGTTTCTAAATCTATCGATTCTGCCCATTCGGGAACGGTGGTTTGAGTCCAACCGTTGGTGATATACATTCGATACACTCAAGCGAAATGAGTGGTCGGCCATGTGTGGGCCGGGTTGCAAGACGTTCTTGTTGAACCCAGGTGTATTCGCCTCTAGAGATACATCATCGGAAGGTGGTCCCATACCTTGTCATAGTTGGAATCCAATCTCCAATAAGCGCCATGCGGGTTTTTGATTTTATACTATATATGTAGAGCGTGAGATGCAAGCGTTCTACTATTTGGTTATTTATTTGATTAGACATTATGATAATATCACTGGATTTTGATATCAATAATGATTTGGGTTATAGTAAGGTAAAAACCGTCCATGTTTATGTGTGGCTGGTCTTACTATTATCTTTTTGGTTTCAAAAGGATTCTCAAAGTTAAACCGTATGGTTGGAATTTACTCACACCAGTCCCATGACTGACCCAGAGTTTATTTTTGTTTTCCCTAAACTCTTGGGTGCCCAAATTTGTACGGGCAGTCAAGTGTTTCAGGCTTTTACAGATACGCTTGAAGGATCTAAAAGCAGAAGGCTTCACCGTTAGTATTTAGAGACTATTTCCGCTGTGATATGATGTATTGTACTCTGATAATGGTATGTATATACAATACAGTTTTGTATTTCAAAGTTATGTTACATAATATATTTTATTCGTTCCGCTGTGAGATTCGTGTTTACTCTGATTATGTTCAGCTGTGTTCTTCTTCTTCTCCTATTCTATTAGTTCTATCTTTTCTATCTCATCCTCTAACTTCTTTCTATTAATGGTCCGGTATTTTCAATGTCTGAACAGTCGACGCTGGGTTTTGTGTCGATTTTTGGAGTCGAAAATCCTGGGTCATTACATCTATTATCTGGTAAATCTGTTAAATTGCCTAATCCGTTATCTGCTAAAACTATTGAATTGCTTAAATTGCTAAATCTGTTGAATCGCTTAAACTGCTAAAGCTGCTACCTGTTGAATTGTCTGATCTGTCGAAACTAGATAATGGTAATCTGGGTATGGAAATCCGTAGGCTCGATCTAAGATTTAGTAGAACATGGAAATTTGATTAATCTGTTATATCTTATGAAGAAGTTTAATCTGTTAAATAAACAGAATTAGTCTGATATCTGAAAAATCTGTATTGGAATTAATTGGCTATGAGACGAGGTTAGACTCTGTTTGCGGTAGAAGCCTGCCCGGAACCAACCGGCTTAACCAACGACCGCAGACTGTCAGTCTAATGTGAGAGGTCAAAGGCATAACTAAAATATGCTTAGACACGAGGTTAGGTATGGCTTGTGGCAGAAATCTTCCCGGAACCGCCCGGCATATCCACCGGCCACAAGCTACCGACCTAATGTGAGAGGTTTGTGCATTAATATTTAATTAATGCAAATCTGGGATAAATATGATGTCTAAAACGTGTTGGGTGGATAGGGTTAAACCAATTGGACTAATGAATTTAACAAACCCGTTTCGTTAATCTGTAGGCCCAATTACAAAGTTAGACAAATCTGTAAATCTGTTAAATCCGTATATCTAATCCGTTAGTCTGAAAACTTGTCTGATCTGTGAACTAGTTGATCTGAACTCTGTATGTCTGAACTTGTAAACAAGTTATCTGAAATCTGTTAGTCTGGGTGACACAAGGTTAGGAGGGAAATTACTTGTGCCATCTGTTGTTTGGGACCCATATTAGTCAGTAACCCTTTCTGGTATCAAAACTTTGACCCAACAGTAGGTAGGGTCCGGGCACGCTTACTGAACTAATTATAAGCGGTTCATTCTGATAATGGCGAGGGGTGTTGATGGTGCGTTCCAACCGGGTCATGTGCGTGCATGGATCCCGGTCTGCCTCTGAGGATGTAAGACGCCGTGACATCTATAAATAGGTCTGTGCCAATTGGTTGTCACATTAGGGAGTGATACACCCTATTCTGGGGCCGACACAAGGTATTTATGTATTAGGGAGCCGATCGCTTGGGGTAGGGTTTTAGGGTACACTTAGTTCTATCTGTTTCTGTTGGTACCGTCTGTTTCTGTTGGGTGGCAACACCTGTCTGTTTCTGCGTGGTACCGTCTGTTCGGGTGGTAAAGGCCCATTTACTAATGTACACCTAATTCTACATTCTGTTTCCGTAGGGATTGATCTGTTTCTGTTTCTGTTCGGGTGGTAAAGGCCCATTATTAGCATTCTGTTTCTGTCTGTTTCTGTTCGGGTGGTAAAGGCCCATTACTAGTGTTCTCTTCTATGGAAATTATTCTGTTCCGTTTCTATTTCAGTTTAGACGTTAGGTTGACACCTAATCCTGTTATACTAGTATTAGTGCAGAGAAATGAAAAGTAATATTATTCTGTTTCTTCTGTTTAACCTAAGTACATCTGCTGCTCCTGTTACTGTTATCTCTTATCCAGCTTATTTTCATGTCATAATAATTATTAACTGTTCATATGCTGAAAGTCACTGGACTTGCCAGACTTTATGTCTGACCCTGCTTGTTCTCGCCTCTTTTTCTTCCATTTCCCCCCTAGGTTTTCCAAGGAGGGAATACTTTAACTTGATCCGGATTTCTTCTGCTTGAAGTACTTGAAGTGCGTAAAGTATGGCATAACTTCTTATGGCATCTTCTGTGGGGATTATGATTTTAAAGTTTTGTATTCGGATGACTTTCTGAACAAGAATGATATTTATGTACTTGAGGTTTTGGTAAAGATGTAACCATACTGATTTCTGTTTTCCGCTGTAATAAAGTTATAATTTCTCAAGTATTGTTTATATGTCTTGAAATTTTATGTTCTGTTTACTAAAATGCTCCACCAAAGTTAAGGCATTCCCTTTGTGAGTGTCCTTAACGGAGGTGGGTTGTTACACTTACCTTGTCAGGAAAAAATGTGGGGACATGTACTGATCATCATTTCCATTTCGTCGAGTGCTACCTCGATGAAAGAGAAGGGAAGCGACTTCACTACTCGACATATGTCTCCATTAATGGCATTTCCATTTATTTTATTTTGACATCGACATTTCATTGTTCCGTATGATCTTGCAGTTCAATGGATGGAACGAGATTAAGACTTGTAATACTTAATTTGTTTTTCTTGATCGTGACTTATCATATTTAGGGACCAATTAGATTATATATGTGTGTAACATCCCGTATTTTGTCATCGGAAATTAATATTACGGATGGATGAAACATTCATAGTGATTAGTTTTGGACCTCGAGGTGGGGGAGTGTTATGGTATGGCTAATCTATATTTGGAAGTATTATCAAAACTCAAATCTCATCTAGTCAAGTTTTCTTTGTGGCTAAACTGTTTATTTTTTGTTGATTGTTAAGTTTAACTAGACTTAATATTTGAGTCTAGTAGTTCACTTGCTGGGAGGATACAGAATACCGGTTGTAGTGAAAGGTCGTTGGTGATAATAGTAGGATAGAACATTTTCCTCTTCAGTAGTGAGTCATCCTCGATTTAGATATAGTGGGCTGAGACATAGACCTTTAGTAGGTGAATCGCTTATGATTGGACGATAGTGGGCTGAGACAGTACTCTAGTAGCTAGTCGTCGCCTAAGCTTATAGCTTGATGGTATCTAGACACATTTGATGATGTGACTAGATTGCCATTATGTTTGAGTCGAGTTTCATATCAATCCGTTTATCATTCTTATTTCAGTGGGGAATCCTAAGGTGATTTTACCAATTGCAGAAAGTTAGTTGGCATGTGTAAATTACAACATCTCATATGCTACTTTGATTTAATTTGCTGGTTATGCTGTTTGGGATAACAAGCGAGTCAGCATATTTCGTTGATTTCTTAAACTGGGTTCTTAGTTATCACCTGGATAAGTTGTGCTTGTGTTATTTGATTGTTGTCTCATTTTTCTATGGACGAAAATAGACCACAAGACATAATTGATGTTTGTGTTGTTAGTGTTGAGAAAATACCATACGTTGGTTGGCTTGTTGGAGCTTCACTTTTTGATGAGAAAAGTGAACTATTGGGTCACGTCGTTCTGAGTAGGATGTCGCTATAAGTACTGTGGGAGTTTCGATGGTATAGAATTCGAAGTTGGCCCATGACTGTGTCGATTTCTCATTTCGAGCAAGAACAAGAGGCTGATAATACCCACCTAGTTGTGTAAATGGTTTAAGTACGGTGTGTTTTTGAATGGAATGCTATCGCATTTTAGTCGATAACTAAAATAGCATAGAAAGGATTATTCTACTTCTTATTCAGAGTCGATGGCGATAGAGTTTTCTTTGGTGGCTTGGAGGCACTATATATAGAAAAGGAGTTAGAGTCATTTGCATCACTGGATTTTCTATTCTCAATGAGAGATTTTGACCTTCACCAGTAGCGAAGGCTGGAAACCTTAGCCTCCTACAACATTTTGTTTCACATATGTACGTATGGGATGACAGTTGTTTGTGTGTGTCGAGTTGGAAATGTACCAGTCCGGAAGCGATGTCTCACTCGTGAGTGTTTCTTGTGCATTTTTATTTGTTATAACACTATAACTCGACATGAAGTAGAATGGACCCGACCGGGGTGGTTGGTTCCATATGTAAGACTTGTTGTTTGCTTCTACCATAAATAAAAAGGGTGCGTTGCACTCTCATTTCATATTGAATGCAATGTTAGCTAATTTTTGCAGAATGGGATGAATAAAATAGGTCTCTATTATTATTCGAGATTCCCATAGGATGCGGGAATAATTTCCGCCAGTTTCCATCGATAGGCTGCCATAGAGTTAAGGATTATATGATAGCACTCGAGTCATATCTGGTTCGTTGACAAGAGGAAGTAGATTAATATTTCTTACTTTCGGAATGGCAACCAAGTGTTAAGTCATATATGGTTTATATGCTATGTTGGGTGTCTTGTATTAGTTAATTAGTATCTCGCATGTTAGTGTACGGATGGATGTTATTTTGATGATTGTTGTTATTTTTCCATGCATATTTGATTATCGATGTTTGACATGACTATTTGTGCTCATATAGTTGTTAGGCATGTAGGATAATTACATAATTGTGTATCCCATTTTTTGGGTTAAATTCGATATATGACTTAACATGCTTATGTTAGATTAATTTTATTTATTTAACATGCTTATTTCCCTTGTTTCTATTTCTACTAATGCATCTAACCCTCTTTGTTGAGTACATGCTCAGGTACACTAAAGCAAGTTTTTACTTGTTTGGATGATAATTAGCTTTCATTTGCATCAATGCTAAGCTTGCTTTAAAAGAGGTATGAAAGATTTATAGTTGTGGTGTTTTCCATTTGGTGCATTTTGGTGTTTTTATGCCCCATATGTAGGTTGCCAATTTTGGCCTTTTGTTTTCTTTTGTTAGGATGAGCCATATTTGACGAGTTGTAGTTTTTCGGATTGAGCCGCACAAAGAAGGTGCTATCGAAATTTTTCATGAATTTTGCCGAATTTGGAAAGAAATTAAATATTGGATGCTAGATTGAATTGTCTTCTAACTAGTGAGTTGTCACTTTTATTTTATGTTACCCATTCACTTGGAGAATAAGTATATGACTTAGATATTTGGCTTGGCTACATCAATCCCGAGTTGATTACGTTGGCACCTAATAATAGGAATACTGACTCCATGCCAAATTTTGAGTATATTACCTTTTTTATGACCGCTTCAATGTTTTTTCTAGAGCAATAATTGATGATTTATTTTGCGATGTCACTTATTCGAGAGTGTTGGGTTATGTTGTTTCATCATTGAGGATTTCGAGGACGAAATCCTTTAAAGAGGAGAGAATGTGAGAATCGTACTTTAGCAATTTTATATTTAAATATTTTTTAAATATTGAACATTAATCAACGGTTCCAATGTGGAATTTTTCAAATATGATTGAATCAGGACTCGAGACCAGTTCCGTTGAGTCTAGATTGTCTGTTACGTGAATAATAAGCATACGAATTGCTATATTTCGAGTTCAGACCATATCGAAATATGCACAAATTATCGTTTTGGGAGTACAGTTTGGGATTATGATGAAACTTGTATATTTGGAATCGTTGTAGTGAGTTGTTGCATGTTGTTAAGTTATGCAGCGAATGAGTGTACCGTTTAATTGTGCATAAATAAAATGCATGTAAATTTTTGTAAAGAACTGTAATTGTATAATTCTAGTTTTAAAGGCTGACTTTTGTATGAAATTTAATTTAGCCTCAAATTCGGCTGCATTGTTTTTATAAGGCCTTTTTATATACTAATTGACAAGTAGTACGTCTCGATTGGAGTTCGTGGTTTTTGGGCCTATTTGAGAAGAAATTGGTAAAATAATAATTATTCAAAACCTTAATCTCCTTTTTGTATATTTGCTATAGTAATCAGGTTTCCTTCCTCCTTCTTCGCATGTTACTATTCATAATCAACCGCTTGGTAACTCCACCTGATCGGAGCCACGATAGGTAATGGCACGAACATGAAAAACTCGTGTGCATGCCTGGGTGACACATCGTTGGTGTCTGATAGGAGAATGATGGCATGAGGCAGTGGCATCTTGGCGATGATCGAACCCATTTCACCTAGGTTTATCTCGTTGGCGGTGGCATTTTACTGGGAGAGGTTGGTGACTTTGGGTCGATCTAAGGAAGGCTTTACGGTTTGATAAACTAGGGGGCAAATGGCCACTTGTGGCAATGATGATGTCGATCAGAAAGTGGCAAATGAAAATGTGGATTTGGAGATGTAAGGTTTTCAGAGGAATAAATGGGATTAGTTTAGTGGTTAATTAGTTTAGTTTAAATTCGTAATTAATCAAGCTAGTTTAGCTATTAATATATTTGATGGTTTATACATGGAATATCTTTTGCCTACGAGGTAAGATTTGGATGTCGTTTCTTCTGTTGGACTCGTATTGGCGAGCTCTACACTTTACAACTTATTTGGCCTCATTTGGTTAAAGTTAGTGATATTGTCTCTCATTGAACTATGATTGTTCATACAGTATAAATTTGATGTTTTAAATTATTTCTAATTATAAAAAAGTAATTGTTAGGATAGTGTAATCTATTAAACAATCAATAAAAAGAATAATAAGTGATTTAATCTTTTTAACCATGACTATCGTTTTTTACCAATTTGTGCACTATTATGCGCTATTTTGACCACGATACTAGATTTAGGTTATTTGGACACCTATTTCACTTTGATTGTTATAGATAGGTTCTATTTAATTTTCTACCCCTATTATACATGCATGCATGTATGACTATTGGTTGCATGGTTAAATTGTTTTCTTAGTTTAGCTTAAACATGGTTCTATGCGATCTAATATTTAGAAATCTCGTTCGTTAGAGTTTGGAGCGCGTATCTATCAAATGCACATGTCGGTGTATATTGATTGAATGCACAACTATGATAGACTTAGACGGATGAGATAAGTTCTCGAAGAAGCTTCAGAGCGCATGGACGGATTTGACGATGGAGTAGCATTGGAGCTCGGCGACGGATTTGAAGATGGAGAGACATTGGAGCTTGGTGGCCAACCGGAAGATGGAGGATGGACTTGGAGACGAGCTGAATTTCACGACGAATTTTAGACATGTTCTTTAGATTAGAATTTAATCAACTTTTGTTAAATACATGATCTGAGTAGTAGTTGTCGATTACTATCGAATGGTCGATATCGACTATCATTGTTATTGGCTACTTTGGGCAATTTAACATGGACGATGGTGCAATTTCAAGAAACATGATATGATGGTTCATTCGCTAGCGATTTCGATATGATGTTTCTTTGATCCGTGGCTTTGGCGTAAAGCAATGAAGTGGTGCTTCTATGCATGGATTTGTCATTCGATGACAGTGATTCCAGGATGGGAAGCAAGGCTGCTGCGATGGGTAGTTTTCTCCGACATGTAGAAAAGGCGACTTTAAGTTGTATTGAGTTGATTGTCGGAGAGTGAGATGGGAGACACATTATGATATTCTACAACATATGAAAACCATTGGGATAGTTTCTACACCATGACAACTTTGGACGGAAGTCTTATGGATAGTTTAGAGCTGGATTCTATTGCGAAGAACGTGCGCAAAGAGGTTACTGATATTCGAGACTTTGGTACACCCTTAAGAGAGTGGCACAAAAATGGATCAGAGTTAGTCGACGTTTTAGACCCAATCTTCCTAGATCCCAGAGTCAGTCAATATTTTGACCTGGGTAGGTTTATTGTCTCTAGTTAGTGACAATATATTGGGTCGATAGTCTGGTAGAGTTTACCGACGTTTTAATCTACTATTGCTTCAATGAATTGGGTGGCTAAAGTATTGGATGCCATATGCTTTACGCACTGAGTGAGTGAATGTGAGGATGGATGATGGTTGTTACCGTTGTTTACTCATTTATTACCACTTGGTATTTATACGTTTATCACACCCTCTTCACCTGATGTTTATCATAGAGTAGTGTATACCTTTGGTTATGTGCTAACTCTGTGGATGTAGGAGCAAGACAGGTATGGTTCTCCATACCCTCCATGCCGTATACTATTACAACTTTTATATTACTTTGAAATTTGTTTATAGCTCATAACAGACTGTTATCTGACCCAATGTTTTATTTCCCCTTATTATCTTGGATGATCATTGACGATGCTGATAAGAAAACCAGGTGATTGATATGAGCACTATTTGGAGCTACGCCGGTCGACTAGTAGGAGGCGTTGTCTTTCCTATTTATACTTATATTATCATTGTTTATTCCGCTGTGTGACACTATGAAGCCTTGATAGTGTTATGTAATCGTCTGTTTTATACATGTGTTTTTTAGTATTATATGTTAATTGTTACACTGTGAGTTATACAATAGGTTCTGTGATTGAATTTTATATTCTCTTTTATTTCCTTCTTTTCTTTCTCTTTTCCCTTCTTTTTAACTATTTCTTTCTCTTCCTACTCAAAACTATTTCTTTCTCTTGACAACTGCTTTACATCAATCGAGTGCTTATACAACGCGTTATTGGGTTATATATGCATCAGTTGTGTATAGCTAATCGCCACATTCTCCTTCTTTAGAAATTTCGTTAGTTAAATTCAATAAAGGCTATATCATGCAAACTTTCACGTATGCATTCTGCACTAACAACCATTTAGTGCACATACAGCTTTGCAACCATACGTGTAATGGTGCATACTTCATCATAGAACATATTATATGCATAAACGATAATTTCTAGTTGGTACCTCCTATATAAATGCTTCTTTTCAAAATATGATGTCAACATACTAAATATACCGGAAATACTAACAAATGCAACATTTTAAAGCCTAAAACAGTTTTAACCTAATTTTTTTCCATACTCCTTCTGAATAGCTAATATCCAAATTTTAGAAAAATTAAAAGTTTCTAATTCTATTTTCTTATTTTTGAAAAATGGTCCGGTGGAAAATTCCTTATCCCGATCATTCTCTTACGTACCTTTTTCCCTGTACATTGGAACTTCTCTTATGATCCCGTTTCATTTCCAGTTTCTTCAAGTACAGTTTGCGTAAGCTAAATTTAGTTTTTAAAGTTTAGAACCTTTTATTTTTAAAATTCATCTTTAAAGTATATTTCAATCATCAACAAGACTTCTTACAAAGTCGTTCATCTCATAAACTCGCCTGATTGTTGATCTCAGCATGCCATTTTACTAAAAATCAATTATGTAGTGAAATTTACACCAATTATTTTCTTTTCTATAATAAATTTTTACATTTTTAACATTGGTTTAATTTTGAAGTTTTTCAAAAACTTATCTTTTGTTTTATCAACAACAACCATGCTGAATTTAAAATTTTAGTACTCGGGTGACATAAATTTAAACTTGTGGCATTTCCCGATTATCTTCCTATCCTCCTTCTATTGAAATCCACCTTTCGGCTAATCTTAATATTTTCAAAACATATCAATTTATTTTTTGTTTTATTTTAGTAGTTATTTTAATAATTTTACTTTAGTTTATTATTAGCCTTCAAGTTAATTTTTTTCATGTATTGATTAAGTGACCCTCGAATGAAATTTCCCTACTTTATCAATCTCTTAAATGATTGCGGTCTACCCATAAAGCACTTAAAAATGAAATTTTCTACTAATGTATGCAAATTTTTGTAACAATCAATACATACGACCTACAAAGATTAAAAAACCATACTGGAAGAAAAACATAGCATCATTAACTACCTCCCCTGACCCTCCTAATATGTTATCCTTTTGTGGCTTTCATACTTTAATTGAACACTAACCTTGGAAGACAATGTTTCCCCCTTTAACTTTCTCAACTTATGTTTACCATTGTATGCCTCAAGTGTGTTGATCATTTCCTATTATCTTCTCTTAATCTCATTCTTTTTTATAATATCTTTAAACCTTGATTTTCCTTTATTCATAAGCCTTCCACAAGTATATTCTAAAATTTGTTCAGGTGTATATTATTATTTACTTTGTGGTTCACACGTACATCAAAACAACATCTCAGGAATTTTTTTGACGTCCTTCACTGTCTATGGTGATTTCTGATTTTTGTTCCCAAAATTAATCATGCTATCTTCCTCACAGCTTTATTCTTTTTCCTCATCTTACATAAACACTAATTCATGTTCACTCCTTATTTATAAACTTGGTTTGACATTTAACTGTTCTATTCAAAAATTAAAGCTTCAAATTTTTCTGAAATATAATTTCCCAAAAAAACAAGCTTCTTTAAAAGTGCTAATTAGACATTTTTGTTAAATTAAAAAATGCTTGGTGTTCTAGCCCTTTCCGACTTACGTTTAAAATTTGGGAATTTTCAAAACAACTCTTTTTTAAGTTGTTCTTCTTTTCAAAAACTTATTTATTTTCGCCAAACTATTCTTTTCATAAATTTCCTTTCATGATTTCAAAAAACTTCTCTAAATATTCAAATTATAAAAAGTGGAGTAGATAAGACCAAGTATCCTCCTATTAATTTGTTTACTTTTTTTGTTCTTCCAATAATCACATATTAGTAAATTCTCAAGTTGTCTAAAATAGGGATTTCTTATATGACACGCAACTAAATGCACGTATCAAGGGAAAACGTGTATTTTCCTTTGTTTAGTTTCTTTTACAACTTACCCATGTGTTATCCCTCTTTTTGGAAAAAGCCGCAACGGATCAAATCGAAGCCCAAACGCGCAACCAGCCAAATTAGACAGATCGCACTCCAAGAAGGCCAACAGAAGCTTGGTCCGAGGTAATCACGTATTAGGCTGAGCCACTTCTCAAACAAGCCAATAACTCACTCCGGAAGACTCGCTCTCCCAGTCGACCGAGAGAACCGCTCTCATATAGGGCATATCGACGGAATATTTTGGATCTGCATGGAAATATCCTGCTGAGCTGTTCAAATACTTAGCCAAACTTTCAAGGAAGAAAAGGCGGTGAACCACATCCGGACAAAGCTCTACTTTTGATACACCTCACCTTGGATGCCACGTAACCCGCAACTTCCAAGGATACTATTTATGAATAGTGAAATCAGTCTTCCAACCACTATTCTATCCAAGGAATGGACTTCACGCGTCCAAGTCTACCCAGAAAGGCCGGGCCACGTCACAACAACCCAAGTCGCCATCTCCACCTATAATACCTTAAAGAGGAAAGGGACTTCTTTCCGGGGAGACCTTTTCTGGAAGAGAAAAAGAGCCATCTTCTTTCTTCCCTTCAAGCAGAAAAAGCATTGTACTTGTAATCCAATGCAGAAATAATATATAAAGTGGATGTAGGCACAGTCTTTGCCGAACCACTATAAAAAGTCTGCGCGTTTCCCCGTTGTCTTTACTTTTTCTGCATTTTTAATCAGTATTCGTGTGCTCTTCACACGATTGGGAGTTGCTCGTCACTAGTGACCAACTTTTGACGTCAACGCTTTGGCGCACCAGGAAGGGGGAGCGCACCAATCTTCCTTCAAAGCATCCGCTTATCTCAGTTCATGGCGATCAAGCGAAAGAAAGATCCAACATCCTCTTGTCCCACGAACACCGATGCAGCCGATACTAATGCTACAGAAGCGAGCCACGAGGCTTCCTCTCATGAAGATATGTCTCGATTTCTTATCCGGGATGACATGGATAAAATTATGTTCGAGTTCGGAGATCATATGACATCTCAGGGTAAACACCTCGAACGACAGCAGCAGTTGATGGATCACCTTCTCGGTCGACCGGAGACAGGATTGAATGCTTCAACATCAATTCCTCCACCGGCCGGGACTGGGGCAACAGCTGATCTCTGGTCTGCACAGAATCAAGCCACTGATCAGACTACATCTTTATTTCATCCTGGTTTGGTCCCACCAACCAATCAGTCACAGTCAGGAGTACCGCTTCCAGCGACCAGCGTGACCGTAGCTGCAGATTTGCAAGAGGCTGGCGATCGAGATCTAGGTCATCCGGCCACTTTGCTTCCACTCTTGGAAACAGCTCGACCTCTCGAACCAGTCAACCGACCTCCGGGTCCATCAGAATCAGTGCCATTCCCATCACAGCCCGGAATCTTACCGCAGAACCACCTACCAGAACTCACCTTCCCTCACACCTTCACTCAACTCTCGGAGGACGAGCCCAGCCAACGGCCGCCATTCCGAGCATGCTCTTGTGAGATCCTCGCACCAAAGCTCTCTTGGATGCTGAACTAAATTCATGGCAATGACTCCTCGGAGATGGAAGCCAGCTTGAAAGCATCATCCAATGCTTTACTCGGGGCACTTCCTCGCAGTAAGATATAGATAACGTCAATCATAGCCCCTTCCAGGGAAATCAGAAACTCCTGAAACCCTACGGACTTCATGTTCCCAGCTACCGAACCATACAATGGTCGCACTGATCCAACCATCCACCTCATGCGGTACATGTGACATATGGAAGTACTTGGTGCATCGACCAACGTCATGGCTAAGTGATTCCAACTCTTTCTCACAGACATAGCCGAAATGTGGTTTCGACAGCTAACAACGGAGTCAATCAACAGCTGAAACACGCTGGTCACCCGCTTCATCGAGCAATTCAGGGTACATATTTCCCGACCAAAGAGTGTTATGTTCTTATCCACCATCAAGCAGCGATCAGGAGAGTCGCTCAGATCCTTCCTCGAAAGGTTCAATGTGGCAGTAGCGTCAGTCGATCGGCCCAAGCCATCGATGGTACTTATGGCCGCCATTGCAGGAGTTCAGAACCGGTCAGAATTCTCGATTTCTTTAACCATAGACTAGGGCTGTCAAAATTACAACCGACCCATTTACCCAATCCATTTAACCATGAATTAATCGGGCTGGGTTTTACCCAACTATTAGGATGGATTAATTAGGTTCAACCATTATGCCTAATCACTTGTACGGTTTACACGGTTCTAACCCATTGTACCCAATTTTCCGTTCAATCTATTTAATATGATAAGAAAATATCTTAGGGTTTCCCGTTGCTTTTTGATTCGCGACATTCATGTCAGAAAGTTATTATTCGAACATTTGTAAGTTTTGCGACGGCTCTTGTAATCATCGATTGCTCGCTGTTCTCTCAGATTCCGACCCTAATCGGCGGCTTTGTGAAATTGAAGGTATTGATCTTTCTTCTAGTTTCAGTTTTGATTTCGATTTTTGGTTAATTTGTTAGTTATTGTTTTTGGGTTTTAAGAAATAGGGAATGAGGGTAGAAACACTTCTTTGTGAGCGTTTCGAAATAAGAAATGTAGAATTCTACCGATTTCACTTAGCTGATGTTTCTTCTGACCATGATTTCACTTACCTATGCAATTCAGATGCTCCACTGCATGTCTGCATAGGTAATGATCAGAAAGTACTAGTGTATCCATAAGGTTTTTTTTCCATTAATTAACCAGTAAACAAGCAAAAGGGGAAATTGGGTATAAATCTATTGTGAAGCGTACAAGCATAATTAATATAATTATTCTTTGCACTCCTCAAAATACAAATAAGACTAGCAAACGATTAGTATTATGAGATTACTTTCTGCAGCTTTTTCTCAGAAAGCCATTGATTTTTTAGTCAAATGAAAGAAACACAGTAGTAATAGCTTCTACAGCTTCTAATTTTGGTGACTCTTCAAAGTAGAAAGCCATATACAGCTTGACTATGAAATTCTGAGGAGTGGAAAGGAGAATTTCCGCTAATACCAATGTCATATGCTTCCAATTCAGTGTCACCTTTAGGGTCATGTTTGAGAAGAATTTTCCATTCTAAGTTAGCCTAAGCATGTTCATTGTTGGTTTCCATAGGTACTGCAACGTCAGAAGCCCTATGTTTTGATTGTATATATTATGCAACTTGCACTTTTGCACCATGCGCGTAGCTTTTATTGTTCCAAAATCTGCAAAATCATAAAACATAGAAAATCTTTTAATTGCTGTTCTCTTATTCTTTTTGCTAAACAAATATGTTCCTTTTCCTAAAGTTTGAGGCCCTGTTGTGGAAATATTGATGCAAGATATGCATGAACTGTGTATATTTTGGGTATTTCATGAACTTCATAGCTAGATAGCACATATGTCATTTGCAACATACCATAACATCAGCAATTTCTACATACCAAAAATGACTTTTTTGCTGAATTGAAAGCTCACAACGCTGCACAACAGCTTCACACTTCCTCAGAACTAAGATATCAGTGTAATACACACACATACACACACACACCCACACACACACACACACACACACACACACACACACACATATATATATATGTATATATATCTTGTTAAATGTAAGTACACCAGGATAAAATGTACAAGTCAAGCTTCGACAAAGTCATAAATGTGTGAATTGTTTATGCTGTATAAAATGTGCAAATTCTCTGACCATTTTTTCCATAAACATTAGATTTTTCCTTTTAAAACATCCATTTATCATCTTATGAACTCATTATTGTCTTAAATGATAAATATTATACCTGAAGCAATGTAAAAAAATATAGGAACATGTTCACCAACTGTTTTGGATAGAATTTGATGCAAAATGTAGATAGTTCTTTTTTACATTTTGTATTTTCTGTATTAATTTGTTGATCACCTCATCTGTATATGATTGCTTAGTCTAAAAGTATTATATTGGACAGAAGTTTGATATAGTAATGAATCCTAAATTTGTTTTCCTGATCCCATAATAATTAATAAGGTAGACAATCACTTGAAAATAATTATCCATATAAGAGTACAAGATGTGCGATAGATGAAGAAATTCATAAAAAGATCTGAATTTGATTTGCAAATCACATCTTCTTAAAAAAATATTCAAATTATATACTGTCAATCTGTCAGTTGATAGGCATTGTGGATTAGATGCATGTTTTGTTTTCAAACGCTAACCTGATTAGTTTACATGGAAACAAATGGTTTCAATATTCATTTTTCACTCAATGGAATTATATACAACGTAGTATTAATATTCCTATTTGTGCATGAAGATGAACAATCATCTTTGGTGAATATGCCAATTATAGCAGCACATTGTACAGTTCTAAAATAAATATAACTAATTCAATAGTTTAACCTATCTAAATCTCGAGTCAACTTTTAAGCATTTCGAAGTAAACGTAGAAATGGAGGATTGACTTGTTAGATTGTAAAACCGAACTTTAGATTGTATAATTTAAACAAAAACTATTTTTCGCTTATGATTCCACTTGACCTGTTAATATGTGAAGCACCAGTCAAACAAAAGACAATATAAATTAGATGACGATTATTTTTGTATGTAAATCATGGATAAAGTTTAATAATATATAAAGATTCTAGATAATGATGATCCATGAACTCTAAAATATAGATTGAACATATCAAAGGATAAAATTGACTTCTTTCATTTATACTCCAAAAATCAATAAAGCATATAAGATGAAACAAGTGCAACAATTCTTTTGAGGCGATTTATTCTTTGATTTACTCTGTATTCATAGATTATTTATAGTAATTTTAATGATGATGTAGATTGGTTTGCTTGGTGAGGAGACGAGCATTTACTCTGCAGGTACAAGATCAAATGTGGAGTGATCTGTGTACATAAACCAGCCTCTAACTTGTACAAGGTAACAACATAGATCATGTTGAATTTTTCTTTGAAATTAGAAATTAGAAATCTTGATTTGAACTTAGGTTTCTAAAAAAATTCTTTTCAAATATCGATTTACTGATTTTTGCTACTGCTGCAGCCGTACAGTCTTCTAATGAAATTCAAAGAACCATTAAAGGACCATGTGATAGCTGTATAATCAATTAAGGTAGGCTAGTGTTCTTCCATGCAGTTTCTAGAAATTATTAAGTTTTATTTATTACTAACATTGTTAAAAAAAAGTATGAATTATCAGAACCTAACAAAAATGATTATTCTCTTATGCAGGTGCATATTTTAAGAAATGGTGCATCATGTAGTCTAAGACAAAAGCCGGAGTGTTGTTGATGAGGTATGAAATTTTTTCGCTTGTTAGAGATTTTATGATGTTGATGCAAATAATCATTAGAGTTAGTGTATTGGCAGTTCCAATTACGACAGTGGCATCCGAAAGTGCATTTAGTGTTGGAGGTAGAGTTCTTGATGATTATAGATCTTCTCTTAAGGAAGATATTGTTCAAGCATTGCTTTGCTCTCGCGATTGGCTGTATGGGAATGATTCATCACTCGTACAACAATTGAATGAAGATATTTCTGTTTTACAATTGGATGAGCAACCGGTAATCTAATTGTAAGTACATTTATGGTCTTTTTTTATGATTTGAGCACGTATGCCAAACACTTCTATATTCTACGGCTAAAGATAGTTGATTCAATGTCATTTTATGAAATACTGTTTCCATTCACTCCGTATAAATTGGTCATTTTTTCTTAAATGGTCAGTTCTGAATTATTTTATGATTAATTTGAACTGATTAATTTACAAATCAACATCTTCTGATTAATCCTAAACACATGGATGACGGTCTTTTATCCAGTCTATCATGACGAAGCAATTCTGTAGCCACACACATGAAAAGTTTCATATAGCTTTACCGAATTTATATCTTGCATACATATCAGTTATGCCCAGTTATTTTCTTGGTTAGATAAACAGCATAATGACAGATCTATTCGTAAGAACTTGTTTGTAAGGCGATAAACACCATTATCTAAATGATTAACATACTACATGACTACATGGTGCGAGATTTCATGAGTTCAGATGTGGTAGTTGCTGGTACAGACTTAAAAGAGAACTGTATAATGAAATTAAAATTAATTTTTTGTTATAGAAATAAAAATAAATAAAAATGTCCTGTGAACTTAAGTTGTAGTTTTGCATTGTATGGGCAATAAGTGATTAAGATGTGTACAAAATGACAATAAATGGTATCAAAAATTCAAAATGTGCGGATCCATTGTTTGTTGTGGGGCTTGGGATGATGACAGCCGTAGGAAAATCATTTGTTGACTCTCACGTGTGCCTAACAAACAAAACTGTTAAAACTCAACAGATATGACAATATGATTCTGCTTTTAGCTAACATAATTGTCGCTTAGATGTAAACGAATTTCTAATGGTTTGCTAAAGACAAATGAGTAAGAAATAGAGGACGCAATTTTTAGAGTATTTCCAATTATTTAGTTAAAGAACATACATGGTATCTAATATACTTTTTACCATATTAGGTAACCATATTTACGCTCACATGCCATATTTAATGCATTGATATTTGATTTATTATATTTGTTGCCGACTTCCGCATTAAAACAAAAAATTAGTGCTATTTTGTTAGCATGGTATAATTGTTAATCTTGATTAAGTATTATGATTATCTTCTATAACTTGTCAGTATCTTAAATTGATATTTACTGAAATTTTTCTAGCCCCAATAAGATGCTTATTTTAAATTATCTTAAATTAATTGATTTTTTCAACATAGCATAGGTCATTATTTTCCTTGACTTTTAATGCATGGTGTTAACATATTATTTGTTGTAATATTATATTTTAAGTGTTTTAAGTAATTGTATTTGTAGAACATATATTAACTTAGTAGTTATGCTAATGATGATTAAAGAAGGAAATTCATAAATGTATTTTCAAATTTTTGCACTAAATGATAAGGTTTACTGAAAATTTCTCTTTTCGGTTGAATTATACAAGTGATCAGTTTTCATGGTTGAATTATACATTTATTTGTTTTGTGTTTTATGGTAAGTTTTATCGGTTTAGACAATGGTGGACTAAATTTTATGTTTTCCCACTAATTTACCTATCTGAAAATGAATTTCTATTTTGTTTGTAGACATGCTGAAAGTTATTTACCTAATAGCAGATTATGATGACTTATGCTTGTTGTTAATTAACACGAATTTAAATTTTAAAATATGCTTGTTGTTAATAGCAGATTAGGCATGCTCAAGGTTCATAAAATGAATTTAAAATAAATATATTCAATTGTTAATGTTTTCTTCTATAGTGAACATTAAGTACATCACTACGTTTTGTTATTAACCAAATGAAAAAATAGTACTTCATGTGGTTTAATGTGAAAGATGCAAACAAAGAGTAGTGTAGATGACTGGGAGATTTTGTCTTATATCCACATTACTTAGAAATTTTGTATAGCCACAATTGTAGATACAGATTGCATAGTTGAATAGTGAGATAAGAATATTCATATATATCACTGTCCAACAAAAGGGGCAATTTATGCTTAGTTGAACATGCATTTGAACTGACTACTGACCATGTGTATTCAGGTGGAAATGATTCTACAGGCTTTGGAGTATGAAATTAGTATGTCTTCCTAATGATTCATGTTATACTACATGTATATAATTTCCATTCTATTCTATAATCTGACATATTAATCCATTTTATAACTGTATCTTTTACATTTTGCAGAACATGGGAAGGTCTTAGATGAATTATTTATTTCCACATTAGATTTTTGAATTCAAGTCGTTGAAAAGGGTTTCAAGAAGTCCTCATTGCACATCATATTTCATGCTTTTGCTTATGCTATTTAGTTTTGAATTATATGTTGGATAATGTTATTAAATTCTATAAACATTTAGCTTGGATTATATGTTTTGCTTATGAGAACTAAATTGATCTTGACTTAAATGTGAATGGTGCTTGCAGAAATGAGCATTTTAATTGAATGGTGATAATGAAATGAGAATTTTAATCTTTGGTTTTGATTATATAAGATGTGCATGTTTTTATGTAGTTTTTTCCATAATGGGCTAAATGGGTTGACCCATTAAATTTGTGGGTTGGGTTGGGTTGACCCATTTAATAGATGGGCTTAATGGGTTAGGTCAATTTTTATATAAATGGGTTGGGTCAATTTTTGAACCAACCCATTTATATCTAACCCAACCCATTTGACACCCCTACCATAGACTCCCCAAGGATATAGATGATTTCTATTCCGAGGCCAAGTGATTCCTCCGATAAGAAGATGCCAACATTGAGATGGAGATCCTAGAGGTCTTAGCCGCCAAGCAACAAGGTCCATCCAACAGCAACGACCAGAATCAAGGAAGAGGAAAGGCCCCGGAAAAGAGTGAGCGTCACGTGCGACCACGAATCGGAAGCAAGCACGACCAGTACACCGAACTCAATTCCTCTCTGCTCGATATCTACCTTGACATATGAGGGTCCCTGCCGAATCCGAGACCATCTCGACGAGAGCCAACCCAGATGGAGCTTGATTTCGGCAAACATTGCATATTCCACAATGTAGCTGGACACAGCACCAATGAATACCGGCATTTGCGCAATCTCATCGAGGATCGAGTCAGAAAAGGGGAGCTACCCGAATATGTCAAGAATCGCGCCCTAGCCTTGCCACCGCGATCTTCTGCCAAGCTCCTCAGTCGATCCACAAGCTCCTAGAAACGGAAAGGACCCTGAGACTAGCACTCGTGGCATTATCATTAATTAGATTTTTTCTGATATATTTCAAGGACACCTTGATGTACACATGTACGGGGTTAGAATTTAGCTCCTGGCATGCTCTGGAATCAACCGCTGTCCTCTTAGAATTTCTTTAACAATTATTTAGCATCTATGATTTTGTTTTGCAAATATGGATGATGTTTGGAAAATTCTAAAGCCGAGATGGATAATGCTCGCCCCTTTTTTTAATGTGGTCCGCGCGAAAGCCTACCACCATTTCTAAATACCTACTCACCTAGCCGAGTGTGGTATATTTCTTTAAGACGAGTATGGATGATACTCGCCCCTTCTTTTTCTACACCATGAGCGTTTACTGCTCGCTGGACACATTAATCTAACATGAGTCGAGCATGAAAAATACTTGCCCTAAGCCGAGTATGGTTAATGCTTGCCCTTTCTAAGCCAAGTATGGATAATGCTCGCTCTTTCCAAGTCGAGTATGGATAATGCTCGCCCTCTCTAAGCCGGGTATGGTTAATACTCACCACTAAGCCGAGTATAGTTGATACTCGCCACCCCTCAAAGCCAAGTGAATTAAAATGCTCGACCCATCAGCCTTCTCGAAGCCAAGAACGGATTATTTTTGTCTTTGTAGGAACCTACTCTCATAAAGACGGAGATCATCTCGGCCTTAACACAGTTCCCGATGGTTGTCGGTCTTCCGACCTTAATACAACCTAATTCGGTTGTCGGTTTTCTGGCCTTAATACAACCATCAGAATCATTGGGTTTCTGGCCTTAATATGGTCCCGCACGACCATAGCTACTCGAACGATGGTGCTTCGATACATATTTCAGAACACACCTTCCTCTGTCGAAGAAGATGCATTTTGAGGCGAAAAGTGTTAGCCCTCTTTTTGGCAAAAGCCGCAACGGGTCAGATCGAAGCCAAACGCGCAACCAGCCAAATAAGACAGATCGCACTCCAGGAAGCCCAGTAGAAGCTCGGTCTGAGGTAATCACGTATTGGGCCGAACCACTTCTCAAACAAGCCAATAACTCACTCCGGAAGACTCGCTCTCCCAGTCGACTGAGAGAACCGCTCTCATATAGGGCATATCGATCGAATATTTCGGATCTACATGGAAATATTCAGCTGAGCTGTTTAAATACTTAGCTTGACTTTCAAGAAAGAAAAGGCGGTCAACCACATCCGGACAACGCTCTACTTTTGATACACCTCACCTTGGATGCCAAGTAAGCCGCAACTTCTGAGGATACTATTTATGAATAGCGGAATCAATCTTCCAGCCGCTATTCTATCCAAGGAATGGACTCCACGCATCCAAGTCTTCCCAGAAAGGCTATACCACATTACAACAGCCCAAGTCTCCATCTCCACCTATAAATACCTCAAAGCTTAAAGGGAAATGGACCTCTTTCTGGAGAGACCTTTTCTGGAAGAGAAAAAGAGCCATCTTCTTTCTTTCCTTAAAAAAAAAACATTGTACTTGCCGAACCACTATAAAAAGTCTGTTTGTTTTCCCCGTTTTCTTTACTTTTTCTGCATTTTTAATTAGTATTCGTGTGCTCTTCATACGATTGGGGATTGATCGTCACTAGTGACCAACTTTTGACGTCAACACCACGCTGCTTCCAACTGCTGCACTTTCTATTACACTAAGGATCTCATACTTTAAAAGCATGAAACTACTTTCTTTAAGAGAAATTATTAAATCTAAAACTTTTTATGAATCTTTTAAAGAAGAATTTGTGTTTTATGTGAAATAACAAAGAATTCTTATTTTATTTCTTTGTAGAAATGGATTATATAAAATATTGCGTTTTTCCATATTCTGCGCATCTTTTCTGTAACATTTACATTCCTCGCTATTTCAACAAAAAACATTTATTTATAATTTGGTTAATTCAGAAAAACTTATATAACTATTCCTTTTATTGTAACAAATTAAAGTAAGTTAAATCTCAACCTACTTGCAAAAATTTAATGTCGTTTCTATTTATCAACCTTTCGGCTTAAATTGTTCTAATTTTAACTATTTATGTAGTTTTTTCTTAAATGGAGCCACTTACGATTTAATTTCCCCATTATGAAACTAGTTTTTTTTCAAAAGAGAAGAGTTATCAAAATTTTCTTCCAGCCAATTCTGTAATGTCCCGTATTTTTACGATATTATAATTAATTTATTTAATTATTTAAATAGTGATTCATAGAATTAAATGGTCGTTAAATTAAATAATATTGAATATTTAATTAATATAAATAATAGAATAATATATTTAATTCTGAAATAGTCAGAAATAGGGAATTGACTATATTATGTGAATTGGGAAATTGAAAAAATATATTTTAGTTTAGAATTGAATTATAATAACGAATATATTATTTAAACGAAGTTTGAACATATAATTATAATATAATTATAATCGAGCTCGAAATGGCGCGGCAGTTCGCAATTTGGCGATTCAAACTTTAATTGAATATACAGAATCTATTTTAAATCGGATTTCTGTGAAACAAGAAACGTTCGGAGCTGGTGAAGTATATTTTTCTAATGGAAGAGAAAAATCGGGATTTCGTCGTGTAGATTTTGATTTATGTCCAAATCAAATTTTAAAATAGTCGCTATGGAATTCCTTTGTAATTTATATCGATTTATTTATATTTTAAATGGATTTTAAATATAAATCGAATATCGATGTAACACTGGATTTGGAATATTGAGTTATAAATCCCGATATGGAGCTGTGCGAGACTCCATGTGAATATATACGATAATATTTATTTTTAAATATTTAATTTAATTATTTTTAAATATATTTATATATTTAAATAGGTTATTTAGAGCTTTAAAAATAACCAGTTTTGCAAACGACCTCCGTTTTCGACGAAACTAATTTTGTTGTATCCGCAATATTAAATTATTGTTAGATTTCAATTTCCATGATTTTTGGAGTTAGTATGTGGCCGTACGAATTTTAAATGTGAAAAACAGTCAGTATTTTGATGGTTAAAAATGCGTTGTGTGAGCAAACGGAGTCGGAATTCGACGAAACTAGTTTCATTAGGTCCGTAATATCGAACTCTAGGTGCATGTCAATTTCCATGAGTTTTGGGTATCGTATGTGATTATAGGAATTTTTATTCAACAAATACACATAGCGATTGCTTAAAATTAAATATAATAATGAATATAAAAATAATATTTACTCTCTATAAATATCCCACTAACCTAAAACCTAATTTAGCTTTTCTCTGGTCAAATAGTTTTCCGCCGTCTTGAATTTCTTTCTTCCAGCAAACAAGTTTCTGCTTTGAAATTTTAAAACAATTTGAATAAAATGTTTTAAAACAAAACAAATATATATTCACAATGCTGAATGGTTTCTCTTCGCATTGGTATGACTTTTGTGGAGCTCGACGTTCTATTTCTGCCGTTGGTTTATGAACAGCGTTAACTAGGGCAGTGAAAATCTCCGGCCATGGTCCTTGATAAGGGAAATCGACTTGGGTTTAGGGATCAACGAATTAAACCGCACCTGCTTGCGAAAATGTGGAGGATTCGAAGTTTTATTATGTAGATCCATTGCTGAAGATGTGTGAGGAGACTGTGCGACGGATTCTGAAAACGGAGTTCGAGTTTTGCGTTAAGGGGTAGAGAAGAAAGAGCTCGAGAAGTGGAGGCGATTTGTATTTTTAGTTTAATTTATCGTGAAGTAGAAGAGCGGTTTAGTGCTTGCAAAGTCTGGCCATTTGTTTTGAGAAGGTTACGCGATTTACAGATGTTGGGAAGAAGAAGGGGAAGGCTAAACGGGTCTTTGCAGAAGTGTTTTGGGCCGGTTTACATGGGTGAGGCATAATATAAATGTTGAAATTTAGTTTTTTGTAATTTAAATAGTATTTAAACTTGTATAACGTATAGCTCTAACATACGATACCAGAATCTGACGAAACAAGATCCGTTGGGATCGTATGGACATACACTATACGGTGGAACTGATTGGGAGTGAATTGGAGCCCGTTACAATTTATAGCAAAATAAATTGTCTGCCTGAATCAACCGAAAATTATTGTTATTTAACGATGACCATCCAATGTGCGTAAAACTCACTAACTCTACCAGTTCATATTTTTATAACGTATTTTTAGAACTGATAGATGATGGTTGATTCTGTGTGTTGACTGTTTGGTTGAACTGCTAAGTGATTAGTTGAAATTATAGATAATGATATATATATATATATATCGTTAATCAAATATTGATTCTGTTTATCAGAAATTTCATATTGAAATGAAGTCGATGTTAATTATATTGTTTAACATTTGTGATGCAGGGAAACAGGTCGGAGGGATCCGACTGGATTCCTCAACATTTATTTTACTGTTTTTCTTATATTGAAATATATGATGTGATATATAATCAGCAGTTGATTATGAGTGTTTGATGATATTGTTCATTGTTATAGGGTATGTAAATTACCATAAGAAATACTGGAATGTTAAAAAGGAAAATTTCAATGTTATATTGGAAAAGAAATATTTATAAAATCAAAAGATTTTATAAAAAGGAAATATTTATTTGTTAAATAAATAGAAAGAAAAGGAAATATTTATTTGTTAAATAAATAGAAAGTAAAGGAAATATTTATATGAAATAAATAGAATTGTATAAAGGAAATATTTATATGAAATAAATAGAATTGTATAAAGAAAATATTTATATGAAATAAATAGAATTGTATAAAGGAAATATTTATGAAATGAATAGAATTATATAAAAGGCATGGTATATAATAAATATAATTATCTAAAGGTGATTATAAATGGGATTATAAGTGTTAGAAGATTAAAAGGAGATTTTATACGAATAATTCTATAAATAGAAGTATAAACAGAAATTGGATTTGGGATATTGTTTTAAGTACGAAATCAAACTATTTTTGATTGCAAAGAAGAAATATTATTTAAATTTAATGTGAACAAAGGATTTAAGTAAATATTTTGCTAATAAAATATTTATAAAGGAAATAGGGTTTGAAATAGGAATTAAAATGGAGTTAAAGGAATTAGAAACTGACTGGAGATTAGTTATGTAACACCCCACCTCCACCAATGCCACTCTTGCAAGGACATTAGCTTTGGAGGGGCGTTAAACAAGGTAAACATGCATGTAGATATCACAAGACAGAACATATAAGTAAAACAGAGTAGTAAAGCAGCGGATAAAACTTAGCATTTCAAAACCATAGTCATGTTACAACAAAGTACTTGGTCATTATTTTCCAACAACAAAGTCTAGATAAAAGCATAAACTGAAAAACTAAAATACATAAAGTACTATCCCCAAAATGAAGTGATAAACCATAGCTAGCTCAATGTCCAAAACCGTACATGAGCAAATCCAGTAAGCAAGCTGTAAAGATCCAAGCTAAGCTCCAATGTTCCCACCCTGAGAACCTGAGGGGGGGGGGGGGGGGGGGAGGGAAACGGAAGAAAAGAGGCCAAAGAAAATAGGTCAGTCAAAATGACTGGTAAGCCCTACTACTATCTGTCTATGAACTAGTAAAGTTAACTGGCATGAGAAGCTGAGATGAACATAAGGATAACAACATACTGGCATGATGATTAACTAACAAGATAGATAAAGGTGTCATCGCATAATCAAGGTTAAGTTTTGCACCACGGGTGTACTAGCATTCTAACATGTCAAGTAAAAACAAGAATTGATCCCTTGGCCCAAGCTTGGCCCAATATAATGAGGTGACCTAAATCAAGGTCCAACTACAAGGTCTAGTCGATCGGCTCCCTATAAGCCTAACTCGTCAAGTGTCGGTGTCATACGGCTTAATCATGTAATGTAGTTGACTGTGCAGGGTCCACCCTAGGGTGTATCAGGCCCTATGGTGTAACCCTCTGACACCATTCCATGATGCACGGTCCAAACCTACCGTAGCCCGTGTTCAACTCCGGACTTGATGTGCACGACCATGGTCCGCCTGAACAACCGGGGCATCATTCGGCCGTCTCTTTTGGTCTCTTACAATCAGCCCAGTAATCGTGCCCCACCTTAGCCTAGTCCTAGGGTCTTATGATACTACCAAGAAGGTTACTGCTGAAAAGGACCACGCAACTAGGGTTTCTTAACGAGTTAAATGTGGTTAACCCGATCCACACGTGTATTAAATCGGTTAAGGGTACCCAAAGCTCCCGACTTAACCTCGATAAATCCATCAAGCCCAAATTGGTTAAGTATTAAGTGGACAATGACTTAACCCTAATCAGGAGGCATTAATTAACTTAATGCGCTTTAACCTCTCACATTAGACTTTGTTGTGGTTACTAGTTAAGCCGGGCGGGTCCGGGTAGCTTTACACCACAACTAGGTCTAACCTCGGGCTCGAGCACAACATGACCAACTTCTCACATTGGGTCCTATTGTTTGTAGCCACTAGTTAAGCCGGGCGGGTCCGGGTTAATTTATGCTACAAACTCAACCCAACCTCGAGTTGGCCACACTCATATTTTCTAAGTGTCATGTCCATTATGTTTCCAAAACATAATTACAAGTTAACATATCACGTCATGTTACAAAAATCATGTTCATGTCATTATGTTACCCAACCCCAACGTAATCCCATCGTTTACATAATCGCAACAACGCATAAAGGATAAAATAGGGAACTTGGCATAACCATGACATAAAGGTGTTGAAGCCACAAGTTTAACATGGTGGCATATGAAATGTACATATGTTCATATACTTGCATATTGCATTATTAGGCTTCAAAAGCATGCATAAAACCAAACTTAGCATATGAGTGATACATGGTGATAAATGACATGTAGAAGTTGCTAGAAGTTCGCATTTTGCCTCACATGCAAGTTATCATAAGGGATATGATAACTTTCATGTTGCCAAAATGCAACCTTTAATATAAAGCTTGGAGCTTTATGCTCAAAACCTCAAGTTTAACTTGCATAACATGATAACATGATCAACCCAAACTTGCATAACATAGCAACATGTGTCATACATAATGATTAAACCAACTTGCGTAATGATCATCCAAACTTGCATATAATGATCATCCAAACTTGCATATAATGATCAACCAAACTTGCATATAATGACCAACCAAACTTGCATATAATGATCAACCCCAAACTTGCATCATTCATTTAACTTTAGAGTTCAAAGAAAGAAAGTAGAAAAGGGCTTACAATGCTATGAAGACACAAATAAATATTTATTATAAAGATTGAGACGAAGCCCTTATGCAAGCACCAAAAACCCAAATATGCAATCTCCAAATGAAAACCCTTGAGCCAAATCAATAAAAATCCTTGCTTTGAAATAGAAATGTTGCAACTTGACTTGAATGCAAACTAAGAACATTCATACAAGCTTGAAAATACTTGTATGCATTCAAAACCTCTCATAGAAATAAACTTAGAAATTTTAGCATGAGAGTGGAGGCCATGAGAGGAACAATTTTGACATAGTTTAGTTGTAGGAATGAATAATGATGATTTAGGCTAGGCTTAGGGGTCTTTTTATAGAGGATTAGGATAGTATTAGCCATAGGATTAACCCTAGATTCAATCCAAGCCATCAAAGCATGTCTTGGGGAAGAAGTCAAGTGTAGGAACCATCTAGGGCCTTTAGATTAAAGCTGAACCATGAGAACCATTCAAATGCAAAATCTGCATTTGAGCGAATCGGCCCACGGGTTGACAGCAAAACACCCTGGCTTAACCCCTAGTCGACCCAGCGAGCTTGGGTCGACCTCAAAAATCGGCCGGTTCGGTTATTCCCCTCTCCCAATTAGCTGTTTTGAACATTTTTGCGTATTTATTTAATTTTCAATTATATATATATATATATATATATATATATATATATATATATATCAATATATATATTTCTCTGCGTAACCCATTTCACTTAATTAAGTATACTTTAATTTGTGAATTTTTCGTGAAACTTCGCGAGGCCATATCTTGGTCATACGGACCCCAATTTTCGAAAACTCGGACTCTATTTCGCGTATTTTTCCGAGACGAACGCAATGGCACAACCCGTTTCCCTTGATTCAGATTTTACAGTTTAATTATGCCTTCATTTATGTTATAACATGTTATTCAAAAATACGGGTTGTTATATTCTCCCCTCCTTAAAGGATTTCGTCCCCGAAATCTCCAAGTTAGGAAGAACGTATCCTACCATCCATCATCCATCTACTCAAAACATCATCCACGAGCAATCATTTTCCTTAAAAGGTTCTAAATGCTGTATGATCATATGCAAAGGTGTGTGTATATGTACTTATCTAATGCGAAAATCAGGAGGTTACTGATACAGTAAACCTCCTTAATGCAAAGTATGTTAGTGAAATGAGTCCATATGTATGCAAATTCCTAACATAATTTATAATCTCTACATAAGTGCACATATCATTCATCCATATGCAACATCCACGTGATAGCATAACAAGTTTTCATCCATGAATAAGCATAAACACTCATGCATATGCGGTATGAAAGTGTGTGAGCCGATCTTAGTGCCTAACGTGTATTATGCATCCACGAGTATCCACTTGCAAACACTTGCAACCACTTGCAAACATCAAACATAACATGTTTCAAATACATGTTTCAAACAAGGGTTTCTACCTAAGGTTCTCATGACAAGATTTACGAAACAAGATAAACTAGATAAGCATGGATATCAAAGGGAAGATATACCAATCTAGGAAAAGAGATTGAAAATGTATCCTCCAAGAGAAATGGATAAAGCCCACGCATCTTCTCCTCGGTTTTCCAAGTTGCATCTTCGTCGGCTTCACCCCACTGAACTTTCACCAACTTGACCTCTTGATTCCTTAGCTTCTTGATCTCTGTTCCCAAGATACGAATCGGAGCTCTTCTCAAGGTTGCTTCTTTCTCTACCTCAATATCTTCAAGAATGCTTGGTTCAACCACCTCAGCGGACTCATGTAGGCACTTTCGGAGATGCGAGACATGAAAGACATTATGCACTCCGGCTAGCTTCTCGGCAATTCCACCTTATAAGTCATCTTCCCGACTCTTTCTATAGTAGGGAGGGGTCCTACGATCCTTGGTGTCAGCGAACCATATTTCGCAAAGGAGAAATCTTCACAAAGACCATATCTCCAACTTTAAATTCCAAGTCTGTCCTTCGCTTGTCTGCATAGGATTTCTGTCTGTCTTGGGCCATTCTTATCCATCTTCGAATCAATTCAACCCTCTCAGATGTGTCCCTTATCATGTCGGGCTCAATTATAAGCTTATCCGTCGTCTTCCCACCAACATGTTGGTGGCTTGCACGGCCTCCCATACGAAGCTTCAAATGGTGCCATCCCTATGTTGGCTTGATAGTTATTATTATAAGCAAACTCTACAAGAGGAAGGTGGTCTTCCCAAGTACCACCGAAGTCGAGAACACAAAACCTCAAAAGATCTTCTAGCACTCTATTCACCCTTTCGGTTTGGCCATCCGTCTGGGGGTGATAGGCTGTACTCAGATTCAATCGCGTACCCATTGCTTCTTGCAAACTGTTCCAGAACTGGCTAGTGAAAATTGGGTTACGATCGCTAACTATGCTAGAAGGAACTCCATGCAACCGTACTATATTTCGAAGATAAACAGATGCTAGCCATGATACGGTCCTCTTGCTTTTCACCGGAATAAAATGGGTTCTCTTCGTAAGTCTATCAATTATTACCCCTATCCCATAAAGCCCAAATAGTTTGGTGACGAACTTCTTCACCCCAACCATATATCACAAATAGGCTAGTCATACTCCTTAGGGGGTTTGCAACAGATCTAAGATTGAGGATAAGGCTGAGAGGATATACTTAAAAGGTAGCATGCGAGTAAGCTCTACGGAACAATAGGGATCAAGGATATACTCTTAGAAAGAGATTAAATGCGCGTATCTAGTCTTCGATCTTCTAAGCCGCATTTTCTTGTGCTTAATCCCATCGTGCCCTGACCGTCTTTTAACTTCGCAATTCCATAGTTCTTAATTCTTGTTCCCAAAATATGAGTTAGAACTCATTTCACCGTTGCCTCTCGTTCCACTTCCACTTATCCTTTTGCCTAAAATACTTGGCTTAAACATAACTGCGTGCTCATGATTTCGTGCAAGCTTTCAAAGATTCGTTAGTGAATCTCGGATCTCGCTTACATACTATACGGTATCCCACGCAGAAAACTATCTCTTGAAAACATGTGCCAATCCACGTTACCAAAACTGGAGCTGAGGTAAGGGCTCTCTTGAGCTTTTGAAAAGCAAGCTCACACTCCAAGTCCCATACAAAGACTAAGTTCTTCTTCGTCAACTTAGTAAGAGGGGCTGAAATCTTAGCGAAGTCCCTGATGAACTTCCTATAGTAGCCCGCCTGACCGAGAAAGCTTCTTACTTCAGTTGCATTCCTAGGAGTCTTCCAGTCTTGAATCACAACCACTTTCGCAGGATCCACTGCTATGCCTTGCTTAGAAACTATATGTCCAAGAAACCGAACTTCCCTTCTCCAAAAATGACATTTGGAGAACTTGGCTTTCAACTGATGCGCTCTAAGCGTATCCATCACTTCCTTGAGATGCCTAGCATGCTCTTCCTCATCCTTTGAGAAGATCAGAATATCATCCACGAAGACAACAACAAACTTGTTGAGGAACTCCCTGAACACCCTACTCATCATGTCAACGAAGTAGGCGGGTGCATTAGTCAAACCGAATGGGATGACAAGCCATTCAAAGAATCAATCTGGAGTCCTAAACGCAGTTTTATCAATGCTATCCTCAGCTACTCTAAGCTGATGGAATCCGGTGGCTAGATCGAGTTGAGAGAAAACAGAAGCACCTACTAGCTGGTCAAAGAGATCATCAATTCTCGGTAACGGGTGCCTATTCTTCTTTGTCAGCTTGTTCAACTCTCGATAATCAACACATAGGCGAAGCGAGCCATCCGCCTTAGTAGCAAATACCCCCGGAGCACCCCACTCAGAAATGCTTCGTCTAATAAAATTCTTCTCAAGCAATTCCTTGATTTGCTTACTGAGCTCCCTTCTTTCTCGAGGGGTCATGTGCCTAACGGGCAATGATACTGGCTTGGCATTATCGACTAGATAAATGCGGAAATCTATCTCTCGTTTAGGGGGTAACCCCTTAACTTCTTCAAAGACATCAGGATAGTCTCGGACCACCCTTACAGATCGCAGATCATCGATGGACGAGTCGAGAGATTCAAGATAACATAACATGACGGGACCTCTAGGGTTACAAGAAATTTCTAGGGTATTACCGAGGCGAGTCATGATCCTCACCACCCTAGGTTCACAATCGAGAATGGCTCCATAACTGGACAACCAATCCACCTCCAAAATCAACCCGTATCCCATAAACCCGAGAACCTAAACATTACACATGAATTCTATGCTCAAGATAGAGATTTTCAAATCCACACAAATCACAGGTAAATGGGCGGAACCCCCAATTGGATTTGAAACACAAACGGGATCCTCAACTAAGATAGTACTTAGGCGCAAACTTTCAACAATATCAGAAGAGATAAAGCTATGCGATGCGCCAGAATCAAATAAGGTGCGAACAGGAAAATCAGAAATGTAAACATGAATTTCTATAAAAACTCTACCTCGATCAAAAGCTGGAAGAGCGAGGAGAGCCTGCAATTGCCCTCCAGATGGTCTTACTTGCTGAGTTTGTCCTTGCCCTTGTCCTTGCTTCTTGGGGCAATCCTTACTGAAATGTCCAGTCTCTCCACAATGAAAGCATTCGCCCAACTTCCTTTTCTTCTTCCTACAGTCTTTGGCTATGTGCCCAGTAATCCCATAGAAGTTGCACTTCCTCCTTTCTCTTGACTTGTCCTTGCTATTGTTGTTCTTGCCTCCTTTTCCGGAATCTACCTTCTCGCCTTGAGACTCATTTGTCTTGACCTCCTTCTTGCCACTCTTATCTTCCTCTTGAAGCAGGGCCATATTCACCAAACTCTCGAAGGTCGCCCCCAGAGGTGTATGAGACATGGCCAAACCGCGCAATGGCTCATTCAATCCTAGAGCAAAGTGTAGGGCCTTCTTCCGAGCTGTGTTTATCAATTCTAGACCGAACGGAGCAAGTTGACTAAACTTATCCACGTATTCCCTAACGGTCATGTCCCCTTGCTTTAGAGATAGGAACCTCTCCATCTGAAGATTCTCTTCAGTCGATGATAGAAACTTTAGTCCAATCCTTCTCCTAAAGTCATCCCAAGTCTCAATGGGTCTAGTAGTGGTGGTGACTACCCACCAATAAGCAGCTTCCCCTTTTAATAGCCATACCGCCAGCAGAACTTTCCTACGATCTTCCACCTCAAATATAGCAAAGAGGTCTTCAGTTTCCTTTAACCAGTTTCTTGCCTACACAGAAGTCTCCGTTCCGACAAAATTCTTGCAACCCATCGCCTTAAAGTCTTTGCAAAGCTTAGCGAAATCTACTTGCG
Source organism: Allium sativum (assembly GCA_030737875.1). NCBI lineage: Eukaryota > Viridiplantae > Streptophyta > Magnoliopsida > Asparagales > Amaryllidaceae > Allium > Allium sativum. Next base: position 341,587,476 of record CM060926.1, read on the forward strand.
GATTCTGAGGAGGAGGAGGAGATATGTTAGCGACGGGGGAAGGAGGAGGAATGTTCGCGGGGCCGGCTTCATTCGCCCTTGCCTCCATAAATCTTCGGAACCAGACGGGTACTTGTACGCCTTCCGGGATGTTAAAGCGATCGGCCATACTAAAACGAAGAAAAAGATAGATTCAGAACGAAGAAACGAAGGATAGTGCTATGTCTTTTGGGGAATAGCCTTTTAAAATAAACTAGACTTTTCTTGGAAAATACTTAATTGGTTTTGAAAATAGTTCTTCAAAAGGTAAGTTTTAAAAACACTTTTGCTCAAATCTTGTAAACCTTATGCTCTGATACCAAATGTAACACCCCACCTCCGCCAATGCCACTCTTGCAAGGACATTAGCTTTGGAGGGGCGTTAAACAAGGTAAACATGCATGCAGATATCACAAGACAGAACATATAAGTAAAACAGAGTAGTAAAGCAGCGGATAAAACTTAGCATTTCAAAACCATAGTCATGTTACAACAAAGTACTTGGTCATTATTTTCCAACAACAAAGTCTAGATAAAAGCATAAACTGAAAAACTGAAATACATAAAGTACTATCCCCAAAATGAAGTGATAAACCATAGCTAGCTCAATGTCCAAAACCGTACATGAGCAAATCCAGTAAGCAAGCTGTAAAGATCCAAGCTAAGCTCCAATGTTCCCACCCTGAGAACCTGAGGGGGGGGGGGGAAACGGAAGAAAAGAGGAGAAAGAAAATAGGTCAGTCAAAAAGACTGGTAAGCCCTACTACTATCTGTCTATGAACTAGTAAAGTTAACTGGCATGAGAAGCTGAGATGAACATAAGGATAACAACATACTGGCATGATGATTAACTAACAAGATAGATAAAGGTGTCATCGCATAATCAAGGTTAAGTTTTGCACCACGGGTGTACTAGCATTCTAACATGTCAAGTAAAAACAAGAATTGATCCCTTGGCCCAAGCTTGGCCCAATATAATGAGGTGACCTAAATCAAGGTCCAACTACACGGTCTAGTCGATCGGCTCCCTATAAGCCTAACTCGTCAAGTGTCGGTGTCATACGGCTTAATCATGTAATGTAGTTGACTGTGCAGGGTCCACCCTAGGGTGTATCAGGCCATATGGTGTAACCCTCTGACACCATTCCATGATGCACAGTCCAAACCTACCGTAGCTCGTGTTCAACTCCGGACTTGATGTGCACGACCATGGTCCGCCTGAACAACCGGGGCATCATTCGGCCGTCTCTTTTGGTCTCTTACAATCATCCCAGTAATCGTGCCCCACCCTAGCCTAGTCCTAGGGTCTTATGATACTACCAAGAAGGTTACTGCTGAAAAGGACCACGCAACTAGGGTTTCTTAATGGGTTAAATGTGGTTAACCCGATCCACACGTGGATTAAATCGGTTAATGGTACCCAAGGCTCCCGACTTAACCTCGATTAATCCATCAAGCCCAAATTGGTTAAGTATTAAGTGGACAATGACTTAACCCTAATCAGGAGGCATTAATTAACTTAATGCGCTTTAACCTCTCACATTAGACTTTGTTGTGGTTACTAGTTAAGCCGGGCGGGTCCGGGTAGCTTTACACCACAACTAGGTCTAACCTCGGGTTCGAGCACAACAGGACCAACTTCTCACATTGGGTCCTATTGTTTGTAGCCACTAGTTAAGCCGGGCGGGTCCGGGTAAATTTATGCTACAAACTCAACCCAACCTCGAGTTGGCCACACTCATATTTTCTAAGTGTCATGTCCATTATGTTTCCAAAACATAATTACAAGTTAACATATCACGTCATGTTACAAAAATCATGTTCATGTCATTATGTTACCCAACCGCAACGTAATCCCATCGTTTACATAATCGCGACAATGCATAAAGGATAAAATAGGGAACTTGGCATAACCATGACATAAAGGTGTTGAAGCCACAAGTTTAACATGGTGGCATATGAAATGTACATATGTTCATATACTTGCATATTGCATTATTAGGCTTCAAAAGCATGCATAAAACCAAACTTAGCATATGAGTGATACATGGTGATAAATGACATGTAGAAGTTGCTAGATGTTCGCATTTTGCCTCACATGCAAGTTATCATAAGGGATATGATAACTTTCATGTTGCCAAAATGCAACCTTTAATATAAAGCTTGGAGCTTTATGCTCAAAACCTCAACTTTAACTTGCATAACATGATAACATGATCAACCCAAACTTGCATAACATAGCAACATGTGTCATACATAATGATTAAACCAACTTGCGTAATGACCATCCAAACTTGCATATAATGATCAACCAAACTTGCATATAATGACCAACCAAACTTGCATATAATGATCAACCAAACTTGCATATAATGATCTACCCCAAACTTGCATCATTCATTTAACTTTAGAGTTCAAAGAAAGAAAGTAGAAAAGGGCTTACAATGCTATGAAGACACAAATAAATATTTATTATAAAGATTGAGACGAAGCCCTTATGCAAGCACCAAAAACCCAAATATGCAATCTCCAAATGAAAACCCTTGAGCCAAATCAATAAAAAATCCTTGCTTTGAAATAGAAATGTTGCAACTTGACTTGAATGCACACTAAGAACATTCATACAAGCTTGAAAATACTTGTATGCATTCAAAACCTCTCATAGAAATAAACTTAGAAATTTTAGCATGAGAGTGGAGGCCATGAGAGGAACAATTTTGACATAGTTTAGTTGTAGGAATGAATAATGATGATTTAGGCTAGGCTTAGGGGTCTTTTTATAGAGGATTAGGATAGTATTAGCCATAGGATTAACCCTAGATTCAATCCAAGCCATCAAAGCATGTCTTGGGGAAGAAGTCAAGTGTAGGAACCATCTAGGGCCTTTAGATTAAAGCTGAACCATGAGAACCATTCAAATGCAAAATCTGCATTTGAGCGAATCGGCCCACGGGTTGACAGCCAAACATCCTGGATTAACCCCTAGTCGACCCAGCGAGCTCGGGTCGACCTCAAAAATCGGCCGGTTCGGTTATTCCCCTCTCCCAATTCGCTGTTTTGAACATTTTTGCGTATTTATTTATTTAATTTTCAATTATATATATATATATATATATATATATATATATATTTCTCTGCGCAACCCATTTCACTTAATTAAGTATACTTTAATTTGTGAATTTTTCGTGAAACTTCGCGAGGCCATATCTTGGTCATACGGACCCCGATTTTCGAAAACTCGGACTCTATTTCGCGTATTTTTCCGAGACGAACGCAATGGCACAGCCAGTTTCCCTTGATTCAGATTTTATTGTTAAATTCTGCCTGCATTTATGTTATAACATGTTTTTCAAAAATACGGGTTGTTACAAGTTAAGTTGAGTAGCTTTCTGGGTATTGATCTGATGTTGGTTTCGGCCTTTGGGGCTAATACGTAGGGGGTTGTTCTCTTACTAGTTTACTGTTAGAGACTAATATATGTGAAAAAATAGTGATGCGTGAATCAGAAATGGAAACGTTTTCCAACGTTAATAACTTATATTTTCTAAAATTAGAAAATAAGTATTTGATGAATATATGGAAATGAGAAATGGGGCAAATGAATAAATGTTGACTGATGATTGATCGATAGAATTTCCATCTGGAAATAATATCGTTGTTTGAACACATGTTTTCCTTTGATAGTCAAATCACCGACTATCGAAGATTTTGACCATTTCCGTTGTCAATACGGAGAGACCGGGATCATATATATTATCTGAAAACCACTCCATATGGCATTAATGTTGTGAATCAAATATGATGAAGATAATTGAAGACGGAGTTATGCAAGGGCTGTGCTGTTTACAGAATAGTGCCTTCAGATTTTCCAATCCCAGGACAACTTGAATGGACGAACGTCTGACAGAGTATATTTGGTAGATCGCGTAAGTCGATCGTTTCAAATGTATTTACGTTGGTGGCGGAGGAATTCGTTTCTCTTAGCTTATACCCATAGTGTTTTTGGGGGAATCAATTTGTGATTTGATGGGTATGACGATGTGGCATTCAAAGTAAATGAAGGAGTGATCTGTTAAAAGATACGCTATGACCTCAAGCCTCATCAACTGGGAAATGACAGAAATCGGGCAGGCAGCATGGCTAAGTGGGTCGCACCCAAGCATGGTATGTTGTCTCCATATAGAGAATATTCATATTTGTTTCTTCTTTCGTTTCTGTATCTCCCGGGAATGGTTATGTTGGTATACCAACCATAAGGTGATAATATATTCGGAACATTCAAGCGAAATGAATGGTCGGTCATGTGTGGCCGAGTTACAAGATGTTCTTGTTGAACTCCAGTGTATCGCTTCTAGAGTAAACTGATCGGAAGGTGGATCCATACCTTGTCATAGTTGGAATTCATTCCCCAATAAGAGTCCGCACTTTTGATTGTATCTTATATATGTAGAACGTGAGATGAAAGCGTTTCTGCTAGATTTCTATTTACTTGATCTATACATTATTATAATATCAGACAAGTATCGTTTTAGAAAAATATTTGGGTTACTGTAAGGTAAAAACCATCCGTATTTATGTGTGGATCGGTCTTACGATTATCCTTTGTTTCATTGAAAAGTTAAACAAATGATTTGAGTTTACTCACACCAGTCACATGACTGATCCAGAGTTTATTTTGTTTGGTTTTCCCTAAACTCTTGGGTGCCCAATTTTGTATGGGCAGTCAAGTAGTCGGGATTTACAGAATTGAAGAGCTAGAGAAGGAGGCTTCAGGACTATAGCTATTGTTTATTTCCGCTGTGTTGTAAGTGTTATACTCTAATAATGGTATTGTATATAGATACCGTTTATCTCAAAGTTATGTTATGAAATATATTTATTCGTTCTTCTGTGAGATTCGTGTTTACTCTGATGTTGTATGTTCTTCTTCTTCTTCTTCTATTCTAAGTTTCTATCTTATCTATTCTCACCCTCTAATTTCTTTCATGGACTATCCAGTATTTCCGATGCTTGAATAGTCGACATTGAGTTATGTCGGTTACTTAGGTTCGTGAATTACCCGGGTCATTACAGTGGTATCAAAGCTTAAGGTTAAGTAATTACCTTGGCTCTGTGGCGTAACTCAGTAGAAGTAGGGTTAGTAATACCCTAGATTGAGTTGAGCGTATATATATATGAGCGCGTATTTGTTATTCAATATAAAATTGTTTTATATTGTGGATATTTATTGGTCGAGTTGTTTATGTGTTCTGGTCGATTAGTTTGATCCACTGTATCGGTAGGAGTTTATAAACGCTCGAATACGATGCACCGACACAGTATGTTTTGAAAAAAGGGTAAATGAAATAATTTGATCCAAATTATATTTTGATATAAAGGATTTATATTGGATTGATTATAATATATTTGATATATTGGTTGTGATTATAATCGAATAAGATTATAAAATGTGAAATGGTTATGTAAATAGCCAATCAGAATTCATATAAGTGAAATACGCTAAATCAGATGAATTAAATCTGAATTTAAATCGGAATTGGAATTAAAACCCTGGAAGGTTATAAAAGTGTTTGTAAATGAATCTGGGTTAATTATATGTGAATTTTAAAATCCTGGGAGATTTTAAATTTGTTACAAGCATTGAAAATGATATTTTGAAATGGATATCAAAATGAAAGTGTTTAGAAATGATTTTGAAAGTGATATAGTATTGAACTCACTTTAAGAGTTGGAAAATAGATTCTGATGATGATCATGACATCATCGGTGTTCATTTTCAACTTGTAAGTGACGGATTACTACCAAAGTTTTTGTTTTTGAATTGTTTTGAGAAAACAAGTTGTTTTGATAATACAGATGAATATTTTGATATTTGGAAAAGGCTAAGCTGTTTAAAAACTCCCAGAAATAAATTATTTGAATTAAAACAAATGAAATTAGAATTTGTAAAAGCAAATAGAAATAGAAATTGAATTGAAACCAGTTAAGTGGAAAATGAATTGAGATAGAAAAATATCGAATTAGATTGGATTAGAGATAATCCGAAATGGAATTAAACTAGTAAGTTAAGAGTTGAAATTAATAATGGAATCTGAGTTAAGAACAGAATTCGTCTTGGATATAACCGAATGATTGGGATGACATTGCTATATGCAGAATTGGTAACACATGGAAAGGATGTAATGATATGCCCGACAAAAAGGTACACATTTATATTCATATGAGTTTGATGAGTTATGGGACGATTCGGCAAGCCGCTTGGCGTTTTGATTTTCTTTTGGGTTGGAGAAGGCCTAGAGAGGCGAGTGGGAATTTGAGCTATTGACCAGCACAAAGGAGGTGCTGGCGAAATTTTTCAGAAATTTCGGGTGTTAGAAAATGGGTGTTAGAAAATTTTCAGAGTTTATGGAAATTTTCGTTAGTAGGAATAAATTAATAATTTAGTTGAAATTAATTGGTACAGTGAAACTGACGATAAAAAGTAAAAATAATTTTTAACCCAGTCAATAGGGTTTGTTTTCTACCTTAACAATTTCGAGGACGAAATTATTTTAAGGGGGGAAGAATGTAATGTCCTGTATTTTTACGATATTATAATTAGTTTATTTAATTATTTAAATAGTGATTCAGAGAGTTAAATGGTCGTTAAATTAAATAATATTGAATATTTAATTAATATAAATAATAGAATAATATATTTAATTCTGAAATAGTCGGAAATAGGGAATTGACTATATTGTGTGAATTGGGAAATTCAAAATATATATTTCAGTTTAGAATTGAATTATAATAACGAATATATTATTTAAACAACGTTTGAACATATAATTATAATACAATTATAATCGAGCTCGAAATGGCGCGGCAGTTCGCAATTTGGCGATTCGAACTTTAATTGAATATACAGAATCCGTTTTAAATCGGATTTCTGTGAAACAAGAAACGTTCGGAGCTGGTGAAGTATATTTTTCTAATGGAAGAGAAAAATCGGGATTTCGTCGTGTAGATTTTGATTTATGTCCAAATCAAATTTTAAAATAGTCGCTATGGAATTCCTTTGTAATTTATATCGATTTATTTATATTTTAAATATAAATCGAATATCGATGTAACACTGGATTTGGAATATTGAGTTATAAATCCCGATATGGAGCTGTGTGATACTCTATGTGAATATATACGATAATATTTATTTTTAAATATTTAATTTAATTATTTTTAAATATATTTATATATTTAAATGGGTTATTTAGAGCTTTAAAAATAACCAGTTTTGCAAACGACCTCCGTTTTCGGTGAAACTAATTTTGTTGTATCCGCAATATTAAATTATTGTTAGATTTCAATTTCCATGATTTTTGGAATTAGTATGTGGCCGTACGGATTTTAAATGTGAAAAACAGTCAGTATTTTGATGGTTAAAAATGCGCTGTGTGAGCAAACGGAGTCGGAATTCGACGAAATTAGTTTCATTGGGTCCGTAATGTCGAACTCTAGCTGCATGTCAATTTCCATGAGTTTTGGGTATCGTATGTGATTATAGGAATTTTTATTCAACAAATACACATAGCGATTGCTTAAAATTAAATATAATAATGAATATAAAAATAATATTTACTCTCTATAAATATCCCACTAACCTAAAACCTAATTCAACTTTTCTCTGGTCAAATAGTTTTCCGCCGTCTTGAATTTCTTTCTTCCAGCAAACAAGTTTCTGCTTTGAAATTTTAGAACAATTTGAATAAAATGTTTTAAAACAAAACAAATATATATTCACAATGCTCAATGGTTTCTCTTCGCATTGGTATGACTTTTGTGGAGCTCGACGTTCTATTTCCGCCGCTGGTTTATGAACAGCGTTAACTAGGGCAGTGAAAATCTCCGGCCATGGTCCTTGATAAGGGAAATCGACTTGGGTTTAGGGATCAACGAAGTAAACCGCACCTGCTTGCTATAATGTGGAGGATTCGAAGTTTTATTATGTTGATCCGTTGCTGAAGATGTGTGAGGAGACTGTGCGAAGGATTCTGAAAATGGAGTTCGAGTTTTGCTTTAAGGGGTGGAGAAGAAAGAGCTTGAGAAGTGGAGGCTATTTGTATTTTTAGTTTAATTTATCATGAAGTAGAAGAGTGGTTTAGTGTTTTCAAATTCTGGCCATTTGTGTTGAGAAGGTTACGCGATTTACTGATGTTGGGAAGAAGAAGGGAAAGGCTAAACGGGTCTATGCAGAAGTGATTTGGGCCGGTTTGTATGGGTGAGGCCCAATATAAATGTTGAAATTTAGTTTGTTTTTAATTTAAATAGTATTTAAACTTGTATAACATATAACTCTATCATACTATACCAGAATCTGAAGAAACAAGATCCGTTGGGATCGTATGGACGGACACTACACAATGGAACTGATTGGGAGTGAATTGGAGCCCGTTACAATTTATAGCAAAATAAATTGTCTGTCTGAATCAAACAACAATTATCGTTATTTAACGATGACCGTCCAATGTGAGTAAAACTCACTAATTCTTCCAGTTCATATTTTTATAACGTATTTTTAGGACTGATAGATGATGGTTGATTCTGTGTGTTGACTGTTTGGTTGAACTGCTAAGTGATTAGTTGAAATTATAGATAACGATATATATATCGTTAATCAAATATTGATTCTGTTTGTCAGAAGATTTCATATTGAAATGAAGTCGATGTTAATTATATTGTTTAACATCTGTGATGCAGGGAAACAGGTCGGAGGGATCCAACTGGATTCCTCAACATTTATTTTACTGTTTTTCATATATTGAAATATATGATGTGATTTATAATCTGCTGTTGATTATGTGTTTTTGTTGATATTGATCATTGTTATAGGGTATGTAAATTACCATAAGAAATACTGGAATGTTAAAAAGGAAAATTTCAATGTTATATTGAAAAAGAAATATTTATAAAATCAAAAGATTTTATAAAAAGGAAATATTTATTTATTAAATAAATAGAAAGAAAAGGAAATATTTATTTGTTAAATAAATAGAAAGTAAAGGAAATATTTATATGAAATAAATAGAATTGTATAAAGGAAATATTTACATGAAATAAATAGAATTGTATAAAGGAAATATTTATATGAAATAAATAGAATTGTATAAAGGAAATATTTACATGAAATAAATAGAATTGTATAAAGGAAATATTTATGAAATAAATTGAATTGTATAAAGGAAATATTTATGAAATGAATAGAATTATATAAAAGGCTTTGTATAGAATAAATAAAATTATCTAAAGGTGATTATAAATGGGATTATAAGTGTTAGAAGAATAAAAGGAGATTTTATATGAATAATTCTATAAATAGAAGTATAAATAAAAATTGGATTTGGGATATTGTTTTAAATATGAAAACAAACTGTTTTTTATTGCAAAGAAGAAATATTATTTATATTTAATGTGAACAAAGGATTTAAGTAAATATTTTGCTAATAAAATATTTATAAAGGAAATAGGGTTTGAAATAGGAATTAAAATGGAGTTAAAGGAATTAGAAACTGATTGGAGATTAGTTAAGTTGAATAGCTGTCTGGGTATTGATCTGATGTTGGTTTCGGCCATCGGAGTTAATACGTAGGGGGTTGTTCTCTTACTAGTTTACTGTTAGAGACTGATATATGTGAAAAGATAGTGATGTGTGAATCAGAAATGAAAACGTTTTCCAAAGTTAATAACATATATTTTCTAAAATTAGAAAACAAGGATTTGATGAATATATGGAAATGAGAAATGGGGAAATGAATAAATGTTGATTGATGACTGATCGATAGAATTTCCATCTAGAAATAATATCGTTGTTTGCACACATGTTTTCCTTTGGTAGTTAAATCAACGAATATCAAAGATTTTGACCATTTCCGTTGTCAATACGGAGAGAACGGGATTAGATATATTATCTGAAAACCACTCCGTATGGCATTAGCGTTGTGAATCAAATATGATGAAGATAATTGAAGATGGAGTTATGCAAGGGTTGTCCTGTTTACGGAATAGTGCCTTCGGATTTTCCAATCCCAGGACAACTTGAATGGACGAACGTCTGACAGAGTATATCTGGTAGATCGCGTATGTTGATAGTTTCAAACGTATTTACGTTGGTGGCGGAGGAATTCATTTCTCTTAGCTTATACCCATAGTATTTTTGGTGGAATCAATTTGTGATTTGATGGGTATGACGATGTGGCATTCAAAGTAAATGAAGGAGTGATCTGTTAAAAGATACGCTATGACCTCAAGCCTCATAAACTGGGAAATGACAGAAATCGGGCAGGCAGCATGGCTAAGTGGGTCGCACCCAAGTAGGGAATATTGTCACCATCTAGAGAATATTCATATTTGTTACTTCTTTTGCTTCTGTATCTCCCGGGAACGGTTATGTTGGTATACCAACCATAAGGTGATAATATATTCGGAACATTCAAGCGAAATGAATGGCCGGTCATGTGTGGCCGAGTTTCAAGTTGTTCTTGTTGAACTCCAGTGTATCGCTTCTAGAGTACACTAATCGGAAGGTGGATCCATACCTTGTCATAGTAGGAATCCATTCCCCAATAAGAGCCCGCGGTTTTGATTGTATCTTGTATATGTAGAACGTGAGATGAAACCGTTTCTGCTAGATTTCTATTTACTTGATCTAGACATTATTATAATATCAGACAAGTATCGTTTTAGAAAAATAATTGGGTTATCGTAAGGTAAAATCCATCCGTGTTTATGTGTCGATCGGTCTTACGATTATCCTTTGTTTCAAAAGGATTTTGAAAAGTTGAACAAATGATTCGAGTTTACTCACACCAGTCACATGACTGACCCAGAGTTTATTTTGTTTGGTTTTCCCTAAACTCTTGGGTGCCTAATTTTGTATGGGCAGTCTAGTAGTCGGGATTTACAGATACTTGAAAAGCTGGAGCAGGAGGCTTCAGGATTATATAAATTGTTATTTCCACTGTGTTGTAAGTGTTATACTCTAATAATGGTATTTTATACAGATACTGTTTTATTTCAAAGTTATGTTACGAAATATATTTATTCGTTCCGTTGTGAGATTCGTGTTTACTCTGATGTTATATGCTCTTCTTCTTCTATTCTATGTTTCTATCTTATCTATTCTCACCCTCTAATTTCTTTCATGGACTATCTGGTATTTCCGATGCTTGAATAGTGGACACTGAGTTATGTCGGTTACTCAGGATCATGAATTACCCGGGTTGTTACAAATTCCTTATCCGTTCCACTTATATTGTCTAACCCCATAAATGTAGCTTTGCTTTATAAAACCACCAAATTTTCCTTTTCAAATCCAATTTACTTTTAAATCACTAGTTTAAAAATTTTTGGAAAATTATATTATTATTAATATTATTATGGATTCCGAAGATGTAAAATTTTCTTTTGAAGCATACAATTTTAAAATTCTTTCTTTTCAAAATCATATACAAGGGTATGCTCAATATGGATTTTTAAATTCTTTTTCTTCCCAAAAAATATATTTCCTTTTCAAACCTTATAAATGCTTCTTCCATAATAAAATCATTTTTCTTTCCATAATACAAGCATACATCTGACTGCCTTTAGGGAACTTATATACTTCCTGCTCTATATGACATATGGATATTAGACTATTTCCAATAACTGAACTTATTGCACATTACAAATTAGCAATCATACAGTGACCTAACACCATCGGGTTACCTTAACCCAACTAGAAAATCATGTACAATTCCATCTGTAAAGACTTTTCAAATATTACCATTTAATCATTGGAATTATTATGATCTTTAATATATATATATATTTTAGTCAAAATACAAATATGTTCACTCCCAATATTTTTAAATTTACTAACCAAAGGTTCGATACCAAATATGACAACACACACCATAATGAACCTGAATTTTCACAAAGACAAAAAACTCAGGTTCGCTGGAAGGTTAATCATTTGTTTAGTATCCTGCAAAAAAGCAAAGAAGTTCATCAATGCTCAAGTAATTAACTCACAACAGAATAATTTGAAGTATAAAAAAATAAATAAGTACCAACCATAAAATTGAAACTTTTAAATTAAGTGTCACTATTAGTTCTAATAATGCCCAACTACCAGTACCTTCATTATGGTTATCCGGTGGATTGTTTTGGGGAAGGGGTCAGAACAATGTTCTGGTGATCGGTAAGTTATACATCTTATACACAACATTATCACATAACAAATGCCTACCATCTATGTTATGTTAGGTCTTATTTAAGTTGTTTAGACTCCACCACTGCTCATGAATCACACCCATTTATTGCCCAGTAGATTTAGTTTTATATGTACATATCTGTAGCACCACCTCCGCTAGGGTCACTTACAAAGGGAATGCCCTAGTTTTGGAGGGGTATAATCTAGTAAACAGGCACAGAGATAACATAAGATAGAACATAGATAAAATAGAGTATATAAAGCAGCGGATATAAACTATAAAACCAAATCTCATTACTGAAAAATAGAGTCAAAACCTATTACATCAAAATGCCAAGTCATTATTTCATTACATCAAGTTCTAAAGAAGCAAAGTACTTAAAACAACATAAGTAAAATATTATTCCCCAAAAAGTGCATGAGTGCAGCCATAGCATAGCTCAAGACCAAACCGTACATGAGCTGCCAGAAAGCAAGCAAAGTACAAGCTAAGAGCTCGAGTTTCTTCCCTGAGAACCTGGGGGGAAACGAAAGACAAAGAGGCGAAAGAAAACGGGTCAGTCAAAAAGACTGGTAACCCCTAGTGACTATCAGCATAGAAACTAGTAAAGTTAACAAGACATGAATAAACTGGAATTAAACATATGAATGATGATAAGTCTGACATGATAACTAAGCTAACAAGATAACTCAAGTCTAACATTGTGTATTCAAGGTTCGCCATACCAACTATACTGGTATACTAATCCCGTGTCAACTATAAATCAAGAAATAATCCCTTGGCCCAATATCATGAAGTGACCCAATTCGGGGTCCAACGGTATGATCTAATCGATCGTCTCCCTACAAGCCTAGCTCGTCGTGTGTCTGTGTCATACGACCCTATCACGAATGTAGTCACCAGTGCTAGGTCCACCATAGGGTGTATCAAGCCCTAGGGTGCCAACCACCGATACGAATCAAGAATGCACAGATAATCCTACTGATGCCCAATGCCTGTTTTTTCAACTCCGAACTAAGTGCACGACCCTAGTCCGCCTGAACCTACAATGGTGCACCAACTCAGCCGTCGTTCTGGTCGCTTACAATCAGCCCAGCAATCGTGCCCCACCCTGCCTAGTCCCAGGGTACCATGATACATATAGTGGGTTACTGCTGAAAAGGACCGCGTAACTAGGGTTTCATTCAGCAGGTTAAGTTGTCATTTAAAATTGAGACTTAACCCCAACTACGTGTCATGTCAAATTGACTAAGTATGTCATTCTAGTTCAAGACTTAGTCCTACGAATCATGTGTCAGGTTGGTTAAGTGTGTTCAAGCGGTTCATGACTTAACCCTATCAAATCAACGTGTCAAATTGGTTAAGTATATTCAAGTGGTCCATGACTTTACCCTATCCAGTGGCATTAATTTACTTAATGCACCCCTAACCTCTCACATTAGACTTGGTTATCGTTACTGGACGTGCCGGGCGGTTCCGGGCAGATTTACACCCTAACCTAGTCTAACCTCGGGTTTCGAGTGCGATATGACCAACTACTCACATAGGGTCCTATTGTTTGCAGTTACTTGATTCGCCGGGCGGTTCCGGGCAGATTTATACTGCAAACTCAACCCAACCTCGAGTTGGCCACGTTTAAGTTATCTAAGTGTCATGTCCATGCTTAATTTTTCATGTCAAGTTCAAGTTCGTGTTAACCATGTTCATGATTCAAGTTTTCAAGTATAATTTCATGTCAAGTTTACATGTCATGTTTTCATGTCATATCATGTTAATTTTGTAGCCAATATTAAGTTTGCCTAATCTACCCAAAACGTATCCCCAACGTATGTGAATTCGCATCAACACAAGATGTAAAGATAGGGAATAACAAAAAAAGGATAGTCATAGGATGGCAAGGGTGTTTATAAGTTAAGCATGAAAATTATAACATTTCTGGCCTATGAATAAGGGTCTCATCATCAACTTGGCAGAATATGGTGATAGACATTGTAATGGATTGACATAAGATAATATCCCCAATAATAGTTTCAACATCACAGGTAATGTTTAGATAAAGGTCATGAGAGGTTTTTAGGTTAATAACATGAATATGTCCCAAATCAAGTTCATACAATGATCCACAAGTCAAAGTTTCACATGAATAGATCTAGGGTGTACAAAATTAGATCTAAAATAGTAGGTCTAAAAAGGATAGTCATAGATCAAGGATTTACAACGATAGATCCAATCTAGTTATCATGTTTAGGCATAATTTCAGTTTACATCGTGTTCATGTTAAATTTATAGTATAGATCTTAGAGTAACTGGGACTTACAGATCGTGGTTTTTTGAGAACTAGGAACAGAAATTGTCGTAGGATCGTTGCAAAAGCTTCATTCTCTAGTTTGAATTGAGTTGCCTAGGTTGATGTTGATTAGTTTCTAGTTTTGATTCCATCAGAGTAGCGACACCATTTTTATTTTTATTTAGAACAGAGGCAGAATAGAAGCAGAATAGAATTGTGTGTAGAGAAGGCTAGGTTTGGAGCTGTTTAAATAGGTTTTGGCAGATGAATCTGGAAAGAAATCGGACTAGTTACATCAGAACGAACACTGGCCCAAAAAAGGGCTCGGGGACCAGGTCGACCCCCAAGTCGACTACTATAACACCCCATGTCCATTAATGTCACTCACAAAGGGAATGCATTAACTTCTATGGAGCGTTTTAAGTGAATATAGAACAGAAAATCACAACAAGACAGATATGAAATAGTACTTGAAAATTTAAAACTTTATTTATTGCAACGGAAGGTAAATATGTTTGGTTACATCACCAAAACCCAAAGACTAAAGTAAAGTACATAATATCCATCTTGACAAAATCAGAGTACATAATATAAAAAGCATAATCCCATAAATAGCCATAAAAGAGATAGGTTGAGCTTTACTTCAGCAATCCAAATCCAAGTGCTCCCAAAGAGATCCAAATCAAGCTTCCCACCCTAAGAACCTGGGGGGCGGGGGGGGGGGGGGGGAGGAAGAAAAGAGGTGGAAACAAAGGGGGTCAGACATAAAGTCTGGCAAGTCCGATAACTCCAACAATATAATTATCAAAGTAACTAGGATAAGACATAAGCTTGGTAAATAAAGAAATTACTGTGAATTAATAGCAAGATCAAGAAACAAAAAATAATAGGATGAGCAAAGATAACGTTAAAGGCGCTTCCTAATCAATATAGGGTAATTACTATACTCTACCGTACTGTACCGTACTGTACTGTACTGACACTAACTGCACCCATACTAGTCACTCTAGAAGCTTGATCCCTCTTGACTAAATAGAATGATGATAGCTTCGTGCACTACTAGATGTACCCACTATCCCCACTAGATGTACCCCTTCAATGGTAATTCCATGTACTCCTAGCTGACGTCATAGGTGCCGCCTGCTCCAATCTCCATTAGGTGTACCCCTTTAATGATAAATTTATAATGGTAGCTTCGTGTACCCCTAGCTGACTACATAGGTGCCGTATGCTCCTATCTCCACTAGATGTACCCACTACCCTGCCCCATTCGATCGACTCCCTAGCTCGTAGATACCTGTGCGGGTTCCACAGTGCGGTGTATCACTCCCCTAAAGTGGCAACCCAATACAACTTAAGGATGCACGACTTATACCTACACGATGCAACAACGTCTTAACTACCAGCCCCGGCCCACGCACGCACATGACCCCGTTGGACTTGTGTTGCCACCGCTAACCCATTTTGGCCTCTAACAATCAGTCCCAGTAGGCGTGTCCTGTCCTCGACTTGGGTCGAGCTCACAAAGATACTTAATGGGCTACTGGATGGAAAAGGGCCCCCACCAAGCTTCCCACCTAGGCTTGTTCCCCTCTAATACATCCCACTTAACCCCATGTCCACTTACATGGATAAATTTGGTTAAGTGTATTCTAATTTAACCTAGTCTCACCCTTTTGTTTAATTTACGGTTAAGTTGTATTGGTTAAGTCTGTGGGCCTATATACACAAATATTACCCATCTACCCAAGATTTACTTGACCCTCTCACTGGTTCAGACATATTTAATTTACGGTTAAGTTTGTGGACCTGTATGTACTAATATTACCCACCTACCCAAGATTTACTTAACCCACTCATTCCGTATAACCCAGTTTACTTAACCCCCAACTTAAACTTAAGTTCTTACAATCCCTAGGGATCAGATTTGGTTAAGTAGTCCATTTCATTTACCATGTCCATTTTTAATTAATTAATCAATTAATTAAAACCTTCCCCTTCATAGGCGTAAATACCTATTTATCCAATAATTTGAATTGCATGTCATAATGGTTTATATTCAAATTACTCCATTTTTCTAATCGTATTTCTCATGACATCCACATGTCACCCACTAGATTCCTCATGCCACCCAAGGCACCCACTTAACCCCCTCATGTCCCACTACATGCTTATCTGGTTAAGTATTTCTTAATTCATTAAGGCCTTAACCTTATAAAGACCTCTCACATTAGACTGACATTTATGGCAGCTGGATTTGCCGGGCGGGTCCGGCTAGTCTTACACCATGAAAGAGCCTAACCTCGTGTCTGTACAACTGTTACGCTTTTAATTTGGGCCTAGGACCTCTCACATTGGGCTACCATTTTTGACTACTGGATTTGCCGGGCGGGTCCGGGCAGTTTTACGTCACAAATGAGTCCAACCTCCTATCCTAAGCATTGATTATCACTTATAATCCTTTACCTCAATTTGAATTATTTTCCCTATTCAAATTATCAATTAATTCCAAATTTAACGATGTCCATAATTGACTCAATTATGTCCATCCATTTATGGTATGCAAAATTATACCAATTTCGTCACAAACTTATTATATGCCATTAAAGGCCTTTTATCTCACTATTTAATATCCCTATTCAAATTCAAATTAATTTACATATATGACTCATTTACATTCCAATTCACATTTATTAACATAATATTTTCATCCCATATTTGGATTAATTATTCCTAATCAAATATGTTAATAAAATTACAATTATCTTTATGACCATAATTCACATTAATTATGTCCATATATCACTTTACCAATTAATATTTCAATTTACATATATGCCTCTTTTAAGTCCATTACATGCCAATTCACATTTATTAACATAATCAATATTTTTCCCCATAACCCCCGCGGCGTCCATTCGCATAGAATATATGATAGACTAAGAAATAGTCTAACACATGGAAAAGGGAAAAACACCACATATTCACATAACATACAAAATAGGCCTAACTTGCATATGAGAATTTACCACATAACCTGCATAAAATCATCGATCTAAACATAGGCCTAAAAGTATGAACCTACATGTTATGAACAAGATTTTCATCACAAAAGTTACATAGGCAATAACCAAAAACTTGTATAACATGATTCATATTCCAAACTCATATTTTCATATAAACTTGCATATGTGATTTGTGCAACATAACAATGGTGTAAATTTACCTATAAATATACAAACTAGCATGTACAGATTTGGCATTTAACTTATGCATATCATAGCCTAACTTTTAATCTAAAAAAGATGTCATAATATTTACTAACTTGCATGTGATTTATGTCTAAATCAACATCTATTCTTGCATACATACATATGATGTATCATATGAATCAACATAACCAAACTAGCATTTAAACAACATGATGATTTGATTACACGTATGCCAATCGTAGAATTACAACATAGATCATAACTTTACAACATAGATGACAACATAAAATCATAGAATTTACAACATGTATGATAACATCACAATTTAACAACATAATCATATCATACGCTCAATAATTCACATCATATCCATATAATCCACAATTATATCTAATCTTACTTAATTTAATATTTATCTTGATTAGAGAAATCGAACTTGCCTTTCGTGGTTAAAGAATTATGAACAATTGATCAAACTTGATGCAGAATTGTTGTAGCGACATTAGTTGATTTGTTGCTGAAGCTCTAAGCTTGAATTAGGTTGAATTGATTAGCTATCTTCCTCTTTAGTTGGCGGCGCCTACACTGAGTTCCATGGCGACGGCATAACGGCTTTGGTTCCAATTTTAATTAGGTTTAGGGTTAGCATTAGGATGTATTTATAGGTGTAGGAAGTTATTTATGACCATTAGATTAACCCTGAACCATGAGAACCAATCAAATGCAAAATATGCATTTGGGCGAATCGGCCTACGGGTTGACAGCCAAACACCCTGGATTAACCCCTAGACGAACCAGCGGGGCTTGGGTCGACCTCAAAAATTGGCCGGTTCGGTTATTCCCCCTCCCAATTCGCTGTTTTGAACTTTTTCACATATTTATTTATTTAATTTCTAATTTATATATATATATATATCAATATATATATATTTCTCTGCGCATCCCATTTCACTTAATTCTTTTCTAAAAATTAAGTATACTTTAATTTGTGAATTTTAATGTTATAAAATTACGGGGTGTTACATTCTCCCCTCCTTAAAGGATTTCGTCCCCGAAATCTCCAAGTCAAGAAGAATGTATATCCTACCATCTAATCGTCCATCTACTCAACCATCAAACACAAGCATCCATTGCCCTTAAAAGACTTCTAATGCTTTAATGTTTATATGCACAGTGTGTGTATATGTCCATATCTAATGCAAAATTAGGCGGTCTACTGATTCAGTCGACCTCCTTAGTGCAATTCATGATAGTGCCATGCGTCCAATATGTATGCAAAAGATTCCTAATGATACATATTAATTCTACATGCGTGCACAACCATCCACCCGAATGCAGCAACTATATGATAATACAACAATTATACATCCATTTTACTAAACACATCCATATATATGCAATATGCAATATGAAGTGACTGAGCCGATCTGGTACCTTATAGTGTGTTTATATGCATCCACGAGCAACCACTAGCGAACACTTGCATCCACTTTGCATCCATCATACATAACATGTCTCAAACACATGTTTGAACCATAAGATTTCCCTAACTAAAGGTCAAAGATACTAGCGAGAGGACATACTAAAGATAAGATAAGCACAAGCTAAGCGATAAAGGAGAAATTAAAAGACATACCCTCGAAAAGAAAAGGGTATAATGAACGCATCTTCTCTTCCGTCTCCCAAGTAGCATTATTCTCATCGTCTCCCCATTGTACTTTGACTAGTCTGACCTCTCGATTTCTCAACTCCTTGATCTCCGACCCAAGAATGCATGTAGGAGCTCGTCGAATCGTCGCATCACGCTCTATTTCCACCTCTCTAAGCAAGCTCGGCTCCACTACCTCCGCGGTCTCGTGTAAGCACTTCCTCAAATGTGATACATGGAATACGTCGTGTACACCACTAAGTCTCTCAGGCAACTCCCCTCTATACGCCATCTGACCAATCTTCTCCTTTATAGGAAACGACCCTATGAACCTTGGTGCTAATTTCCCAACGGACCCAAAGCGAACAACATTCCGTAATGGAGACACTTTGATAAAGACTATGTCCCCAACCTCAAACTCAAGATCTGTCCTCCTCTTATCCACATAAGATTTCTGCCTATCTTGCGCTGCTTTCATCCTTCTTCGAATCAAATCAATCTTCTCCAAAGTCTCTCTAATCATATCGGGCCCAAGTAATATCTTATCCGTAGATTCCCACCAACGTGTAGGTGAACGACAAGGTCGTCCATAAAGAGCATCGAAAGGTGCCATACCAATGCTAGACTGAAAGCTATTATTATATGCGAACTCTACCAATGGAAGATGCTCTTCCCATGTACCCCCAAAGTCTAGGATACATAGCCTCAAAAGGTCATCCGTCTGAGGATGATATGCGATGCTCAAACATAACTGAGTCCCTACCGCTTCTTGTAAGCTCCTCCAAAATTCGCTAGTGAAGATAGGATCGCGGTCGCTTACTATGCTAGAAGGAACACCATGCAAACGAACTATTTCTCGGACGTATACAGAAGCTAACCATGGAGCAGTCCTCTTACTCTTCACGGGAATAAAATGGGCGCTCTTAGTAAGTCTATCTACTATAACCCAAATCCCCGTATTATCCTTCCTCGATCTTGGTAATCCATCAACAAAATCTATCGATATACTATCCATGTGAACTCATCGCAACTATCCATCTCCCACGCAAGACGTCCTATTCGAACTCGATATCCCCCAAGCACAATCCCCAAAGGCCTAAACCAATATCAGACAAGCACCCAAGGAATACCTCCTCCGATTTCAGACAGTCTACGTGAGATGATACTAGCAAAACAAATAATTGGGCACTTAACCGGCTCTGGCTGTCCTCGCCATTCTTGCTTCAATACCATCACTAATCACCTAACTGGCTTTGCATTATCCCCTAGGCACACACGAATACCTCGTGCCTCTAGGTAAACCCCGCACTTCATCGAAGACGTCACTATACTCACGGGCCACACGAAAAGATTCCAAATCACCGCTGGATACGTCAAGAGGTTCTAGACAGCTAAACGTCACTGAACCCCTAGGGTCACAAGAAATATGAGGGTCTTTCCATAATGAATCAATAGTCTAACTACCCTCCTTTCACAATCTAGGATGGCACCCTGCATGGGTAGCCAATCCACCCCTAGAATCAAACTATAGCCCGTGAAACCAAGGATGAAGGCGTTGCATTCAAATCCAACGTCCAAGATAGACACTCTCAAATCCCGACAAACCATTGAAGGATGAGCCGAACAACCCAAAAGATTTGAGACTAGGATGATATCCTTAACTAGACTAGTATTTAGGTGCAGTGTTTTCAACTAACGAAGCAGATACTAACGAGTATGAAGCGCCAGAATCAAACAAAGTTCGAACAGGATGATAAAGGAAACCAAATTTCTACCTGGACGGTCCTATCCCTATCAGGTATACCAGCCGTGAGGGAATATAACTACCCTCCAGAAGATCCTGTACTTTGTCCTTGCCTCTTTGGACAATCCTAATAAGGTGTCCTATTTCTCCAAAAGGATAACTACTAGCCTTCTTGTTCACATTCCCCATTCGTGACCTTCCACCAAGATGAGGTTTCGTCCTTCATTAACCAACAGATATTTGAACCTTCCTCCCATCGTCTACCTTAAAGGTATCAACAAGCCCTCCACTTCCTTGAACTAACTTCTAGCCCGACAAATGTCTAAGTCCCTTGAAGTGGTTTTTCGTCCTTCGTATGGAAGTCCCTATTTATCTTAGAAAAAGTATCTATACGCGGAGGGGGAAATTCAAAAAGAGAAAGAGGAAGAGATTCAAAACGGAGAATTGAAGGAAAGATATATGGCTCTTGGGGATTATGTTTTTAAAACAAACCTTTCTTTCAAAAATACTCTTCTACAAACATATTTTTGAAAGTATTCTTTATAAAAATGCTTTTGAAAAATAGTTTCTCAAAATGTCTTATCTGTTCTGGTAACCTTCAGCTCTGATACCACGTGTAACACCCCATGTCCATTAATGTCACTCACAAAGGGAATGCACTAACTTCTATGGAGCGTTTTAAGTGAATATAGAACAGAAAATCACAACAAGACAGATATGAAATAGTACTTGAAAATTTAAAATTTTATTTATTGCAACGGAAGGTAAATATGTTTGGTTACATCACCAAAACCCAAAGACTAAAGTCAAGTACATGATATCCATCTTGACAAAATCAGAGTATATAATATAAAAAGTATAATCCCATAAATAGCCATAAAAGAGATAGGTTGAGCTTTACTTCAGCAATCCAAATCCAAGTGCTCCCAAAGAGATCCAAATCAAGCTTCCCACCCTAAGAACCTGGGGGGGGGGGGGGGGGAGGAAGAAAAGAGGTGGAAACAAAGGGGGTCAGACATAAAGTCTAGCAAGTCCGATAACTCCAACAATATAATTATCAAAGTAACTAGGATAAGACATAAGCTTGGTAAATAAGGAAATTACTGTGAATTAATAGCAAGATCAAGCAACCAAAAATAATAGGATGAGCAAAGATAACGTTAAAGGCGCTTCCTAATCAATATAGGGTAATTACTATACTCTACCGTACTGTACTGACACTAACTGCACCCATACTAGTCACTCTAGAAACTTGATCCCTCTTGACTAAATAGAATGATGATAGCTTCGTGTACTACTAGATGTACCCACTATCCCCACTAGATGTACCCCTTCAATGGTAATTCCATGTACTCCCAGCTGACGTCATAGGTGCTGCCTGCTCCTATCTCCATTAGGTGTACCCCTTTAATGATAAATTAATAATGGAAGCTTCGTGTACCCCTAGCTGACTACATAGGTGCCGTATGCTCCTATCTCCACTAGATGTACCTACTACCCTGCCCCATTAGATCGGCTCCCTAACTCGTAGATACCCGTGCTGGTCCCACAGTGGGGTGTATCACTCCCCTAAAGTGGCAACCCAATACAACTTAAGGATGCACGACTTATACCTACACGATGCAACAACGTATTACCTACCAGCCCCAGCCCACGCACGCACATGACCCCGTTGGACTTGCGTTGCCACCGCTAACCCATTTTGGCCTCTAATAATCAGGCCAAGTAGGCGTGTCCCGTCCTCGACTTGGGTCGAGCTCACAAAGATACTTAATGGGCTACTGGACTGAAAAGGGCCCCCACCAAGCTTCCCACCTAGGCTTGGTCCGCTCTAATACATCCCACTTAACCCCATGTCCACTTACATGTATAAATTTGGTTAAGTGTATTCTAATTTAACCTAGTCTCACCCTTTTGTTTAATTAACAGGTTGTATTGGTTAAGTCTGTGGGCTTATATACACAAATATTACCCACCTACCCAAGATTTACTTAACCCTCTCACTGGTTCAGACATATTTAATTTACGGTTAAGTTTGTGGGCCTACATGTACTAATATTACCCACCTACCCAAGATTTACTTAACCCACTCGTTCTGTATAACCCAGTTTACTTAAACCCCAACTTAAACTTAAGTTCTTACAATCCCTAGGGATCAGATTTGGTTAAGTAGTCCATTTCATTTACCATGTCCATTTTTAATTAATTAATCAATTAATTAAAACCTTTCCTTTCATAGGTGTCAATACCTATTTTATCCAATAATTTGAATTACATGTCATAATTGTTTATATTCAAATTACTCCATTTTTCTAATCGTATTTCTCATGACATCCACATGTCACCCACATGTCACCCACTAGATTCCTCATGCCACCCAAGGCACCCACTTAACCCCCTCATGTACCACTACATGCTTATCTGGTTAACTATTTCTTAATTCATTAAGGCCGTAACCTTATAAAGACCTCTCACATTAGACTGACATTTATGGCAGCTGGATTTGTCGGGCGGGTCCGGCCAGTCTTACACCATAAAAGAGCCTAACCTCGTGTCTTTACAACTGTTACGCTTTTAATTTGGGCCTAGGACCTCTCACATTGGGCTACCATTTGTGACTACTAGATTTGCCGGGCGGGTCCGGGCAGTTTTACGTCACAAATGAGTCCAACCTCGTGTCCTAAGCGTTGATTATCACTTATAATCCTTTACCTCAATTTGAATTATTTTCCCTATTCAAATTATCAATTAATTCCAAATTTAACGATGTCCATAATTGACTCAATTATGTCCATCCATTTATGGTATGCAAAATTATACCAATTTCGTCACAAATTTATTATATGCCATTAAAGGCCTTTTATCTCACTATTTAATATCCCTATTCAAATTCAAAATAATATACATATATGACTCATTTACATTCCAATTCACATTTATTAACATAATATTTTAATCCCATATTTGGATTAATTACTCCTAATCAAATATGTTAATAAAATTCCAATTATCTTTATGATCATAATTCACATTAATTATGTCCATATATTACTTTACCAATTAATATTTCAATTTACATATATGCCTCTTTTAAGGCCATTACATGCCAATTCACATTTATTAACATAATCAATATTTTTCCCCATAGCCCCCGCGGCATCCATTCGCATAGTATATATGATAGACTAAGAAATAGTCTAACACATAGAAAAGGAAAAAACACCACATATTCACATAACATACAAAATAGGCCTAACTTGCATATGAGAATTTACCACATAACCTGCATAAAATCATCGATCTAAACATAGGCCTAAAAGTATGAACCTACATGTTATGAACAAGATTTTCATCACAAAACTTACATAGGCAATAACCAAAAACTTGCATAACATGATTCATATTCCAAACTCATATTTTTATATAAACTTGCATATGTGATTTATGCAACATAACAATGGTGTAAATTTACTTCTAAATATACAAACTAGCTTGTGCAGATTTGGCATGTAACTTATGCATATCATAGCCTAACTTTTAATCTAAAATAGATGTCATAATATTTACTAACTTGCATGTGATTTATGTCTAAATCAACATCTAATCTTGCATACATACATATGATCTATCATATGAATCAACATAACCAAACTAGCATTTAAACAACATGATGATTTGATTACACGTAAGCCAATCGTAGAATTACAACATAGATCATAACTTTACAACATAGATGACAACATAAAATCATAGAATTTACAACATCTATGATAACATCACAATTTAACAACATAATCATATCATACGGTCAATAATTCACATCATATTCATATAATCCACAATTATATCTAATCTTACTTAATTTAATAATTATCTTGATTATAGAAATCGAACTTTCCTTTCATGGTTAAAGAATTATGAACAATTGATCAAACTTGATGCAGAATTGATGTAGCGACATTAGTTGATTCGTTGTTGAAGCTCTAATCTTGAATTAGGTTGAATTGATTAGCTATCTTCCTCTTTAGTTGGCGGCGGCTACACTGAGTTCCATGGCAACGGTATAACGGCTTTGGTTCCAATTTTAATTAGGTTTAGGTTTAGCATTAGGATGTATTTATAGGTGTAGGAAGTTATTTAGGACCATTAGATTAACCCTGAACCATGAGAACCAATCAAATGCAAAATATGCATTTGAGCGAATCGGCCTACGGGTTGACAACCAAACACCCTGGATTAACCCCTAGACGACCCAGCGGGGCTTGGGTGGACCTCAAAAATGGGCCGGTTCGGTTATTCCCCCTCCTGATTCGCTGTTTTGAACTTTTTCGCATATTTATTTATTTAATATTTAATTTATATATATATATCAATATATATATATATATATATTTCTCTGTGCATCCCATTTCACTTAATTCTTTTCTAAAAATTAAGTATACTTTAATTTGTGAATTTTAATGTTATAAAATTACGGGGTGTTACATTCTCCCCTCCTTTAAGGATTTCGTCCCCGAAATCTCCAAGTCAAGAAGAATGTATATCCTACCATCTAATCGTCCATCTACTCAACCATCAAACACAAGCATCCATTGTCCTTAAAAGACTTCTAATGCTTTAATGTTTATATGCACAGTGTGTGTATATGTCCATATCTAATGCAAAATTAGGCGGTCTACTGATTCAGTCGACCTCCTTAGTGCAATTCATGATAGTGCCATGCGTCCAATATGAATGCAAAAGATTCCTAATGATACATATTAATTCTATATGCGTGCACAACCATCCACCCGAATGCAGCAACTATATGATAATACAACAATTATACATCCATTTTACTAAATACATCCATATATATGCAATATGCAATATGAAGTGACTGAGCCGATCTGGTACCTAATAGTGTGTGTATATGCATCCACGAGCAACCACTAGCGAACACTTGCATCCACTTTGCATCCATCATACATAACATGTCTCAAACACATGTTTGAACCATAAGATTTCCCTAACTAAAGGTCAAAGATACTAGCGAGAGGACATACTAAAGATAAGATAAGCACAAGCTAAGCGATAAAGGAGAAATTAAAAGACATACCCTCGAAAAGAAAAGGGTATAATGAACACATCTTCTCTTCCGTCTCCCAAGTAGCATTATTCTCATCGTCTCCCCATTGTACTTTGACTAGTCTGACCTCTCGATTTCTCAACTTCTTGATCTCCGACCCAAGAATTCATGTAGGAGCTCGTCGAATCGTCGCATCACGCTCTATTTCCACCACTCTAAGCAAGCTCGGCTCCACTACCTCCGCGGTCTCGTGTAAGCACTTCCTCAAATGTGATACATGGAATACGTCGTGTACACCACTAAGTCTCTCAGGCAACTCCCCTCTATACGCCATCTGACCAATCTTCTCCTTTATAGGAAACGACCATATGAACCTTGGTGCTAATTTCCCAACGGACCCAAAGTGAACAACATTCCGTAATGGAGACACTTTGATAAAGACTATGTCCCCAACCTCAAACTCAAGATCTGTCCTCCTCTTATCCACATAAGATTTCTGCCTATCTTGCGCTGCTTTCATCCTTCTTCGAATCAAATCAATCTTCTCCGAAGTCTCTCTAATCATATCGGGCCCAAGTAATATCTTATCCGTAGATTCCCACCAACGTGTAGGTGAACGACAAGGTCGTCCATAAAGAGCATCGAAAGGTGCCATACCAATGCTATACTGAAATCTATTATTATATGCGAACTCCACCAATGGAAGATGCTCTTCCCATGTACCCCCAAAGTCTAGGATACATAGCCTCAAAAGGTCCTCTAGAATACGATTCACCCTCTCGGTTTGGCCATCCGTCTGAGGATGATATGCGGTGCTCAAACATAACTGAGTCCCTACCGCTTCTTGTAAGCTCCTCCAAAATTCGCTAGTGAAGATAGGATCGCGGTCGCTTACTATGCTAGAAGGAACACCATGCAAACGAACTATTTCTCGGACGTATACAGAAGCTAACCATGGAGCAGTCCTCTTACTCTTCACGGGAATAAAATGGGCGCTCTTAGTAAGTCTATCTACTATAACCCAAATCCCCGTATTATCCTTCCTCGATCTTGGTAATCCATCAACAAAATCTATCGATATACTATCCATGTGTACTCATCGCAACTATCCATCTCCCACGCAAGCCGTCCTATTCGAACTCGATATCCCCCAAGCACAATCCCCAAAGGCCTAAACCAATATCAGACAAGCACCCAAGGAATACCTCCTCCGATTTCAGACAGTCTACATGAGATGATACTAGCAAAACAAATAATTGGGCACTTAACCGAATCTGGCTGTCCCCGCCAGTCTTGCTTCAACACCATCACTAATCACCTAACTGACTTTGCATTATCCCCTAGGCACACACGAATACCTCGTGCCTCTAGGTAAACCCCGCACTTCATCGAAGACGTCACTATACTCACGGGCCACACGAAAAGATTCCAAATCACCGTTGGATACGTCAAGAGATTCTAGACAGCTAAACGTCACTGAACCCCTAGGGTCACAAGAAATATGAGGGTCTTTCCATAATGAATCAATAGTCTAAATACCCTCCTTTCACAATCTAGGATGGCACCCCGCCTGGGTAGCCAATCCACCCCTAGAATCAAACTATAGCCCGTGAAACCAAGGATGAAGGCGTTGCATTCAAATCCAACGTCCAAGATAGACACTCTCAAATCCCGACAAACCATTGAAGAATGAGCCGAACCACCAAAAAGATTTGAGACTAGGATGGGATCCTTAACTAGACTAGTATTTAGGTGCAGTGTTTTCAACTAACGAAGCAGATACTAACGAGTATGAAGCGCCAGAATCAAACAAAGTTCGAACAGGATGATAAAGGAAACCAAATTTCTACCTGGACGGTCCTACCCCTATCAGGTATACCAGCCGTGAGGGAATATAACTACCCTCCAGAAGATCCTGTACTTTGTCCTTGCCTCTTTGGACAATCCTAATAAGGTGTCCTATTTCTCCAAAAGGATAACTACTAGCCTTCTTGTTCACATTCCCCATTCGTGACCTTCCACCAAGATGAGGTTTCGTCCTTCATTAACCAACAGATATTTGAACCTTCCTCCCATCGTCTACCTTAAAGGTATCAACAAGCCCTCCACTTCCTTGAACTAACTTCTAGCCCGACAAACGTCTAAGTCCCTTGAAGTGGTTTTTCGTCCTTCGTATGGAAGTCCCTATTTATCTTAGAAAAAGTATCTATACGCGGAGGGGGAAATTCAAAAAGAGAAAGAGGAAGAGATTCAAAACGGAGAATTGAAGGAAAGATATATGGCTCTTGGGGATTATGTTTTTAAAACAAACCTTTCTTTCAAAAATACTCTTCTACAAACATATTTTTGAAAGTATTCTTTATAAAAATGCTTTTGAAAAATAGTTTCTCAAAATGTCTTATCTGTTCTGGTAACCTTCAGCTCTGATACCACGTGTAACACCCCATGTCCATTAATGTCACTCACAAAGGGAATGCACTAACTTCTATGGAGCGTTTTAAGTGAATATAGAACAGAAAATCACAACAAGACAGATATGAAATAGTACTTGAAAATTTAAAACTTTATTTATTGCAACGGAAGGTAAATATGTTTGGTTACATCACCAAAACCCAAAGACTAAAGTCAAGTACATAATATCCATCTTGAGAAAATCAGAGTACATAATATAAAAAGCATAATCCCATAAATAGCCATGAAAGAGATAGGTTGAGCTTTACTTCAGCAATCCAAATCCATGTGCTCCCAAAGGGATCCAAATCAAGCTTCCCACCCTAAGAACCTAGGGGGGGGAGGAAGAAAAGAGGTGGAAACAAAGGGGGTCAGACATAAAGTCTGGCAAGTCCGATAACTCCAACAATATAATTATCAAAGTGACTAGGATAAGACATAAGCTTGGTAAATAAGGAAATTACTGTGAATTAATAGCAAGATCAAGCAACCAAAAATAATAGGATGAGCAAAGATAACGTTAAAGGCGCTTCCTAATCAATATAGGGTAATTACTATACTCTACCGTACTGTACTGACACTAACTGCACCCATACTAGTCACTCTAGAAACTTGATCCCTCTTGACTAAATAGAATGATGATAGCTTCGTGTACTACTAGATGTACCCACTATCCCCACTAGATGTACCCCTTCAATGGTAATTCCATGTACTCCTAGCTGACGTCATAGGTGCTGCCTGCTCCTATCTCCATTAGGTGTACCCCTTTAATGATAAATTAATAATGGAAGCTTCGTGTACCCCTAGCTGACTACATAGGTGCCGTATGCTCCTATCTCGACTAGATGTACCTACTACCCTGCCCCATTAGATCGGCTCCCTAACTCGTAGATACCCGTGCTGGTCCCACAGTGGTGTGTATCACTCCACTAAAGTGGCAACCCAATACAACTTAAGGATGCACGACTTATACCTACACGATGCAACAACGTATTACCTACCAGCCCCGGCCCACACACGCACATGATCCCGTTGGACTTGCGTTGCCACCGCTAACCCATTTTGGCCTCTAATAATCAGGCCAAGTAGGCGTGTCCCATCCTCGACTTGGGTCGAGCTCACAAAGATACTTAATGGGCTACTGGACTAAAAAGGGCTCCCACCAAGCTTCCCACGTAAGCTTGGTCCCCTCTAATACATCCCACATAACCCCATGTCCACTTACATGTATAAATTTGGTTAAGTGTATTCTAATTTAACCTAGTCTCACTCTTTTGTTTAATTAACAGGTTGTATTGGTTAAGTCTGTGGGCTTATATACACAAATATTACCCACCTACCCAAGATTTACTTAACCCTCTCACTGGTTCAGACATATTTAATTTACGGTTAAGTTTGTGGGCCTATATGTACTAATATTACCCACTTACCCAAGATTTACTTAACCCACTCGTTCTGTATAACCCAGTTTACTTAAACCCCAACTTAAACTTAAGTTCTTACAATCCCTAGGGATCAGATTTGGTTAAGTAGTCCATTTCATTTACCATATCCATTTTTAATTAATTAATCAATTAATTAAAACCTTTCCTTTCATAGGTGTCAATACCTATTTTATCCAATAATTTGAATTACATGTCATAATTGTTTATATTCAAATTACTCCATTTTTCTAATCGTATTTCTCATGACATCCACATGTCACCCACATGTCACCCACTAGATTCCTCATGCCACCCAAGGCACCCACTTAACCCCCTCATGTCCCACTACATGCTTATCTGGTTAACTATTTCTTAATTCATTAAGGCCGTAACCTTATAAAGACCTCTCACATTAGACTGACATTTATGGCAGCTGGATTTGTCGGGCGGGTCCGGCCAGTCTTACACCATAAAAGAGCCTAACCTCGTGTCTTTACAACTGTTACGCTTTTAATTTGGGCCTAGGACCTCTCACATTGGGCTACCATTTGTGACTACTGGATTTGCCGGGCGGGTCCGGGCAGTTTTACGTCACAAATGAGTCCAACCTCGTGTCCTAAGCGTTGATTATCACTTATAATCCTTTTCCTCAATTTGAATTATTTTCCCTATTCAAATTATCAATTAATTCCAAATTTAACGATGTCCATAATTGACTCAAATATGTCCATCCATTTATGGTATGCAAAATTATACCAATTTCGTCACAAATTTATTATATGCCACTAAAGGCCTTTTATCTCACTATTTAATATCCCTATTCAAATTCAAAATAATATACATATATGACTCATTTACATTCCAATTCACATTTATTAACATAATATTTTAATCCCATATTTGGATTAATTACTCCTAATCAAATATGTTAATAAAATTCCAATTATCTTTATGACTATAATTCACATTAATCATGTCCATATATTACTTTACCAATTAATATTTCAATTTACATATATGCCTCTTTTAAGGCCATTACATGCCAATTCACATTTATTAACATAATCAATATTTTTCCCCATAGCCCCCGCGGCATCCATTCGCATAGAATATATGATAGACTAAGAAATAGTCTAACACATGGAAAAGGGAAAAACACCACATATTCACATAACATACAAAATAGGCCTAACTTGCATATGAGAATTTACCACATAACCTGCATAAAATCATCGATCTAAACATAGGCCTAACAGTATGAACCTACATGTTATGAACAAGATTTTTATCACAAAACTTACATAGGCAATAACCAAAAACTTGCATAACATGATTCATATTCCAAACTCATATTTTTATATAAACTTGCATATTTGATTTATGCAACATAACAATGGTGTAAATTTACTTTTAAATATACAAACTAGCATGTACAGATTTGGCATGTAACTTATGCATATCATAGCCTAACTTTTAATCTAAAATAGATGTCATAATATTTACTAACTTGCATGTGATTTATGTCTAAATCAACATCTAATCTTGCATACATACATATGATCTATCATATGAATCAACATAACCAAACTAGCATTTAAAAAACATGATGATTTGATTACACGTAAGCCAATCGTAGAATTACAACATAGATCATAACTTTACAACATAGATGACAACATAAAATCATAGAATTTACAACATGTATGATAACATCACAATTTAACAACATAATCATATCATACGGTCAATAATTCACATCATATTCATATAATCCACAATTATATCTAATCTTACTTAATTTAATAATTATCTTGATTATAGAAATCGAACTTTCCTTTCGTGGTTAAAGAATTATGAACAATTGATCAAACTTGATGCAGAATTGATGTAGCGTCGTTAGTTGATTCGTTGTTGAAGCTCTAAGCTTGAATTAGGTTGAATTGATTAGCTATCTTCCTCTTTAGTTGGCGGCGGCTACACTGAGTTCCATGGCGATGGTATAACGGCTTTGGTTCCAATTTTAATTAGGTTTAGGGTTAGCATTAGGATGTATTTATAGGTGTAGGAAGTTATTTAGGACCATTAGATTAACCCTGAACCATGATAACCAATCAAATGCAAAATATGCATTTGAGCGAATCGGCCTACGGGTTGACAGCCAAACACCCTGGATTAACCCCTAGACGACCCAGCGGGGCTTGGGTCGACCTCAAAAATGGGCCGGTTCGGTTATTCCCCCTCCTGATTCGCTGTTTTGAACTTTTTCGCATATTTATTTATTTAATATTTAATTTATATATATATATATCAATATATATATATATATATTTCTCTGCGCATCCCATTTCACTTAATTCTTTTCTTAAAATTAAGTATACTTTAATTTGTGAATTTTAATGTTATAAAATTACGGGGTGTTACATTCTCCCCTCCTTTAAGGATTTCGTCCCCGAAATCTCCAAGTCAAGAAGAATGTATATCCTACCATCTAATCGTCCATCTACTCAACCATCAAACACAAGCATCCATTGTCCTTAAAAGACTTCTAATGCTTTAATGTTTATATGCACAGTGTGTGTATATGTCCATATCTAATGCAAAATTAGGCGGTCTACTGATTCAGTCGACCTCCTTAGTGCAATTCATGATAGTGCCATGCGTCCAATATGTATGCAAAAGATTCCTAATGATACATATTAATTCTATATGCGTGCACAACCATCCACCCGAATGTAGCAACTATATGATAATACAACAATTATACATCCATTTTACTAAATACATCCATATATATGCAATATGCAATATGAAGTGACTGAGCCGATCTGGTACCTAATAGTGTGTGTATATGCATCCACGAGCAACCACTAGCGAACACTTGCGTCCACTTTGCATCCATCATACATAACATGTCTCAAACACATGCTTCAACCATAGGATTTCCCTAACTAAAGGTCAAAGATACTAGCGAGAGGATATACTAAAGATAAGATAAGCACAAGCTAAGCGATAAAGGAGAAATTAAAAGACATACCCTCGAAAAGAAAAGGGTACAATGAACGCATCTTCTCTTCCGTCTCCCAAGTAGCATTATTCTCATCGTCTCCCCATTGTACTTTGACTAGTCTGACCTCTCGATTTCTCAACTTCTTGATCTCCGACCCAAGAATGCATGTAGGAGCTTGTCGAATTGTCGCATCACGCTCTATTTCCACCTCTCTAAGCAAGCTCGGCTCCACTACCTCCGCGGTCTCGTGTAAGCACTTCCTCAAATGTGATACATGGAATACGTCATGTACACCACTAAGTCTCTCAGGAAACTCCCCTCTATACGCCATCTGACCAATCTTCTCCTTTATAGGAAACGACCCTATGAACCTTGGTGCTAATTTCCCAACGGACCCAAAGCGAACAACATTCCGTAATGGAGACACTTTGATAAAGACTATGTCCCCAACCTCAAACTCAAGATCTGTCCTCCTCTTATCCACATAAGATTTCTGCCTATCTTGCGCTGCTTTCATCCTACTTCGAATCAAATCAATCTTCTCCGAAGTCTCTCTAATCATATCGGGCCCAAGTAATATCTTATCCGTAGATTCCCACCAACGTGTAGGTGAACGACAAGGTCGTCCATAAAGAGCATCGAAAGGTGCCATGCCAATGCTAGACTGAAAGCTATTATTATATGCGAACTCCACCAATGGAAGATGCTCTTCCCATGTACCCCCAAAGTCTAGGATACATAGCCTCAAAAGGTCCTCTAGAATACGATTCACCCTCTCGGTTTGGCCGTCCGTCTGAGGATGATATGCGGTGCTCAAACATAACTGAGTCCCTACCGCTTCTTGTAAGCTCCTCCAAAATTCGCTAGTGAAGATAGGATCGTGGTCGCTTACTATGCCAGAAGGAACACCGTGCAAATGAACTATTTCTCGGACGTATACAGAAGCTAACCATGGAGCAGTCCTCTTACTCTTCACGGGAATAAAATGGGCGCTCTTAGTAAGTCTATCTACTATAACCCAAATCCCCGTATTACCCTTCCTCGATCTTGGTAATCCATCAACAAAATCTATCGAGATACTATCCGTGTGAGCTCATCGCAACTATCCATCTCCCACGCAAGCCGTCCTATTCGAACTCGATATCCCCCAAGCACAATCCCCAAAGGCCTAAACCAATATCAGACAAGCACCCAAGGAATACCTCCTCCGATTTCAGACAGTCTACGTGAGATGATACTAGCAAAACAAATAATTGGGCACTTAACCGACTCTGGCTGTCCTCGCCAGTCTTGCTTCAACACCATCACTAATCACCTAACTGACTTTGCATTATCCCCTAGGCACACACGAATACCTCGTGCCTCTAGGTAAACCCCGCACTTCAACGAAGACGTCACTATACTCACGGGCCACACGAAAAGATTCCTAATCACCGTTGGATACGTCAAGAGATTCTAGATAGCTAAACGTCACTGAACCCCTAGGGTCACAAGAAATATGAGGGTCTTTCCATAATGAATCAATAGTCTAACTACACTCCTTTCACAATCTAGGATGGCACCCCGCCTGGGTAGCCAATCCACCCCTAGAATCAAACTATAACCCGTGAAACCAAGGATGAAGGCGTTGCATTCATATCCAACGTCCAAGATAGACACTCTCAAATCCCGACAAACCATTGAAGGATGAGCCGAACCACCAAAAAGATTTGAGACTAGGATGGGATCCTTAACTAGACTAGTATTTAGGTGCAGTGTTTTCAACTAACGAAGCAGATACTAAAGAGTATGAAGCGCCAGAATCAAACAAAGTTCGAACAGGATGATAAAGGATACCAAATTTCTACCTGGACGGTCCTACCCCTATCAGGTATACCAGCCGTGAGGGAATATAACTACCCTCCAGAAGATCCTGTACTTTGCCCTTGCCTCTTTGGACAGTCCTAATAAGGTGTCCTATTTCTCCAAAAGGATAAGTACTAGCCTTCTTGTTCACATTCCCCATTCGTGACCTTCCACCAAGATGAGGTTTCGTCCTTCATTAACCAACAGATATTTGAACCTTCCTCCCATCGTCAACCTTAAAGGTATCAACAAGCCCTCCACTTCCTTGAACTAACTTCTAGCCCGACAAACGTCTAAGTCCCTTGAAGTGGTTTTTCGTCCTTCGTATGGAAGTCCCTATTTATCTTAGAAAAAGTATCTATACGCGGAGGGGGAAATTCAAAAAGAGAAAGAGGAAGAGATTCAAAACGGAGAATCGAAGGAAAGATATATGGCTCTTGGGGATTATGTTTTTAAAACAAACCTTTCTTTCAAAAATACTCTTCTACAAACATATTTTTGAAAGTATTCTTTATAAAAATGCTTTTGAAAAATAGTTTCTCAAAATGTCTTATCTATTCTGGTAACCTTCAGCTATGATACCACGTGTAACAACCCATGTCCATTAATGTCACTCACAAAGGGAATGCATTAACTTCTATGGAGCGTTTTAAGTGAATATAGAACAGAAAATCATAACAAGACAGATAAGAAATAGTACTTGAAAATTTAAAACTATATTTATTGCAAAGGAAGGTAAATATGTTTGGTTACATCACCAAAACCCAAAGACTAAAGTCAAGTACATAATATAAAAAGCATAATCCCATAAATAGCCATAAAAGAGTTAGGTTGAGCTTTACTTCAGCAATCCAAATCCAAGTGCTCCCAAAGAGATCCAAATCAAGCTTCCCACCCTAAGAACCTGAGGGGGGGGGGGAAGGAAGAAAAGAGGTGGAAACAAAGGGGGTCAGACATAAAGTCTGGCAAGTCCGATAACTCCAACAATATAATTATCAAAGTAACTAGGATAAGACATAAGCTTGGTAAATAAGGAAATTACTGTGAATTAATAGTAAGATCAAGCAACCAAAAATAATAGGATGAGCAAAGATAACGTTAAAGGCGCTTCCTAATCAATATAGGGTAATTACTGTACTCTACCGTACTGTACTGTACTGTACTGTACTGTACTGTACTGACACTAACTGCACCCATACTAGTCACTCTAGAAACTTGATCCCTCTTGACTAAATAGAATGATGATAGCTTCGTGTACTACTAGATGTACCCACTATCCCCACTAGATGTACTCCTTCAATGGTAATTCCATGTACTCCTAGCTGACGTCATAGGTGCTGCCTGCTCCTATCTCCATTAGGTGTACCCCTTTAATGATAAATTAATAATGGTAGCTTCGTGTACCCCTAGCTGACTACATAGGTGCCGTATGCTCCTATCTCCACTAGATGTACCTACTACCCTGCCCCATTCGATCGGCCCCCTAACTCGCAGATACCCGTGCTGGTCCACAGTGGGGTGTATCACTCCCCTAAAGTGGCAACCCAATACAACTTAAGGATACACGACTTATACCTACACGATGCAACAACGTATTACCTACCAGCCCCGGCCCACGCACGTATATGACCCCGTTGGACTTGCGTTGCCACCGCTAACCCATTTTGGCCTCTAACAATCAGGCCAAGTAGGCGTGTCCCGTCCTCGACTTGGGTCGAGCTCACAAAGATACTTAATGGGCTACTGGACTGAAAAGGGCCCCCACCAAGCTTCCCACCTAGGCTTGGTCCCTCTAATACATCCCACTTAACCCCATGTCCACTTACATGTATAAATTTGGTTAAGTGTATTCTAATTTAACCTAGTCTCACCCTTTTGTTTAATTAACAGGTTTTATTTGTTAAGTCTGTGGGCTTATATACACAAATATTACCCACCTACCCAAGATTTACTTAACCCTCTCACTGGTTCAGACATATTTAATTTACGGTTAAGTTTGTGGGCCTATATGTACTAATATTACCCACGTACCCAAGATTTACTTAACCCACTCGTTCTGTATAACCCAGTTTACTTAAACCCCAACTTAAACTTAAGTTCTTACAATCCATAGGGATCAGATTTGGTTAAGTAGTCCATTTCATTTACCATGTCCATTTTTAATTAATTAATCAATTAATTAAAACCTTTCCTTTCATAGGTGTCAATACCTATTTTATCCAATAATTTGAATTACATGTCATAATTGTTTATATTCAAATTACTCCATTTTTCTAATCGTATTTCTCATGACATCCACATGTCACCCACATGTCACCTATTAGATTCCTCATGCCACCCAAGGCACCCACTTAACCCCCTCATGTCCCACTACATGCTTATCTGGTTAACTATTTCTTAATTCATTAAGGCCGTAACCTTATAAAGACCTCTCACATTAGACTGACATTTATGGCAGCTGGATTTGTCGGGCGGGTCCGGCCAGTCTTACACCATAAAAGAGCCTAACCTCGTGTCTTTACAACTGTTACGCTTTTAATTTGGGCCTAGGACCTCTCACATTGGGCTACCATTTGTGACTACTGGATTTGCCGGGCGGGTCCGGGCAGTTTTACGTCACAAATGAGTCCAACCTCGTGTCTTAAGCGTTGATTATCACTTATAATCCTTTACCTCAATTTGAATTATTTTCCTTATTCAAATTATCAATTAATTCCAAATTTAACGATGTCCATAATTGACTCAATTATGTCCATCCATTTATGGTATGCAAAATTATACCAATTTCGTCACAAATTTATTATATGCCATTAAAGGCCTTTTATCTCACTATTTAATATCCCTATTCAAATTCAAATTAATTTACATATATGACTCATTTACATTCCAATTCACATTTATTAACATAATATTTTAATCCCATATTTGGATTAATTACTCCTAATCAAATATGTTAATAAAATTCCAATTATCTTTATGACCATAATTCACATTAATTATGTCCATATATTACTTTACCAATTAATATTTCAATTTACATATATGCCTCTTTTAAGGCCATTACATGCCAATTCACATTTATTAACATAATTAATATTTTTCCCCATAACCCCCGCGCCATCCATTCGCATAGAATATATGATAGACTAAGAAATAGTCTAACACATGGAAAAGGAAAAAACACCACATATTCACATAACATACAAAATAGGCCTAACTTGCATATGAGAATTTACCACATAACCTACATAAAATCATCGATCTAAACATAGGCCTAAAAGTATGAACCTACATGTTATGAACAAGATTTTCATCACAAAAGTTACATAGGCAATAACCAAAAACTTGCATAACATGATTCATATTCCAAACTCATATTTTTATATAAACTTGCATATGTGATTTATGCAACATAACAAGGGTGTAAATTTACTTCTAAATATACAAACTAGCCTGTACAGATTTGGCATGTAACTTATGCATATCATAGCCTAACTTTTAATCTAAAATAGATGTCATAATATTTACTAACTTGCATGTGATTTATGTCTAAATCAACATCTAATCTTGCATACATACATATGATCTATCATATGAATCAACATAACCAAACTAGCATTTAAACAACATGATGATTTGATTACACGTAAGCCAATCGTAGAATTACAACATAGATCATAACTTTACAACATAGATGACAACATAAAATCATAGAATTTACAACATGTATGATAACATCACAATTTAACAACATAATCATATCATACGGTCAATAATTCACATCATATTCATATAATCCACAATTATATCTAATCTTACTTAATTTAATAATTATCTTGATTATAGAAATCGAACTTGCCTTTCGTGGTTAAAGAATTATGAACAATTGATCAAACTTGATGCAGAATTGATGTAGCGACATTAGTTGATTCGTTGTTGAAGCTCTAAGCTTGAATTAGGTTGAATTGATTAGCTATCTTCCTCTTTAGTTGGCGGCGGCTACACTGAGTTCCATGGCGACGGTATAACGGCTTTGGTTCCAATTTTAATTAGGTTTAGGGTTAGCATTAGGATGTATTTATAGGTGTAGGAAGTTATTTAGGACCATTAGATTAACCCTGAACCATGAGAACCAATCAAATGCAAAATATGCATTTGAGCGAATCGGCCCACGGGTTGACAGCCAAACACCCTGGATTAACCCCTAGTCGACCCAGCAAGGCTCGGGTCGACCTCAAAAATGGGCCGGTTCGGTTATTTCTCCTCCTGATTCGCTGTTTTTGAACTTTTTCGCATATTTATTTATTTAATTTTTAATTTATATATATATATATCAATATATATATATATATCAATATATATATATTTCTATGCGCAACCCATTTCACTTAATTCTTTTCTAAAAATTAAGTATACTTTATTTTGTGAATTTTAATGTTATAAAATTACGGGGAGTTACAACTGCG
The DNA here is from genome assembly GCA_030737875.1 of Allium sativum. Lineage (NCBI taxonomy): Eukaryota > Viridiplantae > Streptophyta > Magnoliopsida > Asparagales > Amaryllidaceae > Allium > Allium sativum. The sequence continues at coordinate 341,626,873 of CM060926.1, forward strand.
CAGTCGACTTGGTCCTGTGTCGACTGCCCAGTCGACTCCCCAGTCGACCTGGGTCTGGGCGGGAAATTTCCCGCCCAGTCTGTTCTGCATTCGAAATTCGAATTTTGAATTCGAATTCGAGCTGTTTTGAACTATGAATATTTCTGAAACTTTGGGGAGCCATAACTTGGTCATACGGACTCCGATTTTCAAAAACTCGGACTCGATTTCATGCAGAATTCCGAGACGAACGCAATGGCGCAACCCATTCACCTTGGTTCTTATTTTAAAATTTACAATATCCCTTGGTCTACTCTGGACCAAGTTACAACAATATAACATCTTTTGAAATCACCTCGCTGAGATCTACCATCTTGCCAAGTTATTATATCACCGTCTTATGCTACGATCACGAGTAAACTACACTCTTATCACGAGTGCGTATGGATTTATCCTGTCACAAATGCTTTGAATTCCGCTAATGGGCACTGTAATACATAGGTTGTGCAAAAATTCAATTGGGGATTTACCAATTGGTTTGTTATTTTCTCCACGGATCGACTCCATTAAACCATCCCTTTCTAGTTTGGAAGATATATCTTGGTATGGGTTACTAGCATTGCCCGTAGTCAAATATCTTAATAAAAAAATTGTGGCGACGCATGTCCCCCACCTCCTGAACGTCTAGGTAGCGAAGATTGTTCGGGACCAAAAGGCACTACTCATGTGATTATTCGCTTAACCATTTGGACCAGTGATAACCTAGTACCCATACGGTGTTATCCTTAATGTACCTGAGTGTCGCATAGTTACCTAACTATCCACTGACACTTTAGATTGCCTAAGGTAATCAAGTCAATGCCCCATTAATAACCATATAAATACCTATATCATTGACGGATTGCAAACAAGCTAGACCACATCAATAGGCTTGCCTTAAGGTAATCCTCTCCACATGACTGCATTAAACCTCTTATTTTCTACTCTGGTATTCGCTCAAATAAGCATCGTCGGGACGAGCCAACCTCTGATTTCCTAATCCGGATGTCAGCGAACCCGCTAAGATGAACTTCCTAATAATATTTTTAGTCTCTTATTTTGTAAAGACACAATAGTTTCAATGTTTTAAACAATTAACTAGTTAAAATCAAGTGTTTTATATCAATATCATAACTAATAGAAATCTGATTTGTTTGAATATTTGAACTTGATTTCAAAATAAAAACTCGAAATTCAACTTAGGGCTTAAAAGCTAATCTATTTCGAATTTAGTTTTGAATAATAAAAAAACTTAAAAAATATATGTTCATTTGAAAATATAAATATAAGCAATGTGCTAATTCATAACTTGTTTAATTGAAAATAAGTGTGAAATCAAATTTTTATTTAATGTTGATTCTTAAATTTGTATATATTGTTGAAATTTAACGGTATTATAATTTGAGTGAATCTATACTAAAAATTACTAGATTTAATTCTAGGAATAACTATATTTTTTGGTTCATAAAATTTGAATGTTTGTGAAACGACCCGAACTCCCCCGGACTCCGAAGAGAAGAGAAATAATGAATTGTTTTGAGAACACGACAAAATAGAACGCAGACGGAAGAACATTTAATTGTATATTATAACAATTCCATCAGAATACAAGAATATTCAGTGTATAAATGAATAAATTACATTCAACAAATATCAAAGATTTAAATTACATTTAAACATATCGCAGCGGAAAATAATACAATACACAACCAGAAGAAGATATACGGATACAAAGCTTTCCGGATATCGTTCCAGCTGTAAACCAGGATCCTGTGAATATAAATCTGCAAAACCAAAACTACTAGCTGCCCGTGTCAAAATAAGGGCACCCAGAGTTTATGTTTAAAACAATAAACCCCAGGTCAGTCATGTGACTGGTGTGAGAACTAAAACAGTTATTAATCTTTATTTTTAAAGTTAGGTACATCAAGGGACCACGCCGTATAACACGGAACGGGTTTCCTCCCAAGAATACCAGTGCATAAAACAAACAACGCAATGCTAAATAAAGAAAAATGAAGCTATTATAAGACCCAGGTCGTATGACACAATGCAACGCAAGCCGGGGGATAGGGTTTTCTCTTATAATATCCAAACATGCTTGGTACGTTTAAAAACAAATCATTTGATACTATTATACGTGTATAGTGTATAAAACAACTTCAAATCATAAGTATCAATCATAGACGGCATGGGTACCATATATCATGTCGCCATACTAGTTCTATAATTAAAACCGCAAAATCACGTATTTGGAAGTTGGATTTCCATCTATGAACCGAGGCAAAAGATAGTCCTCAACCGATTCGAGACGCTCTAGCCCGTGTCTCAGGAACAGAACGCATCGTCCCTTGGAGCGACAGGGCCGGTCCACCGATGTGGATTAAAATGCCTGAACACTGCGTTTCCCCACCCTTTGGGGTGTCAATGAGCCAACAAATGACTCCATCGGACCCGGATCGTCCGATCAAACCGAGGCGCCTCGCAACAGCAACAACCACGTAAGTCAAACTCGTCAGGGCATGTAAAACCACTAACGCCACTTTTTAGCTAGAAGGAAACGCATGCCCTCCCTGAGGTCCATCTCCCGTTTTTGGTTCACAACCGGGGTGTGAGGCTCGCGAATTCACATTACACAAAGCTATGCCACACAGGCGGTGCTTTGATCATCACCACAAGACTTTGCTTTTCAACAGAAGCCTTGATCATTTGCCACTTAGGCATGCCACACAGGCAATTCACTCTATGCGTTCTATATCCATCAGTATATAACCCCTGAGCTCGTACGTCTCAGAGAAGGGCGTTAAGCAAGAGAATAAATTCTCCGCCGCCAAACAGATATATATTTAATAGAAATCAATCACACAGACTAAAATCCAATGTCAGACACACAGTCCATTTACAAGTCCGTTCTAGGTCTGAACGAAACCGGGGGCACCTAGTACCCCGTGTATCCATCGAACTCCAAGTACGTCTGGACGATCACTAACTGTTTCCATCTTCTTGGGTGTACAGCCCAATCAAGATCATCAATAACTACCCAAACGACGTAAAGACCTCCGGTCTTCATCCTCGACACCACGTCGAATTAGTTATTTCGAATGGGATAAACCCGGCCTTTCTGAACAACTCGCGTATATATATATATATATATATATATATATATATATATATATATAATAAACACGTGTTACACGAACACAACATACGCCTCATTCCAATTCAGAATATTCCTTAGTTCAAATATTCTTATATTTTGGGAAAGGTTCCCATTAATTTTATCATAGATAAATTCTTTAAATTTATTCTTTAATCTCCTTTGAATATCAATTCAAACTAGTCGGGATTAGCGAACCACACCGAAGTAATCATTTATTTTAATTTCCCAATCCCAACCTATTCATCCCATGAAGTAAAACTGGTTATACTTCATATCTAACACCACGGTGTTATCGGTAAATTCAATTACCATTTCATGTTTAAATCTAATTAAAGATTTAACTATCACTTGGAGTAAAACTGGTGATACTCCATTCTAACACCTTTTCAATCTAATTAAAGATTCATTAAAACTCCACTTAGTTTTAATCTTTAACTGGGTTAAAGAATCAGTGTCATTCAAAACACGGTTCACGATAAACCCAAAATCACATTCCATTAATTATCGAGTTAAAGAACAAGTGTTATTTAAAACACTGTTCACGATAAACCCAATTATCAATACCAATTCAATTCCAATTAAATATTATTTAATTGGTACACTTCATTAAATCTAAATAAAAAGATTTAATCTTTCCTCAACTGGGTTCAAGAAGAGTGTTAACAAAGACACCATTCACGACAAACCCAAATCACATTTGATATTAAATACAAGGCTCTGAATAGAAAATATATTGGCTTATATTCATTATCAAATTCTACGACCAACAGATATCGTATTGGAAATAACGATATATATATATATATATATATATATATATCTTTAAAATTTCCATAACCACATCTGTATAATCACGAAATCCAACATCGAAATATTCCGAAGACAATTTCGATTCAAATCCATTCCAATGCAATCATTGGAAATTCTGGTTATTTTCAAAACCATTTCAAATTCAATTTATTTATTTAAAAATAAATAGAATTATAATTCTAGTTCAAAACTAGTTCATTTCGTTAAAAATCTATTTTTATCTTTTCAAATATGGAGTTTTTCATCCCAATTCTTCCCAAATCATTTCTTATGATTTTACACAAATTACTACTATTTTTAATAATTTTATCAAGGCCCGTACAGTCGATTTCCATCAACGGCCATCGAACTGCACTTACAGCGACCTTTTTCAAATTTGATTTGGACATAATTCCAAATCCAACCGTTAGATTTCAAATTTCTAATATTCGTTAGAAAGCTCTTTTCGATACGAACCTAACGGTTTCGGTTTTAGGAGAATCCGACGGTCGGATCTCCCGCAATATCTGTTCGAAGTCAATGGTCGAAATTCGCGAACTGCCGCGGCGCGGCGCGTTCTATTCAGGCCATTATATTATATATATATATATATATAATATATATAATATATACTTTGTCGATTTCAATTCAAAACATGCTTTATAAATCGTTTTAAATTCATTTTCAAAACGGTTTCAATGTCATATTCAATTTCAAATCAAAATTGAATATTCCAATATAAATTCGTTTTAAATTCATTTCAAATTGATTTCAATTCAATTTCAATTTAATTCGAATGCAATTCCTTTCGATTTCAATTTGAATTCAATTCTATTCAATTTCAATTCAAATTCATTTCTATTCAATTTCAATTCGAATTCACTTCTATTCAATTTCAATTCTAATTCATTTCTATTAAATTTCAATTCGAATTCACTTCTATTCAATTTCAATTCGAATTCACTTCTATTCAATTTCAATTTGAATTCATTTCTATTCAAATATTTCTTTTTCAAAACTGGAATGAGGCCCAATCAATTACCATATAATGTTAATCATATGGATTTTCTACAACACATGTACACAATAACAACAATGAATAATCAACCATCATTCAAAGTAAATTCTACACTGTGTAAGCATCAAATATAAATATTCAACGCTTATAACAGTCTGTCAATCAACCGATCGACATACAACTAAACAATCGGGATTAGTGTACGTCAAATATCATCCCAATACCTGTGTGGGGTTTCAAACAATCAAACACAGATTTTATTTGTGCAGTTGGGCGATGTGTAAAATTATCGTCTCAATCAATATCAGTCAAATGTGTGTATATAAACAAATCGTCCGATTTGTTTATCTTTATTTCCTTTCATATACACGTTAAAAATTCCATTTTTAACTATAAAATATTTTAACTATATAAATATTTTATTTTATTTCACATCACATCACACAATCAACTACACATCAAAATCAAACAAACAAGCATACAAGCCGTCCATGGTCTGTGGACGACGGGTGTCGGGTGCTACTAAACACCGTCTGCATCCTAGTATATATTTTTAACTAGAAAACAAAATTAAAAGGTGAGAACTTCTCACAGAGGGATCCACTCTGCCGTGCTTTGCTGTTGAACTGCTGAATCGTCCGAAACTGCTTGAATTTCCTATGCAGTTCCTTTCTCACTGTTCAAAATAAAAATATTATTTTTATTACTTCTTTTCAATAAATAAAAATCGTATTTTTATTTCTACTTCATATACTTTTACAACGCTTTATTCTATATAAAAATTATATTTTTATATTTCTGCTTCTTATATAAAGATCGAATTTTTATTTCACCGCCATAAAAATCGCATTTTTACTTCATTATATATATAATAAAAATCAGATTTGTATTTTGCTACATATATAAAGATAATATTTTTATATTCTCTATTATATAAAAATCATATTTTTAATACTCTTACCTTATAAAAATTATATTTTTATATTTTACATATGATAAAAATCATATTTTTATTCTTCCTTTCAAACAAAACAAATGGTATTTTTACTTTGCTACCTATATAAAAATCTAATTTTTATCTATATTACTTCGTATGAAAAGCTCAATCCTTTCTACCACTTCATATATAAAATAAAAATCTAATTTTTCGCTTCATATATAAAATAAAAATCTAATCTTTCATCCATATGAACACCGTATAAAAATCGCATCTTTATTTATATGAATACACTATAAAAATCACGATTTTATTTTCAAATCTATACATTTATATCATTTCATATTTTTAAAGCAAATTTCATATAAAATAGATAAATTAAATTAAAAACACAGTTACTGTTTTTCGTTTGGAGGGGGTTCACTGTCGGAATCGAGCTGAGGAAGGGCGCGCCGGAGTGTTGCAGGCGGAGGGGGAAGTCGTCGGAGTGGGGGAGGTGGCCAAGGGGGTCGCGGCTAGGCAGCAGGGTCGATTTGGGTGCGGATTTCAGAGGAGAGGGGGCGTCGTAGGCGAGGGGGGATCTCGGGGTTTGCGTCACGAGATGGAAGCAGGGGGGTTCGGGTCTTCGACGCAGGTGAAGGAGAGGGAGGTGGAGGCGCTTGAGGTTGGGGGAGAGAAGAAGGAGGAGGCGGCGGCTATTGCTTGGGGGGGCGCGATGTAGTGGCGGCGGCGGTTCATCCCCCCGTCGCACCTTTTATTTATTTTTTATTTTTTTTATTTCGAAATGAATTCTAACGGGGGGGGGGGGGGGGGGTCTGAATGAATAAAGGAGATGGAAGGGGGGATTTATTTTAATTAATTTTATATTTCTGAAATGTTGACTTTTTATTTCCACTTCGAAAGGAGACCCACTGCCTGTCGTCCCCAGCATTTCACCCCTATTCCGAATACAATGGGATATGTATCGTAAGCCGATTCGGCTGTTTCAATCAGTTTTCGTCAAAATCAACATATAACTCTATATATTGAATTTGAACGCGCATTTAATTTTACTGGGGTCACATATTAACTAGAAAAATTCCCGAAAAATATTTTCTAGCTTCGTATTGACCATACGGTCCTAACAAAACTAGTTTCGTCGAATTCTGAGACCGTTTGAAAAATGGCCATTTTCCCGTCGATTAAAATCAACTAAAACTGGTCAAACTCATTTTCCTTTGCCACGCTCACATATTGATTCGAAAAATTATGAAAATTGGTATCTAGCAATAACTTTACATCACGGACCCAACAAAAGTGGTTTCGTCGAAATCCGAGGTCCTTTGCAAAATTCCCATTTTTAAGGGCCTGAACTCCATAGCGATTATTCAGAATTTTCAACTGGACATATCTTTTGATTCCAGCTATGAAATTTTGATTTTTCGGATTCGCTGGAAAGATATTCGCAATTAGCTTCTAATATTTTTGGTTTCACTAAAATCCGGTTTATTTTGCACCCGTTACATTCAATTGAATTTTGAAATCGAATTATCGAATACCGCGCCATTTTTCAATTCCTTTTATAATTTAAAATAAATATTTATATTCTAACGACGATTCAAACGAATATATACGTTCGAATTATATTCAAAATAAATTTCTCGTCGATATTATTTAAAATAATTCATTTTAAATAATCAAAATTCGCTAAAATTGCCAAAATAAAAATTTTAAGCTGGCCCAGATTTCCGGGTTATTACAATCTCCCCCACTTAAAATTTTTCGTTCCCGAAAAGGAACAAAGCTGAAAGTTGTTTTACAAATCAACTCAACTTTTACTGTTTTGATTACGGCTTAAGTTCTTCAACTTTTCAGTTTCTAACAACTTTTCAAATTTTTCAAAAATTTGGCTAACACCATAAATTTTCGAAAATTTTCGCTATAACCTCCCCTGCACCGAGAGCACGGGAAAATCCTGAAATTGCCATACAGGCCTTCTGATCTCAAAAAGAAAAAGAAAAAAACAAGCGGCTAGCCAATCGGCTCATAAAATCATCATCACCCAAACAAAACAGTAAATTATGGAAAAACATGTACCTATTTGTCGGGCAAACAAATTTTATTCTTCTGCTCTAGCCTCTTTGCTATGACCTGTTCAATGTGAATACAAGTATATGCAAGCAAATGCTACAAATTTTCAACACAACACTGGTACAATTTGACTAAATGGTTCAAATTTAAATTAATCCAACAATAATCAACCAACACAACCATCAATCAATTAGTTGATTAGCATTTCAAACGCATAATTTTGCTATATAGTCAAAATTCACATTTTTGATGCCAAATCACAACAATAGGCCCTATCTAATTTTGGTTCTCACACCATTCAATAGGAAATATATAAATATCACACCTTCGACAATCAAACACTAATTCTGATGATGTAGCTACAATCATCAGAATCATCTCCGGGCCACTAGAGTGTGGATCTATATCTATCCAGTATATTAAAACTTCGAATATACGTTTGCAAGGCGCATATGCAAAATCTTTATGTACTGGACTGTCCAAATCAATATAAAATAAAAAATCAAATACGAATAATTGATTTAAATTTCAAAACAGAATGGGTTTTCATTTTTATTCTAAAAATTTACTCTTTACACTCGTTCTAGGATACTACTGATCCCATCTCTAACGAGTCATTCTCATTGGATATTACTAATCCAATATCTGATGAATTCTTTCGTATGGTTCTAGTGTGTCTTGTTCTCTAGCTTTGTAAACCAAAGCTCTGATACCACGATGAAACGACCCGAACTCGCCCGGTCTCCGAAGAGAGGAGAAAGAACGAATTGTTTTGAGAACACGACAAAATAAAACGCAGACGGAAGAACATTTAATTGTATATTACAACAATTCCATCAGAATACAAGAATATTCAGAGTATAAATGAATAAATTACATTCAAAAAATATCAGAGATTTAAATTAAATTTAAACATATCGCAGCGGAAAATAATACAATACACAACTAGAAGAAGATATACGGATACAAAGCTTTCCGGATATCGTTCCAGCTGTAAACCAGGATCCTGTGAATATAAATCTGCAAAACCAAAACTACTAGCTGCCCGTGTCAAAATAAGGGCACCTAGAGTTTAGGTTTAAAACAATAAACCCCAGTTCAGTCATGTGACTGGTGTGAGAACTAAAACAGTTATTAATCTTTATTTTTAAAGTTAGGTACATCAAGGGACCACGCCGTATAACACGGAACGGGTTTCCTCCCAAGAATACCAGTGCATAAAACAAACAACGCAATGCTAAATAAAGGAAAATGAAGCTATTCTAAGACCCAGGTCCTATCACACAATGCAACGCAAGCCGGGGGATAGGGTTTTCCCTTATAATAGCCAAACATGCTTGGTACGTTAAAAAACAAATCATTTGATACTATTATACGTGTATAGTGTATAAAACAACTTCAAATCATAAGTATCAATCATAGACGGCATGGGTACCACATATCATAGACGGCGGCGGTGGTTCATCCCCCGTCACCCCTTCTCTTTTTCTTTTTTATTTTTTTTATTTCGAAATGAGTTCTAATGGGGGGGTCTGAATGAATAAAGGAGATGGAAGGGGGGATTTATTTTAATTAATTTAATATTTTAAATTTCTGAAATGTTGACTTTTTATTTCCACTTCGAAACGAGACCCACCGCCTATCGTCCCTAGCATTTCACCCCCATTCCGAACACAATGGGATATGTATCGTAAGCCAATTCGGCTGTTTCGATCAGTTTTCGTCAAAATCAACATATAACTCTATATATTGAATTTGAATGCGCATTTCAATTTACTGGGGTCACATACTAACTAGAAAAATTCCCGAAAAATATTTTCTAGCTTCGTATTGACCATACTGTCCTAACAAAACTAGTTTCGTCGAATTCGGAGACCGTTTGAAAAATGTTCATTTGCCAGTCGATTAAAATCAACTAAAACTGGTCAAACGCGTTTTCCTTTGCCATGCTCACATATTGATTCGAAAAATTATGAAAATTGGAATCTAGCAATAACTTTACATCACGGACCCAACAAAAGTGGTTTCATCGAAATCCGAGGTCGTTTGCAAAATTCCCATTTTTAAGGGCCTAAACTCCATAGCGACTATTCAGAATTTTCAACTGGACATATCTTTTGATTCCCGCTATGAAATTTTGATTTTTCGGATTCGCTGGAAAGATATTCACAATTAGCTTCTAATATTTTCGGTTTCACTAAAATCCGGTTTATTTTGCACCCGTTACATTCAATTGAATTTTGAAATCGAATTATCGAACTACCGCGCCATTTTCAATTCCTTTTATAATTTAAAATAAATATTTATATTCTAACGACGATTCAAATGAATATATACGTTCATATTATATTCAAAATAAATTTCTCATCGATATTATTTAAAATAATTCATTTTAAATAATCAAAATTCGCTAAAATTGCCAAAATAAAAAGTTTAAACTGGCCCAGATTTCCGGGTTATTACAGTTTGTTGTCCCGATTTCTTTATTTTTGTTCAAAACGAGCAAAAGCGGACTTGTTTATGTACCCTGTCCTATCTAGGTTCTTCTGTTATAAACTAACATTAATTCAATCATTTATCTATTCACAAGAGAAAAGAAATTTAAAATTCATTGTACACTTCGTAATTTTTTTGAGATAAATAGGCACTTTTTGCATTTGAATACCTTACTTGCCATTTGTCTATTTTTCTGTTATACTCTCCACCACGTGAACATTTTCTTCCATCGTCCATTCTCTTCTTTCATTTATCTTCAGCCGAGAAATCCCTTTCTTCCCTAAATGTTGAAATCGCAAGTCGTCGACCATCTTGCCCTCACTCCATCGCAAGTCGCAACTACCACCGACGCCCCCCACCATCAGCTCCTGACAAATTCCACCGCCTAAAATCACCCCTCCAACCTCCGCTGCCTCATTTGCACCCACCAGGAACGCCCACCTAACTCCGACAACAAAACAACGAAGCTTCTCCATTTCAAAACCCCGATTTTCCGATCTGCAGTGACCACCAACCTTCAAACCGCCCATCGAAACCACCGCCACCAGCATCCGTGTTTAACCCAGCACCATCAAAGCAACGCTGTGTAAAGGTGATATTTTTCTCACGATTCTCTTTAATTCAAGTTTGTCGACATTAATATTATGCTGAAAATATAGTAGTTGTCTTGATTTGTTGATTTTCTTGTATACACATTCCCTGTCGAGTTCGGCATGCTCTTATATCACTGCAATGGTCATTGTGCACTCGCTTTACTGCTTTGGTTGTGTGTCGTCTTGTGGCTGTGTTGAACTTTGGCGGATATGCCATTTCCATGCTACCCTTGTATTCGAAGCTATCTTGTTATTACCTTGATTGCATACTTACACATGAAACCTGTCAATCTTTACTGACCATTGGCTTCATTGTTAAATTGCCTATTTTCCTCTCTATGTATATGTAAACTGAGGATCTGTTGTTGAATTTACATATCCGGACATTTTAGTTGAACACATGCCTATAGAACAGTGGTAGGGTTGATCAAATCCTTAAACTCGTGATAAACCTTGCTATGTACATCACTTGCCCATACACTGCACAGTGTCACTAGATTATTATCTTGGCATGTCATTGCTTAGTTTTAACCTGAAATTTTTGCCATTTGTTTCTCCATTGCTGCTTTTGCTTCACTATGTTGAACCCGAGTCACTTGCCTATGAAAATGGTATATGATGATTACCAGCATGTGTGTCAATGTAGGTATGTGTGTGCATATATATAGGATTTTTTTAACAAGACAATATATTACAATAAGGAGAATCAAGCCATTCTCCAACGGGCTTACAAAAAAAGATTTGTAGAAAACACTACAAAAATGTAGCACCTACAAACAACCTAGACTACAAACACAAAACACCGAAAAGAACAGAAGCAGACCGACTAAAACAACAGAAAGATAGAACAAGATACAACAATGTGGGAGGGCAGCAACCATCAACAATCAAAAGCACCACACCAACACTAATGAGAACCGACACACCACAGTGCACGACAAGAAAGCACCAAATCTGTGCACTGAAGGAGCACACCAAACCCACAAACCAATAAAGCCATGTAACGAACAATACCCACCCACCAAAACCAAGACAGATGGATCCAAGCTTCAAGAGAAATTACCTGAAGTGACCCGTTCTTCCCCGGTCTCCGAAGAGATGAGAAAGAACGAATTACTGTGAGGACAAGACAAATCAGAACGCAGACGGAAGAACATTTCATTGTTATTACAACAATTCCATCAGAATACAAGAATATACAGAATATAAATGAATAAATTACATTCGATAAATATCAGAGATTACAATAAATTACATAGCAGCGGAAAATAATACAAAGCACAACTGAAGGTGATATACAGATACAGAGCTATCCGGATATCGTTCCAGCTGTAAATCGGGATCCTGTGAATATAAATCTGCAAAACCAAAACTACTAGCTACCCGTGTCGAAATAAGGGCACCCAAAGTTTAGGTTAAAACAATAAACTCCAGATTAGTCATGTGACTGGTGTAAGAACTAAAACAGTTATTAGTTTGACATTAAAAGTGTGTAATTCAAGGGACCACGCAGTATAACACAGAACGGGTTTCCTCCCAAGAATACCAGTGCATAGAAAAGACGACGCAATGCTTTTTCGAAAAATGAAGTTATTATAAGACCCAAGTCCCATCACACAATGCAACGCAAGCCGGAGGATAGGGTTTTCCCTTATAATAGCCAAACATGCTTGGTACGTTTAAAACAAATCATTTTGATACTATTATAGTATAGTGTCAAAAACAATTTCAATCATAAATATCAATCATAGACGGCATAAGTGCCCCTATACCACTATGCCACCATACTAGGCTCTACAAATAAATCCGAAATACACGTATTGGAAATTGGATTTCCGTCGTAAGTCGAGGCAAGGGGCAAGATCCTCTCCGCTTCGAGACACTCTAGCAAATGCTCAGGACTACACACTCTGGGCAGCCACTTGGATCGGTTGGGCAGGTCCTCTCTTACGTTTGAGGATTGGCATTTCCTGAACACACGTTTCCCGATCCTTACAGACCTAAAATCGAGGAGCCTCATTCCAACAGCCACAAAGGTGAAAAGTATATAAATGTCAGGGCTGGTAAGTCGCTGACACCACCAAAACTAGAAAGAAATGTCGTGTTCTCCCAACGGTCCGTATCCGTTTTTAACTCATACCGAGGTTTGAGGCTCGCGAATCCACGCTATACACAAAGCTATGCCACGTAGGCCGTGCTTTGATCATCAACCACAAGACTTTGCTTTTCAATAGAAGCCTTGATCCATGCAACTCAGCGTGCCACACAGGCAATTCATGCCATGCGATTGATATCTATCGATATATAACCTCTTAGATCGTGCATCTCAGAGAAGGGCGTTAAGCAAGAGAATAAATTCTCCGCCGCCCAACAGATATATATTTAACAGAAATCAATCAACATAGAATAAAATCCAATGTCAGACACGCAATCCATTTACAAGTTCGTTCTGGGTCTGAACGAAACCGGAGGCACTTTCCTCGCATATCCATCGATCTCCAAGTACGTCTGGACGACCACCAACTGATTCCCTCATCTTGGGTGTACGACCCAATCAAGATCATCAGTAATCACCCAAACGTTGTGAAGACTTCCGTTCTTCAACCACCGTCTTCATCTTCGACATATCGTCGAATCAGTTATTCAGAATGGGTATAAACCCGGCCATTCCGAACAACCCGCGTATATTAAAAACAAATGTTACACAAACACAACATACGCCTCATTCAAATTCATTAGTCACTAACCGTAAATCAGTAAGAGAGAAATTCCCCAAATATTAACCCCGAAGGCCGAAACCAACATCAGATCAATACCCAAGAAACCATTCTTCTTAGCTAACCTACAGCTAGTTCCTAAATTTCATATCTTAGGGAAAGGTTCCCATTAATTTTATCCAAGATAAATTCTTTGAATTTATTCTTTAATCTTCCTTTGGATGTCATTTCAAACCAGATTATGGTTTTCCAAACTAGTCGAGATTAGCGAACCACACCGAAGTAATTATTTATTTTATTTCCCAATCCCAACCTATTCATCCCATGAAGCAAAACTGGTGATACTCCATATCTAATACCATGGTGTTATCGGTAAATTTAATTACCATTTCACGATCAAATCTAATTAAAGATTTAACCATCACTTGGAGCAAAACTGGGGATACTCCATTCTCGCTCATTTTCCAAATTAGATAATTTAACTTATCAATTCACATTTCAATTTAATTGCAGATTCATTAAAACTCCTTTTACTGGGTTAAAGAACTAATGTCATTTAAAACACAGTTCATGACAAACCCAAATCACATTTTATTTATTATCGGGTTAAAGAACAAGTGTCATTTAAAACACCCTTCACGATAAACCCACAAATCAATTCTATTTACAACCCATTTCAAATCCAATTTAATTGTTTAAAAATAAATGGGATTTAATTTTAGTTCAAAACTAGTTCATTTCGATAAAAATCTATTTTTATCTTTTCAAACTTGGAGTTTTTCATCCCAATTTTTGCCAAATCATTTCTTATGATCTTACACAAATTATTACTATTTTTAATAATTTTATCAAGGCCCGTACAGTCGATTTCAATCAACGGCCATCGAACTGCACTTATAGCGACCTTTTCCAAATTTGATTTGGACGTATCTCCAAATCCAACCGTTAGATTTCAAATTTCTAATATTCGTTAGAAAGCAATTTTCGATACGAACCCAATGGTTCCGGTTTTAGGAGAATCCGACGGTCGGATCTCCTATAATGTCCGTTCGAAATCAATGGTCGAAATTCACGAACTACCGCGCCGCGGCGCGTTCTATTCAGGCCATTATATTATTTATATAATACATATAATATATATTTCATCGATTTCCTTTTAAAACGTATTTTATAAATCGTTTTAAATTCGTTTCAAAACATTTCAACTTCCATTTCCAATTCAAATCAAAATTGAATTTTTCCTTATAAATTCGTTTAAAATTCATTTCAATTTAATTCAAATTTCGATTCAATTTGAATTCATTTCAAATCGATTTTTATTCTATTTCAGTTCGTTTTCAATTCAGTTCGAATTCGTTTTATATTCAATTCAATTCAAATTCGTTTTCTATTCAATTCAATTCAAATTCGTTTTCAATTCAATTCAAATTCGTTTTCTATTCAATTCAATTATAAAAACGAATATAATCGATATAAATATCGTTCGCGTCAAAATTGCGCATCTCTAATCAACAACGACTTTATATATTTCAAAAATTCCGTTATTCTATTAAACAAATGAATATTTATTCTATTCAATACGTGAATCTATATCTTTGTCAACACATGACTAATTTCAACGAACGAGTACTGTCCACGTGTGATTATTTTTGTTCTTCAAAATATTTTATAAAAATTATGGTATCTATCGTTTGACTTAAATTAGACTCCAACCGTAAATTAGTAAGAGAACGATTCCCTAAATATTGACCCCGAAGGTCGAAACCAACTTCAGATCAATATCCAGGAGACCACTCATCTCATCTATTTTCCAGTTAATTTCTAATTTAACATATGATAAAGATGTAGATTTTATTGTTAAAATATTTCGTTCAACACATGACTAATCTCAACGGATGAGTACTGTCAACACATGAACCTTTATTTTATAATGATAAAGATATAAATTTTATTGTTAAAATATTTCGTTCAACACATGACTAATCTCAACGGATGAGTACTGTCAACACATGAACCTTTTTTTTACAATATTCTTTATTATCTAAATTGGAATGAGGCCCAATCAATTACCATATAGCGTTAACTATATGGATTCCATACAACACATGTACATAATAGCAACGATAAATAATCAACCATCATCCAAAGTGCACTACACTGTATAAGCATCAAATATAAATATATAACTCTTATAACAGCCTGTCAATCAATCAATCGACATACAACTAATTATTGGGATTAGTGTATGCCGTATTTTATCCCAATACCCGTGTGGGGTTTCAAACAATCAAACACAGATTTTATTTGTGCAGTTGGGCGATGTGTAAAATTTATTGTCCCAATCAATGTCATTCAAATAGGTGTACATAAACAAACCGTCCGGTTTGTAAATGAATATTTATTTATTCACATTCACGTTAAAAATTATATTTTTAACGATAAAATATTTTTAACTATATAAATATTTTATTTTATTTCATATCACACAATCAACTACATATCAAAATCAATCAAACAAACAAGCCGTCCATGGTCTGTGGACGACGGGTGTCGGGTGCTACTAAACACCGTCTGCATCCTAGTATATATTATAATATAACTAGAAAAAGTAATTTTAAAAGGTGAGAAGTTCTCACTAATATCTATCCCAACCCCACGCCACTTCTTATGTAGAAATCTTTGTCGTTCTCGCCTTTTTGTCACTTTCGTTGCCCGTATTTTCTACATATGTAAAAATCATATTTTTATATTGTTGCTATGTATATAAAAATCATATTTTTATTATCAATCCATATGGATAAAAATTCAATTTTTACATCGCTACTATATAGACAAAAATTCTATTTTTACATTGCTACTATATCGATAAAAATTATATTTTTACATCGCTACTATATAGATAAAAATTATATTTTTATAATTCCTTTCAAACTGTAAAAATCTGATCTTTCTACTTATAAAAATCCATTCTTTTCTATAACAAAAATCTCGCCTTTCACTTATAAAAATATGGTCTTTTCATATAGAAAAATCAAATCTTTTCTATTTTAAAAATTCTAACTTTTTCCTATATAAAAGTCTAACCTTTTCTATATGATAAAAATATAACCTTTTATATCATGCTATATATAAAAAAAACTGATATTTATAATTTTCTAATACCAATTACATAGGAAAAAAGAAATAACATAAAAGTAAATAAGTTAAAAGGGGCTTACAGTCGAAATCGAATGCCGGGGGGGGGGGGGGGGGGGCTGTGGGTTGTCGAATCGGAAGGGGAAGGAGGAGAGGAAGGTGTGAAGGAGGGGGAGGCGGAAGAAGAAGCAGTGGAGGCGGCGGCAGTAGGAGGAGGAAGGAAGAAGAGGGGGCGATGCGGGTTGGGGCGTTGGTGGGGGGGGGGGGGAGCTCGCGTCAACGATCGGTGGCCGAGGGTGGGGAATGGGTGCGGTGGCCCCGCCCTAGGCGGCGGCTCCTCCCCCTTCTCCGTCTTCCTTTTCTTCTTTTCCCCTTTTTTTTATTTTAGAAATAAAATCGGGGGGGGGGGGGGGGCAGAGGGAGAAAAGGGTGAGGAGAGAGAAGGATAAATTATTTTTATAATAATTTTTTCATTTCAAACAAAAAGTTGACTTTTTCATACGACCTCTAAACGAGGCCCACCGCCTGTCGTCCATAGCTAATTACCCCCATTACGAACACAATGGGATATGTACCGTAGGCTGATTCGATCGTTTCAATCAGTTTCCATTAAAATCAACATATAACTCTATATATGAATTTGAACGCGCATTTCAATTTACCGGGGGCACACACGAACTCTAAAAATTCCAGAAAAATATTTTCTAGCTTTGTATTGACGATACAGTCATAACAAAACTAGTTTCGTCGAATTCTGAGACCGTTGGAAAACTGGCCATTTTCCAATCGATTAAAATCAACTGAAACTGGTCAAACGCGTTTTCCTTTGCTATGCTCACACATTGATTCGAAAAATTATGAAATCTGGAATCTAGCAATAACTTGACATCCCGGATCCAACAAAAGTGGTTTCGTCGAAATCCGAAGTCGTTTGCAAAATTCCCATTTTTAAGGGCCTGAATTCCATAGCGACTATTCAGAATTTTCAACTGGACATATCTTTTGATTCCCGCTATGAAATTTCAATTTGTCAAATTCGTTGGAAAGATATTCACGAATAGATTCTAATATTTTTGGTTTCACTAAAATCCGATTTGTTTTGCACCCGGTACGTTCAATTGAAGTTTGAAATCGAATTATTGAACTACCGCGCCATTTTCAATTCCTTTTATAATTATATCCAATTATTTATATACTAATGACAATCTATATAATATAAACGTTCGAATTATATTCAAAATAAATTTCTCGTCGATATTATTTAAAATAATTCATTTTAAATGTTCAAAATTCATTAAAATTGCCAAAATAAAAATTTTAAATTGGCTCGCATTTCCGGGTTATTAATTACCCAAGAAACAAAATAGCACACTAAACCAAACAACAAAGAAACAAACCTCGGTTTGCAATGGAACAGATGACAACCTAGAGAACATTGAAAACCAAAGCACCACACCTTGTACCATTTCAGACAGTCGAATGACTGATGAGACCGAGTTCCCAAACAAAGCGCACTGAGTTAAGCGAAGAATGCAAAACTTAATGATAGAAACTAAGCTTACTAGTCATGGAATGGCGAGTCGCAAGACAAGTCATGGAGGAAGCTTTACTGTACGCCAAACACACATCATGCTCACCACAAACCCTCCATGCCAACAACAAAAGGAATCACCAGTTGAAAATCAGCCCAAGCATACCAAATCCGACAGAGGAAGAGGACCGTTGCTTCGAAATTACCTGAAATGACCCCCTCACAATGGAAGGAGTTGAAGACCAAACCTTGCAGCGAAGCGAAGGCAATGCAGATTGAGAACAACGAAAACAGAAAGCTTGACCATCTAGCACACTTAAAGCAGCATCAACTAACTACCAGAGTTCAAACGACACCAACAAGCCACAGTTCCCAACTAACAGTCATTACACCCGAGAAACACATAAAACCGGACTGTAAAACAAAGCCGAACCAAACTGCATTGTTAAATACCACCCCCATGACAAACAGGAGCACCAACAGCTCCACTGGGGAGCTCGACACAAGATCTGAGTTGAGAACAGTGGTGGAGTTGCCAGAACCAGTGAGATACACAGCGCCATAAAACCGAGGCTGAAAACAGTGACAAGAAGGGAACAACGGAGGGATGACGCAGGAATTAAGAAAGAGGGAGTTGGAGATAAGCGGACCAAAAGAAGACAACAACTAGATCTAAGGAAATTAAAACTAGATCTAATGAAAAGAAAGCATCAGTAGCACCAGCGAAATATAAAAAAGAGAGGCGACACTAGGGTGTCAGAATAAAGCTGGGATGTAAGGAAGGGACTCAAGCGAGATTAGTGTGGAATCGGTGACGGCAAAGAGGAAGCGAATGCCAAGCAGACCGAAAAGGAAATATGGTTAAAAGGGGCGGAGAAAACAAAAGGAATGACAAAACCAGGTAGAGTGGAAACCTAATTGGAAGGGAAGAGGGAAGAAAGTGGGAAGAGGAAGGTCGAAGTGGTAGGTTGAGAGACGGAGGAAGATTGGAAAAGATCCGATGGAAGAAAAATGGCGGAAGAGGTGGAATCCATTAATCATCTACATTTTTTTGTTTTTAGCTAACCTTCATTGCGCGTGCGCATATATACACACACACACACACACACACACACACACACACACACACGAGGAGCATTCAATGGCACCCCAAATAGTGAGCACCCCTTTAGCCTACCATTTTTCCACCACACATTTCCTCCCTTTCTCCTTCCACTAACTCTCTCACCTTCCACTCACATTAAAATAATATAAATGAGAGGCTGGAAAATAGGGAGGCTAATAGGGGGTGCAGAATAAGGGGTGCCATTGAACGCTCGCCTATATATATATATATATATATATATATATATATGTATTTAGATGTATAAATATACTCATGTGTTGAATATACTTGTATATAAGGTTGTATATAAGAAGCGCCCAATATGGAAATATTTGCCATCATCAATTTTAACTGTGCCTTTTCCACCAGGATAACATTGTTGTTATCATGCTACCTTGTTCATTCATGAATTTCTTATTGTCCCTATTGAGTCACTGCTTGACTTATCATGATTTGTTCATACACCTGCACATTTAAATCATATGTGTATGTACATATCTATGCAGTTAAATCCTCGTAATATCCCTGCTATTGCACGTAGCACTCTCCGACTGCTATATTATTTAAAATTAGCGTTGATGAACAATACATCCACTTTAAATCTAGCTGTTTTTCGCTAGGCCCACGAAATCAATGTTATTAGTTAGTGTAAGTAGCCAATTTTAAGCAATAAGTGACAAATATAAGGTAGAAACCTAAGATAATCATCAAATCTAGTGTGCATAACCATGATATTATTTGATCTTGTCATATAATATTAATTAATGTTCGTTTATTCTACACAAATAATGTGAGAGTGATAATTAATTATTTTTAAATATTTTGTTTCACATCTAATAAACTTTTTTGCACTTCCGTTATATCTCCGCTAGTTTCCCACTATACATTTTTGCACCTCCACGGCTATAGAATCGCTAAGTACATTAACTACAAAGGTACGTATAGACAGTCTATACGTGAATTTTAGTTGTGAATTTCAAGTATTGAGTATTGAATGGTTATATTGATGCGGGTCAACATATGTATATATGTATTCATATGTGTATATGTGTATTGGTACCCATGTATATGTAATTGTATAAGTACCCTGTCTCACCTCATGTTGGTCTAAGTTTGTTCATCATTTGAATGGTTTTTCTACATTGTTTATGACCTGAAATTTTGGCCCTTGTCTTCCTATCATATGTAACATGAAATAGGTCATTTTGAACTACTTAGTACACCTGCTACACTTGGTACTTGCATTGTTCATGCCTAGTCCTTGGTGTACATCCCTAAATATATGTTGTTTTGATTATGCAAAAAATATATTAATCACGAACACATGTATTTGGACTCATGCTAAAAGTTTAGACAACCTAAAATGCGCATTCATGTATTTTTTTTCCTCTGCAATTGTTGTTCTTGTTTGTATTGTCTGAACCTGTGCAGTTAAAACGCTTAGCGGTTATGTAGCGGTGAAGGTTTAAAAAGGTGTAGCGGGGTAAAATGGGGAAATAGCGGGGATATAGCGGAGGTGCAAAAATGTACATTAGATGTAAAAAAAAGTATTTTATAATTAATTATCATTTTCACTTCATTTGTGTAGAAGATACTAATATCTATTGATCTTATATAATAAAATCAAAGATTATTATGGTTACCCACATAAGAATTAGTGACTATAATAGATTTCTATCATATATTAGACACTTACGTGTTAAAATTATCTTTTTACACTAACTTTATTTGTTTTAAAAGAGAACTAGTCAAATCAAGCTTCGTATATTAATATTGCTAAAGCGGATGCTACAAAGTGTTGATTTAGCGGGTGCAGCGGAAAATAGCTTGGCTTAAAGCGGAGCTACTGTTTATCAGTGTTAAATAGAAATAGCGTAGCGGTTAAAGAGCGCTACGACTATATTGGGGATTTCATGGGGCTTTAACTACATAGGTCTGAACTACTTGTTGCTATATGCATTGCGCACCTTAACTATATATATATATATATATATATATATATATATATATATATATATATATAATCCCTTGCTTAGATTTGAAAAAACAAAGAAAGGCTAGGATTTATTCTCGGCATAGACAAAGAAAGGCTTGGATTTGCGCACATATATGAATACACTCGCACAATCTTCCACAATGTCCTAATGATTAGTTAGATCATCGCATTATTCTCTCCTCCAGGAAAACCCTTTCCTTCTTCCCCATGTTCATCGAAATTAAGAAAAACACTTCTTGCTAAATTTTTGTTCGTTCATCTCTAATGTCCAATCGATGTTCTCACCACAAAGTCACGTTGAAACCCTAGGTTCTCTTGCATTAACATAAAGAGAAGAAATTTTAATCAAGGAGACGACGCGAGTTGATGGTGTCTAAAAGCAAATGTGCCTCAATTCAGGTTTTCTTTTTGAATATATTTGCTTAAGTGTGGATTTTTAGGTATTTGATGATTTACAACTTGCTGTGGTTAATTAGTTCCTGGCAATGGTTAATGTGCTGCTGTTAGTTTTTACTTCATTATTCTGAAAACTTGCATAATTACATTTTTGTTTCCATTGAGGAGATGATGATTAACCTTGGTTAATTAACATAAATATTGTATTTTATTCTTGGTATAAAATTTGCGTAAAAAATAAACAAACAAATCATGAGCTAATAACATTTTGTGAACAAACCGCAATTGGCTATTTTTTTTTATTAACAAATGTTGGTGTAAGTTTAAATTTTAGTTTTGCTAAATTTATGCGTATTTGCACTTATAGTTTTCTTTATACAAAATGATTATGCAGCATGCTTCTTAATATCTCAATTAACACGGTAATATTACCATTGACAAAGATTTTATTCTCATCCTTCTATTATCATGAAATCAACTTTCTATCATTTGATTTTAGTTGTGTGATTTGAAGTTAATTAGGTAAACCCTTAAGGTTTTTATGTCGACAGCCTTACTTCATTCTTCTGCTTTCAATTTTGAAATGTCATAATCTACCTCTAATATGTATTTGTAACTCTTATTTGGTTGAACCTCATGGGTTTAAAATCTTTTTTCTTTCTTCTCCTTTTCTTTTGATCTGTGCTTTTGTTTTTTTTTTTTTTTTTTTTTTTGAATTTTTCAGGGGAGAAACCGGCACTGCCGTAAAACTCCCTCTAGTGCACCTAACCCGGTCTGCGGGATCATCAGGCTTATGCAGATGGTAAGCCCCCTTATTTGAACTAAAGTGTGTGAGGCGGGAATCGAACCTGTAATGACCCGGGTTTTTGTCGACTTTGGTTATCGCCATAAACTCAATGATGACTAACCAGACGTCGAAAAATACCAGTTATTAATGAAAGAAAACAGAGGGTGAGGAAAGATATGATAGAAACTTAGAATAGAAGAAGAAGAAGAAAACAATATCAGAGTAACACGAATCTCACAGCGGAACGAATAAATATATTTCATAACATAACTTTGAAATACAAATCTGTACTTGAATATACATATCATTATCAAAGTACAACACTTACAACACAGCGGAAATAACTATAGCTATATAATCCTGAAGCCTCCTGCTCCAAGCTCTTCCAGTATATCTGTAAATCCCGACTACTTGACTGCCCGTACAAATTTAGGCACCCAAGAGTTTAGGGAAACAAACAAATAAACTCCGGGTCAGTCATGGGACTGGTATGAGTAAAACAGTTTGAACAAGTCAACGATATCTCATAAGACCACGCCGTATAACGGAACGGGGTTTTCCCTTATGAGAATCCAAATTATCTTTATATCAAAAACCTTTTGATATTATAATAATGTCTATCAACCACAATATAATAATCATCTAGCAGAAACGCTTTCATCTCACGTTCTACATATAATATACAATCAAAACCGCAAGCACGTATTAGGTAATGGATTTCCAACTATGACAAGGTATGGAACCACCTTTTGCTAGTGTACCTCTAGAAAGGAATACATTGGGTTCAACAAGATCATCTTGCAACCCGGCCACACATGACCGACCAACTCATTTCACTTGAGTGTATCAAATGTATATCACCAACGGTTGGGATCGGAAACCTTTTTCCGAATGGGACAACATCAACAATAGATTTTTAGAAGCAAATGAAACTCTAGATCAGGTGATTATACACCCTACTTCGGAGCGACCGACTTAGCCATGTTGTCTGCCCGATTTCTGTCATTTACCTGATGTGAGGCTAGAAGCTACGCTTTATCATCACAACAGATTCACTTTAAATGCCACATCGTCAAATCCATCAAATCAACGATTGATGTCCTCAACCATACATTATGTGTTAGCTAAAAGAAGTTTCCTTCTCCGCTTCCACTCTTGGTATGGTTGGAGAAATCAATATACGTGATCGTCTGGAAATACTCTGTCAGACATCCATCCATACAAGTCACCTAGGAACAAGATGAACCGAAGGTACTATTCAGTATATCCATCTTAGATACTGTTATCTAAGACTTATACAATAGCCCTTGCACTTTACTCCGTCTTCAATTATCTTTGGCATATATGATTCGCAACGCTTATGCCAATACAGAGTGGTTCTTTGAATAATAATCCAACCGATCTCTCCATATTAACAACGTTAAAATGGTCAAAACTTCGATAGTCTGTGAGTTAACTATCAAAGAAAAACAATGTGCAAACAACGATATTATTTCCAGATGGAAATTATATCGAACAAACATCATTTAACATTAATCTCTTTAGTTCATTTTACATCTTTTGTTTCCCTATATCCAACATTTGCTATTTTCTATATTTAGAAAATAAAATTTATTAACATTGGAAAACATTTCCATTACTTATTTTCTGTATTAGAAAACATTTCTGATTCTTGTTCGGAAAACATTTCCAAACTCCTACGTTTGGATTAAGCAGATGTTTAGATAAAACATCGCTATGCCAACTCAAACCATTTCCTTTAATTACTAAATTCACTTAACCATCCTTTACTGCCGAACCTTAACCATTCCTTAGTTAAATACGAAGACAATCAAGTTGAGGTAGAATTACCACTCAGACCTTAACTGAACAACATTTCTAACTTTGAAATAGGCAAAGTTCACTTTATATTTCTTTAACTAACTTCCTTACTTAACCTTTCTTTCGAGTAACTATATTCGATTAACTCTTTTCAATTAACTCTATTCGATTAACTCCTTTATTTTAACTCTATTCGATTAACTCCTTTATTTTAACTCTATTCGATTAACTCCTGTCGAATAAACTATATTTTATAACTCCTCTAACTCTATTCGATTAATCTATATTCGATTAGCTCCTCTAATTCAATTCGAATAAACTATATTCGATTTATTCCTTTAACTCCATTTAACTCTATTCGAATAAACTAATATTCAATAACTCTATTTAACTCTTCTTCGAATATCTAATATTTGATAACTCCTTTTACTCCATTTAACTCAATAAACTAATATTCGATAACTCTATTTAACTCTTCTTCGAATAACTAATATTCGATAACTCCTTTTACTTTATTCGAATTACTAATATTCGATTAACTCAATTGATTCTATTCGAATAAACTATATTCGATTAACTCCTTTATTTTAACTCTATTCGATTAATTCTAACTGGTTAACTCTTATTTGAATAACAAATATTCGATTAACTCTATTCAGCTAACTCGACTAGACCAACCCCTTTTCGAATAACATATTCGATTTACTAACTTTTGAAAACCTTATTCGATTGACTCCCTTCGAATACCATATTCGATCTAACTCTAGTCGAATAACTAAATTCGATTAACTCCCTTTCGAATAAACTATTCATTTATAAAGATTTGCTTTTAGTAACGGTTCTTCACTTTACAAATGATTTCCTTTTTAGTAACGTTTTCCTTTTTATAACGTTTTCCTTTTTATAACATCCTATTCAGTTATAAACAAATTTCCTTTTTATAACTCTATTTATTTTCTAAATATTTCCTTTTTATAAAATCTCCTTTGATTGTTCTAAATATTATCTCTTTTATAAAATCCTTTGATTTTATAAATAATCTATTTTCAATATTCATTTTGAAAATTCCCTTTTCACCATTCCGGTATGTTATGGTATTCAACATATCAAATCTCGATGATCAGTATCGTTTAAACACATATAATCAACAACAGATTATATATCACATCATATATCTCAATATATGAAAATCAGTAAAATAAATGTTGAGGAACCCCATTGGGTTCCTCCAACCTGTTTCCCTGCAACACAGATGTTACACAATATAATCAACATCACTTTCAGAATTTAACGGTTTATATATATATATATATATATATAAACTTATATATATATATATAAACTTATATATATATACATATATATAAATATATAATTTCCACTAACTGACTAGCAGTTCAATCAAACAGTCAACACACAGTCAATCAACCAATATTTAACAGTTCTAAAAATACAACATGAAATTATAAACTGTTCAGAGTTAGTGAGATTTACTCAATTTTGCAGTTCATCGTTAAAGAACGATAAACTGTTGTTTGATTTGAACCAAACAGTTTATTTCCCTATAAATTCAGACAAGCTCAAATCCACTTCCAGTCAGTCCCATTTGATAGTCGTCGTCCATACGGTCCTATCGGACCCAACCGTTCGAAATTCTGATAACGTATGATAAAGATATACAATTAATAAGTTTGTACTATTCTAAATATAAAAGAATTAAATTTCCTTTTAAATCTATTGGGCTTCAACTTTTTCCCCGGTCCACTAACCTCTAAAGAAACCCGGACCCGAACGACCTTCCTTCCCAAAAATCAATTTTTCTGCGAGCTCTAGTAATTTGCTCCCAATGCCATGACCCAATTTTTAACTCCACCTCGCACATACGTTTTTCAACATAAGTCTAAACAAATTACACTAATCCCTTCTCCTTCGAATGCCCTTCATCACCAACCCCTTCCTAACCAGTTCGATCACCACATTGGACATGCGACTTCAGACCAATACCCACGCCACCAGTAAATCGCCAACCCTAAAACAAAACCGAACTCGCCCAAAATCCGACTACAAGTGCGAATTTCAACTATGAATTCAAAAATGACCATAAAAACATGAACCATTTCTTCGAGCGAAAGTAAATGCTAACCCTAACTTCATGCTGTAAAAACCCCAACGAAAAAAAGGGAGCGTCGAACTGCTCCAAACCTACACTGGATCGAAGAGGCTCTCTCAAGGATTCGAAATATATATACATAACGATTTATATAAATTGTTTTTAATTTCATTTAATTTTTCAAAGAGGGAAACTTCACGTTTTGGTTTTTTTCCTGGAGGCGCAAAGTTGTTGACCGTGGAATTGAGAAAGTCTAGGGTTAAGGAATGTATACGGGTATTTATAAAAAGAGAAGATATTTTTTCCTATTAAATATTTTATTTATTTATAATATAACGATGTGAATCTTTGTCCTTAAAAATTCCCGTAATCACATATGACACGCAAAAATCACGAAACTGGACATGCAGCAACAGTTCGACATTACGGACCCAACGAAACTGGTTTCGTCGAATTCCGACTTCGTTTGCAAAACCGGCTATTTTTTAAGCTCTGAATGACCCATTTAAATATATAAATATATTTAAATATAATTAAATTAAATATAAATAAATTTATATTATCGTATATATTCACATTGGAATACCATACAACTCTACTAGGATTTATAACTTGATATTTCAAATCTGGGTCAACCCGATATTCGATTTATATTGAAATTCCATTTTAAAATATAAATAATTCCTTTATAAATTATAAAGGAATCCAACAACGACTTTTCTAAAATTTGATTTGGACGTAAATCAAAATCTACATGATGAAATCCCAATTTTGCTCTTCCATTAGAAAAATATACTCAACCAGCTCCACACGTTTCTTGTTTCACAGAAATCCAGCTTAATACGAATCCTGTATATTCAGTTGAAGTTCGAATCGCCAATTTACGAACTGCAGCACCATTTCAAGCTCGTTTATAATTATAATATAATTATACGTTCAAACTGTCATTTAAATAATATATTCGTTATTCAAATTCAATTCCAAGCTGAATTAAATATCACAGATGGTCCGGTTCACACCATATTGTTCATTTCAGCCCATTCTGATTATTTCAGAATTAAATATATTATTTAATTTATTATTGAAATTAAATATATTATTTAATTTATTATTTAAATTAAATATTCACCATTATTTAATTAAACCACCATTTAATTCACTATATCACTATTTATATAATTAAATAAATTAATTATAATACCTCTGCCAATGCGGGTCATTACAGAACCCTCTCCTTCTCCCTGGGGAGCTAGGAACCCCCACCACCCACACTAGAGCTGCGGACTTTTTTGATCTGTGCTTTTCTAAATAGCATGGTTAAATTACTCCATTGTTAAATTTGTGCAAGTTGTTGACTACATTGATAGTTAGTCCTTCATCTTCTGCCCTTGCTTTCTATGACTGAATGTTCATTGTTTACTATTTCAACATGGTTATAGATTAGATTAGCCTAATTTATTATTTAATATATA
Organism: Allium sativum; assembly: GCA_030737875.1. Taxonomy (NCBI): domain Eukaryota; kingdom Viridiplantae; phylum Streptophyta; class Magnoliopsida; order Asparagales; family Amaryllidaceae; genus Allium; species Allium sativum. Next base: position 341,655,024 of record CM060926.1, read on the forward strand.
TGGTATCATTAAAAATAGTTTATGAGAATCCATCATTTTGTACAATATGTAAGTGTTTTGGTGTTTGATTCTAGCATAGAGTTAAACTCATTTTTCAGTGTTTATAATGCATCATATTCAGATTTTTGTGCCGAACAACCCATGGGGCATCAAATATTGATAAAATCATTGAAGCGAAAGATATGTGTAGAAGTTTACATATTGATGAAATTATTAAACATAAAGAGACATCCAGTGGTTCAAACATTGATAAGGTCTTATAACTACTTTTTGATGTTCACATTCATTTATAGGTTGTTTTTCATTAACAATTTATGTGCATGTACTGACACGTTTTGTTTTTTTCTTTCTTTTTATAGGGAGAGAACAACAAAACTTGGTGCATTTAATGGCATGTTGTGTTCAGGACTTAATGCATAACTGTTTGCTTTGATCCATACTCTTCCAGCTATATCTTTCGATGAGGTGCATCCGCTATTCAAGTTTGATACACATAAGAACCAAAAATGTAACTTCTTTACCATTTACTTTCATTTAATACCAAACTTAATTGATTATATCTTTGAAATAATGATCATAAATGCTAGGATTATATTCAATTTCCATAGATTAGATTAATAATAATTTTTAGTCTTCTCAATGGAAATGTCAGAATTTTTCACTACAATCAGCAAGCTTGCTCAACCTGGCTGAAGCTAGAATGTCTGGCTAAATCTTATTGTTGTAACATATGAAAAAAGAAGATCATGTTCATATATTTTTATATGCTCAGATCTTATACTACATCAAATCAAACTGATAAGATAACTTGGTAGCGTTCTCTCATATGGTTATGCGCTTATTTGTACAGTAATTTTTATTACAAATTCTAATATTTTAAGAACATTGTTTCTCTCTTTTCTGTTATGTTTTAGCATGTAAAAGAAACTTACTTATGGGTTTTTTGTTTTTGGTGAAATAGTAAGTTTTAATCTCCATTTTAATAAATTAAAATATTGACCAAATCCTAAAAGTTGAAATTTAGCTTATTTCATATTGTAGTTTTAAAGAATACCATTTTGTCTATTTATCCCAACTCAAGTTAAGAATGTGTACTCAATTATTTTAGTTTCTTTTTTTGAAAGAAACTCAATTATTTCAGTTTAGGGTTAATTGATATTTTCTTCAGCTTTTTAAATTCAAGTCGAAAAATTTAGTCATAATGAACGTTGTAACCACTCTTACATTTAACTCCATATGCAACATTTTCACAATTGCAATTCTACCATATCTTATGTTTCTCGTTCGTAGAATTTTCAAAATAAAATTGCAATCCATAAATATGTAAAGTGAAATAGGTATACCATGATATCTAAGCAGTTAATGCCCCGCTATATCTTGTAGCACACTACCACCGCTACACTTTTCTTCAAATAGCCTCTAATATAGCCTCTCCGCTTTAATCCCCGCTATATTCCGCTATTCCTGACATATCCCATTATTTCCGCTATATTTTGTTATTTCCGCTATATCTTTGATGAAAGAAATGAACTCAAAAATGGAATTTATGCATTAAAAGTACTGTTTAATTAGTTTCTTTAATTGAATTTTTTAATATATACTTTTAGAAACAAAGATACTCTAATATGTTATTGAATTTAATTAATTTAAATGAAATTTTATGTTTATTTGTCGATATTTGCACATATTTGTATTTAAAATTAAAAATGTACTAACTAAAGTTAAATAAAGTGTTAGTTTTTCACTTACTTATCATTTATATATTCATAAAAACATTTTGAAGAAGTTATATATATGTTATTTTAGAGTTATCCACTATATCGTGTTATTTCCTCGCTTTATCCCCACTACGACTTTTTGGACCTCCGCCGCATTGGATCCGCTAAGCGCTTTAACTGCACAGCATGATATAACATACTATCATATAAAAGCATATAATTTATCCACTCATCTTGCTAGCTTTCCAAATCTCTAGATTCAGTCTAGGTGTGTTCCTATTATCTATATTCTCCCGTTTGTGATTCCCTATTTAAATTTACAAATGATATTCATACAAATCTATCATATTAGATTAAAAAGAGAAGAGATTGGAATCTAAAATAACAAATTAAACCAAATATGAGGGTCTATCAACTTTCTAATTTGAACCATTTCCTAGTCTTTCATTCTATTCTCCTCCAATTCGAATCCAAGAATCCTAGATCTATAATTTTACTTTCAGAAATCTTGGAGAAGACAGAAAAATTGCAAAGCTTCCCCACTCATCAAAATCTAACGTGTTTAAAGTGAAGCCCTAAACCTTTATTCATAGAGGTTCAAATCATCGCTAGCTGCCAAAAGAAATTCTATTAGACTTTAGCTACACAACGCCAATGTTTTACATACATTTTAGAAAACATGATGGTCGATCGTCTTATCAGTGGTCGACCTTTGGTGGCGACAGTCGACCATTATATATATATATATATATATATATATATATATATTGTAATACCCCATAATTCTGTTAATATTAATATTCACAAATTAAAGAATAACTAATCTCAGACATGAGAATTGTGGGAAACGGGTTGCGCCATTGTGTTCGTCTCGGAATTCTGGTTGAGATAGAGTCCGAGTTTGCGTGAATTGGGCTTCGTATGAGGAAGTTATGGCCATCGGAAGTTTCAGAAAATTCAAAACAGAATTCAGAAAATTTAAATTTCAAATTCGGAGTCAAATCAGGCTAGGCGGGAAATTTCCCGCCCTGCACCCCAGGTCAACTGGGAGTCGACTGGGCAGTCGACACCCCCCCCCAGGTCGACTGGGTAGTCGACCTGGGTGTCGACCTGTCCAGGCGGCTAGGGTTTTGACTGATCCCAATCTTGAGCTGCTGATGTGTCTTTAGGCTGAGTTGGCAAATTTAACGGTTCAGTTTAGTTCTGAGTTGATCTGACGGTCTAAATAAACCCTAAACTCTATAAATACCTAGGTAGTCTCTCACTCTAACTCACATGAAAAATAGAATAGCCACCGTCATACCGCCGCCATGGAACTCAGTGTAGCCGCCGCCAACTAAGAAGGAAGAAAGCTAATCAAACCCTAATTCTACTCAACTCTAAAGCAAATTAAGACTCTCTTTCTCTTCTAATTGTGAGTATGATGATCTTAACAAGATTATTGTTAAACTAATTAGATTAAGTCATGAATGGATTATAAGTGAATGATGTGGATTGTCATATATGTTGTTGTAAACCTTATGCTATCATGTATGTTGTAAATCCTATGTTATGTGATGATGATATGCTATATGTTGTAAATAATGCTATGATGATATTGTATAGGTTGTAATTTTCTATGCTAAGTTGTGATGAATCATACGTGTTATAAAGTCATGATGTTATTATCTATGCTAATTAGTTCATGTTAATCAAATCATAATATTGATATTATTTGGGCTATGTTGATCTATATGACAAGTCACATATGCAAGTTTAGGTTGATTAGTAAAGGTTATGAACATATGCCACGACATCTATTTAGATCTAGAATTATGACATCTAGAATTATGCTATGACATATGTGAATTCTATGTATTAGATGCTAGTTCACACCATCATTATGTTGCATAAAACCCCATATGCAAGTTTATACATAAATTTGGGTTATGATCGTATCATGTAAATTGTGACATTTAACAAGTTGACATCTTTAGATCCTTAACATGTGTAGTTTATGCAAGTTTCACCCCTAATATGATTAGGTTTATTTTATTTGTCTGTATGTTATGATAATTTATCTCTGTGCTATGAGTTAGACTATTCGAGTCTAACGTATATTCTGCGTTGAATAAGCGAACGTATAACGTGGGGTAGGGGTAATATTAAGGATTTAATAATAAGATGTTGGGGTGCAATTGATATGATTTTGCATGACATAAGTGGATGGCCATAATTGAGTCAATTACGGGCATCATTAAAATTGGAGTTAATTAATAATTTGAATAGGGAATTATTAAAACTGGGGTAAAAGATTATAAGTGATAATCAATGATTAGGACACGAGGTTGGAGTCGTTTGTGACGTAAACCTGCCCGGACCCGCCCGGCAAATCCAGTGGTCACAAATGTCAGCCCAATGTGAGAGGTCCTAGGCCTAAACTAAAGCATAACAGTTGTAAAGACACGAGGTTAGACTCTTTTATGGTGTAAGACTGCCCGGACCCGCCCGGCAAATCTAGCTGCCATAAATGCCAGTCTAATGTGTGAGGTCTTTATGAGGTTATGGCCTGAATGAATTAAGAAATACTTAACCAGATAAACATGTAAGGTGGGACATGGGGGTTAATTAGGTGCCTTGGGTGGCATGAGGAATCTAGTGGGTGCCCTTAGTGGCATGTGAAATACGATTAGTAAGACTTAACCAAACACACATGTAAATGAAGATGACTAAGAGGGTTAAGTGGGATGTACTAGTGGACAAGCTTAGGTGGGCAGCTTGTGGGGGCCCATTTCAACCAGTATCCCAAACGTATCTTTGTGGGCTTGACCCAAGTCGATGATGGGACATGCATGCTGGGTTTGACTATAAGAGGCCAAAACGGGGAGCGGTGGCAACGCAAGTCCAACGGGTTTCATATGCGTGTGTGGACCCGGGCTGGTAGGTAAGACGTTGTTGCATCGTGTAGGTATAAGCCATGCATTCTCAAGTTGTATCGGGTTGCCACTTTAGGGGAGTGATACACCACACTGTGGGGCCGGCACGAGTATCTACGAGTAGGGAGCCGATCGAAAGTGGGAAGTGGGGTACACCTAGTGTTGATAGGGGTAGACGGCACCTATGTAGTTAGCTAGGGGTACGCAAGACTATTTATATAGTTTCTGTGTGAAGCAAGTGGGATAAACTTTGAGGGTGACTGGTGCGGTGCAGTGTAGTAATTATTCGTTAGTAATTAGGTGTGCCTTTAACGTTTTCTTTATCTGCTTTTCCATACCCAATAGTTCATAGACATTTCTTTATTTTCCAGCTTATGCCTTAGTCTAGTTACTTTGATAATAGTATTGTTAGAATTATCATACTCGCCAGACTTTATGTCTGACCCCCTCTATTTCTATCCTTTTTCCCCCTCCAGGTCCTCAGGTTGGACCCAGCTCTAGTGGAGTTTTATTGGATTGCTTTATCTCTTTGGGAAAGCTTGGACCGTTGAAGTAAAGTCCAGCTTGTTATCTTCTTTAATGGCTATTTGTGTAATGGGATTATGTATTTTGTTTTATGAAGATGGATATTGTACTTGACTCTGATTTATGGTTTTATGATGTAACAAACATGTTTAATTTCCGCTGCAATAAAATGAAGTTTTAGATTTCCAAGTACTACTTATTATCTGTCTTGTTGTAATTTTTCTGTTCTATATTCACTTAAAACCTCCATGGAAGTTAATGCATTCCCTTTGTGAGTGACATTTATGGACGTGGGGTGTTACATATATGTATATATATTTTTTGAACGTAAAATTATATACGCGTAAACTAATTCATTAATTCGCTTTCCATTCTCCTAGTAAGTTTCCTTAATTATAAGATTGCATTCATATGTTACTGATTATATTAGTATTCCCTAATTTGAATTTGAACGCTTATAATAATTAAATTTCTTTGAGATTAATTGTGTACATCACAAACTAATTACCCAGATTGATTGATCGCATAAATTACACTTTAATTTAAATATTTTTATTCATCAATAATCAATCAATCAATCATAATTAATTAAATTACCAAATCTACATACATAATTATTACTGATGCTAAAATTTAAAATGACCGTAGCCTCTACGTTTGAAATCCTATTAGAAAACATTGTGTATGAAAAATCATTAGAAAATAGTTATGAATACAATGATATAAGTTTTGTGGTAAAATTTCAACGTTTACAAAATGTTTATTTTACCTTTTTAATATTATTAAATTAGTCATATTATAATTAGTTATTATAAAAACGTGGGGGGTTACAGGTTAGTAAAATTGGTTTGTTACAAGATGGTTAGAGTTAAATGACTAAGTCTGTTCGGGTAATTATATTACCGTTTATTTGGATTTGGGTTTAATACTGCACTGGGCTAAATCCCATTATCATTACAAATGTCCATAAATATGTAATATTAGCCTATTTAATATTGTGTTGGGCTAAATCCCGTTATCATTACAAATGTCTATAAATATGTAATATTAGCCTATACATATGATTATTCGACGTTACATAGTAATAATACAATTTGGTTCTGCTTCTTCCTATTCTTCGCATTTCTCTTTTGTAACGACCTGCAAGAATTCGACGTCTGAATTTTGACAATAATACACAAATCCTGTATCACTTGCCAGAACCCAAGTATCGAAAACACAGGTAGTTATTAGAAAGAAATTAGAGGGTGAGATAAGAAAGAAAGAAATATTAGAATAAAAGAAAAAGAACCAACACTACACAGAGTCTCACATCGCAGCAGAACAAAATATAATATGAAAATAAATCTTTACTGAGAGCTTTAAAAATACATACAATCATTAGAGTATATCAACACATCTGGACAGTTATAATAACCGGCCCGCATATACAATCACACAGCAGATAGTATCTATATAATTTCATGTGTCTAAACTCTTCCAGCTCGTCTCTTCACAGTATATGATAACCTAAACCTGTAAAACCCGGTCTAACCCGAGCATTACAAACGCCGGATCAGTCTAGTGAACCAGAGTTAGAAAAACACACTAAGTTTATGGGTATCACACAATTTGATTTTGTCAAAAATCTTTTCAAAAGAAAAGTATAATCGTAAGACCAAATCCACACATAAATACAGACGGTTTTTACCTTACGATAACCCAAAACATTTTTGATATTTTAATAGTGTATAAATACAAATAAATAACAATCTAGCAAAATGCTTGCATCTCACGCTCTACATATATAGTATGCAATCAAAACCACAGGCTCTTATTGGAGAATGAATTTCCATGGCAATGTATGGGCAACCACCTTTCCGACAATGTACCTCCGAAGATGAATACATTGGGGTTCAACAAAAACATCATGCAACACGGCCTAAACATGTCCGGCCCCACAATTTACTTGAGAGTACCGAATATACCATCACCACGGTTGGGGGCGAGCGAACCGCCGAAAGTATACAAAAATAAAAAGGGACAACCAAAGGCATTTAATTTCTCCAGATTAGGTAATAACATACCCTAATGGGTGCGACCCACATAGCCATGCGACCTACCTGATTTTTACCATTTGCCGGTTGATGAGGCTTGAGGTTTAAGCTTACCCTTCAGAACACCACGTCTCTATCCACTTTGAATGCCACATCGTCAGATCCTCCAAATGTCACTAATTGACGTCCACAAAAATACTCTAGTTGTTAAGAGAGGGTCATTCTCCACCACAACTATGATACGTTTGAAGAAATCAGCGTACATGATCCCTTTGGAAATACTCTGTTAGACATCCGTTCAGACATCCGTCCATACAAATCATCCAAGAATAGGATGAACCGAAGGCACCCTCCTACCACATCCTAGGTATCAACCTATGGATCAGCAGTAAGTAGTCCTTGAAATACGACGATTTCAACCACGACAGGTTCACTTTTAGAATAACTCCGGGCGCGACTCCAGAGAATTCGACAAGTAGTCCTTCCAACTTATGAAGATCCGTGGTCTACACTGCTTCATCTTTAGTCAGGATCTTCTACGTATTTGCTGGTTTGAAATGGTTTTCGAATATAATTTCGATCCCAGTCTTTCTGTACCAACAAGTATATAGGTCAGATTTGAAAGTCGGTTGTTTAACTATCAAATAACAATCATGAAAATAAAATGAGCTCACCGATTCAGTACTTAGCATCACGTGGACCTTTTAATTAAAAATAATTAATGAAGGTTAATTTAAAACTCTTAAATCTTTTCATTATTATGAATATATCTTTTCATTTCTTATTTAATTAAAGATTATTTTCAAAACTATTTTAGCTTAATATTCAGGAAAATATCCTATAATCATATCCAATTTTCTATTCTACTATCCTTTGGCAACACATTTGCTATCTCATTATTTATTATCTATGAATGGGAAATAAATTTATCTTGTCGCTCGTAAAACAACGTTGTGAAATCTTTTTTGGTTTATTATTTGAAATAATAACCAACCCTTATTCTTTAGAATAAATCAATTCCAAAACTCCCTTTTTCATTTCCTTTTTATCTCAAAAGTACTATTAATATTTCAAACAATCTCCTTTTATTTCTTTTACTTTGGGAATATAATATATATATATATATATATTCACCTATCTTTCCATTTCTTTCACTTTGGAAATCTCATTATACATATTTCAAATCTTTTTATTTCACTGAAATATTATTTCTCATATTGAAATAATTAATCATTCTATACCTTTTTACCATTACAATTTATATCATCCTCAGATAATCTTGAAGCCGTTTAAGTTGGGGTATTTTGATTACCTCTCAGACCTTGATTAACAACGTTCTTATCTTAACATAGAAATGAGATGTAATTTAAAAACCAATATTTCATTCTAATATCAATACAAATCCCATTTGACTATTTTATTTAAAATATGGTTTTATAAAACCTTCTTACTTTTTAAAATCCCTTTCTCGAAACTAACCATTATTTCTTAATTTAGTGATTAAGAAATTACTTACTAAAACAACACCATTTAATGTATACTTCTTTAAACAATTCATTTTATAACTAGGATTTAGTTACAAACTCCTATTACTCGCTTCCTTTACCAATCCCTTTTTCTAAACCATTTAATCCTTTCCAGCTTTGAATATCTTATTTCGATTCCATTCATTACTTTTAATTCCATTATTAAATAACGTTAATTTAAAATTAACACTTCGACAGCTCATCTCTTTTTATAAACCTCGTTTTTATAACTCTGGTTTAATATAAACTCCTTTTTATCTCAATTTCCTTTTACTTAATTCAAGTAATAAGTGAACATTTAATTTAAGCTATGTATTTGCGTAAAAATCCCTTTTATAACTATGTTATAAAAACTTAGGTTTTGACATAAAACTCGTTCATGAACTCCTTTCACAATTCAATTAGATTTCATTACAACTACACTTAAATTATTATTTAAATAATAATTTACTTCCTCATTAACTACTGTAAAAGTAGTTAACTTCTTTATTAACTAAAATAAATAGTAAATTTCTTTTTAAAATCTTACAAAAATTAAAACAATTATTCGCTAAACCATTTCGTTGGATTATTTCCAAACAAAATAATTTAATAACCAATTCCACTTAAAACGGTCGACTTAGTCAATTCAAAACAAAATTATCTCGTTAATCGATTCCAATTAGTTCCCACTTTAAATTAATTAATAATATAATTAATTTAAATAAGTCCATTTAATTGTTTCTTAAAACAATTATCCAATTCTTAACCATTTGGTTAATTTTATACTCTCTTACTTATAAATCTGATTAACATCAGAATTTACTTCATAAAATTGTTTAGTGATTTCTTATAAACTAAAATAATAAATAATTATTTCCTTTTAATAAATTTTATTCAAATAAATAGATTTAAAAATCTATCTTTAGTTATAAAATAAATTTTATAACTTCATTTCTTTCGATTTACTTGACGGTAAATCGATGTTTATTAAACGACTTATTTATAGGCCATGTGCTGCCAACACTCAACCAATACTTCACACTGGTTTAAACAAAACAAACGTTGAATTTCCAGTCAACGATAAACAACCAAATAAATCATCCAGTCGGAACAGTTCATATAATGACAATATGAGAATAAATAACATCTAATATATTTTAGGAATCCAGTTGTATCCCTCCAGCATGTTCTTCCCTGCATACCAATACGTTATAAAATTATTTAATAAGAATTATCCAATATTTAAACTAATAATTTCTATAATATTCAATAATAAAAATTTAACACAATAAAACAATTCATTTCAATAAACACGCTTATTTTATAAACGTGACCAACAAGGTAAGCTACCTCAATTTGTTCCAATCATTAAAATAACGATTTGTCTTTTCATTGAAATTAAACAAATGTTTAATTTCATCGATTTAATCAATATATAAATATATATATTTAACAATCAGTCAACCATTAGCAACCATAACACACAATTATAAAACCCGACTTATATAAAATACAAGTGGGAAGAACTGAATGGGTTTAACTCACCTTGATTCCATTTATTTATTATTGAAGCGGTTTGGTAATAGTTAAATTAAACAGCCGTTTAATTTAACCGTAAATTCCTGTTGTCTTCAGTTTGTCCGAACAGTTAGCATAATGGAGTGCTCGTCACTACGAATCCATTATCTTTGATTTGGATCATTTCTTTTAATGAAATAAACAGTTATTCATGTTTAAATAAATACTATTACAATATAAATTTCATTAATCAAAATGGTTAAACTAATTATATTTAAAGTAGTTTAATAAAACTAATTACATTTATTTAAACTAATTTCCATTTATATACCCTAATGAGTTCCAGTTATCAGACATTTTCAGACCGACTTCAGTTTAAACCATTTTAATAAAACTTATCCATTAGTTAATTAAAATATTAAGGTATAAACAAATTTTAATTAACTTAATGTTTTCTCAGTAACATGCCGATAGGAATTTGCTTTGGTCAACACGTAATAAAACAAGCCAACATGATTATGTTAGATAACTAATTACATTTAGGTTTTCCTTGGAATCGGGCCACATAGTTTTCTACTTCATCCTGATTGCATTCTGTCCATGCTTCAGCCATGTCAAAATTTAAGCCAAACCGATTAACTTTTAATTATAGGTTAATTAAGTTTTAAACACCTTAATTAAATAATTTATCCAAATTAATTACATTGATTAGAGATAAATCAGGGGCGATTATCCGTTCTTCTCTTGATACTCCGTTCTTTCCTTCCAGGTACCTCGACTTCAAGTATACCACCACGCATCCACACCATCAGTCAACCGCCGCATAAAAAGCCTTCGACCAGAGGTTGATCGAACATGACCAATACACGCGTCGAAGGTCCCTTACCCAATGCCAGCAGCGGTGTCGTCCCGCCTCCTCCAATCACCGGCAAATGCCCCAAATCCTTCGTGACTTCGCAGTCCAATTCAGGCCAATACAACAAACGGAAATACATCTCTGTCGTTGAGATTGTAGCTCTCTCCTATTTCGATAGGTTTATAGTTAGGAGTTTTCGAATTTAATAAGTGGATTGGTAGAAAATTTGATGAAGATTTAGGGAGCTCTCAGCCATTTAGAATCGAAGTGTGGAAGCTACAAGGTTTGACCACGCGGTTGGTCTGTTTAAGGTTTGACATAGCTGAAAGAATTTTTTTGAGGTATATATAAATGAAATTATAATATTATTTTAATATAACGAAACTCACCCGTGAAGTATCATGCTGAATCAAGCACATATCACCTCCGATCGAGATGAAACTCCTAATCGTAGAATAAAAAAATATTCCGGACACGATGGGACAGGTTTCGTCGAATTCCGAGGTCGTTTGTAAAAATCCCTTTATAATTCATAGGTGAAAAATCACGCATTTAAATTTCCCACGATCATAAAATAAATGCAATCAACTTGAAACATTGAAATTCTACTTGTCCTTTTCCTTACGGATCCAATGAAATTTGTTTCGTTAAAATCAGAGTTAATTTGGCTAGTCATTTATTCCTTTAAAGTTACCCTTGTTTAAAATGGCCAAAATAGTATAAACGATAAAATAAAAATCTAGGCGTTTACCGTTGCCACTGTCAAATGGTAAGTCCGATCGATACGAAAATTGAAATCCTACGATAACTAATACGAATCCAATGGCACAAGTTTCGTCGCATTCCGAGAATGTTTCGCGGTACGCTCTTTTTATATGTTAAACAACGCTATTTTGGACACTAAAATACCCGATATCCCAAAATAACAAACTACCTACCTATCCTGACTCTAAACGTCGATACAAATTCAAGAAATTCGTCTCGTAGCTTAATTCGATCGTCTGCTCAAGTTATACACAAATACCCCTCTATTAAATTAAATTAAATTAAATTAATTACGCGCTATAGAAAATGATTGGCGTTTACGGCTGCCGCGGTCACATACGACATCGGTTTACCACGAAATTTGGTTTCGTACAATAATATAACGTTACAGTTCCAATGAAAGTAATTTCATCGAAAACTGAGGTCGTTTGCAAGATGACCATTTTAAAGGCTTATATAACATATATATATATAATATTTAAATCCCAAAATAATCGAATTAAATAATAGTAATTTATTATTATCGTAAATATCCAAATAAAGGTATCGTATAGCTTCAAATATAACCAAATATGAATTATACGACTCGATATCAACATTTCGAGTCAAATGATATCCAAATATATATTAAAACCCTATTATATTAATTAATAAGCATTATATTTTAATAACGGTTTCCATAGCGACTATTTTAAATTTTGAATTGGACATAACTAACAATCTATAACACGAAAATTCAATTTTTCTCTTTCACATAAAAATTATTACCAGCAAGATTCAAACGTTTCTTGTTTCACAGAAATCCGACATATATCGGATCCTGTATACTCAATTGAAATTCCAAACTCAATATTACGAATTACTACGTCATTTCGAGCTCGTTTTAAATTATATATAAATTTAACGTTCAAACTTTGTTTAATAAACGAATTCAATATTAAAATCCATTAATATTCCAAATAAAATATTTAAAATAATAAATTAAATTAAATATTAGACTACCAAAAATACATGACATCACATTCTTCCCCCCTTAAAAGTATTTCGTCCCCGAAATTACTAATGTGAGAAAAATGCTACAATTCCTATTACCTTTCAAAAACCCAATTTATTTTAAATTGTAAACCAACTCATTATGGTTAATAAAACATTTCAAAAATATCAAAAAATTTCTAACACCTTATATTCCCGGAAAAATTCGGCAGAGTCTCCCCTGTATGGAGGGACTTCTGCGATATCGCTGGAACAAATAAAATATACATTGATTCATTTTCGCGTAGGCGTACCTTATACGAGCGCTATTAAGCATACTTGCTCAATTTTCGTGTAACTTCGCAATTAAAATCAATCCTTAAACCGTTTGGTACCTGTACTTAACTCAGTTTAACGCATGAGTAATAAATACATGAAAATTTAAGTAATATTTCATTAATCTACAATTATAACCATACCAATTCCCAAATTCAAACATATAGCATTCATTTGCAAATACACAGATAAATCATTAATTTCAATTCATATATGGTTTCATAGCAGTTTATAATACTGGAATTTATTTTAATTCATTCAACTCTATTTTAAAACGTTTATTAATTTTATTCGACCAGTCAATCGTCCAATAACAAACAATTCACAATCAACATAACCAAATCAATTGAATTCACATTCAATATTAACATTTACTTTGGTTTAACATATTTGAACATCAATCGATTAATATTTGATTGATTTCTATTTAATTATTATCCAGTAAATTTCCAAATTCCAAATAAATTTCATTTAAATTTCAATATTATTCTTAATTTAATTTCACTTAACAAAAGTTAAGTTCCAATTCAAATTTTAATTCAATTTGAACTCCCATTCAAATCAGCCAACAAACAAACAAACCAATATCTCAATAATTTGATAAAATTATTTCTTTTTATACAAAAATTTAATTTGGGAAATTTTATCTCATTTACCCTCTTTACAAAACAATATTGTATCCATTACCAGTTCGATGCTTCTCAACACTTGAACCAATCAACCAACCCAATACAAAACATTTGTATATAAAATCTACAAATACGCTCTCTCATATATACACTCAACTCAATCTGGGGTATTACTAACCCCATCTCTATCGAGTTATGCCACAGAGCCAAGGTTATTACTATACCAATAGCTTTGATACCACTGTAACGACCTAAAAGAATTCAATGCCCGAATTCCGACAATTATACACAAATCCTATATCACATGCCAAAACCCAAGTATCGAAAATACCGATAGTTATTAGAAAGAAATTAGTGGGTTAGATAAGAAAGAAAGAAATATTAGAATATAAGAAGAAGAAGAACCAACACAACACAGAGTCTCACATCGTAGAGGAACGAAGTATAATATGAAAATAAGTCTTTACTGAGAGCTTTAAAAATACTTACAATCATCAGAGTATATCAACACATCTGGACAGTTATAATAACATGTCCTCATATACAATCACAAAACGGAATATTATCTATATAATATCATACGTCTAAACTCTTCTAACTCGTCTCTTCACAATATCCGATAACCTAAACCTATAAAACCCGGTCTAACCCGAGCATTACAAACACTGGATCAGTCTAGTGAACCAAAGTGAAAAAACACACTAAGTTTATGGGTATCACACAACTTGATTTTAAAGTCAAAAATCTTTTCGAAAGAAAACGATAATCATAAGACCAAATCCACACATAAATACAGACGGTTGTTACCATACGATATCCCAAAAAAATTTGAAATCAATATCTTTTCTGATATTATAATAGTGTATAATACAAATAAATAACAATCTAGCAGAAAGCTTGCATCTCACGCTCTACATACATAGTATACAATCAAAACCGCGGGCTCTTATTATTGGAGAATGGATTTCCATGGCTAGGTATGGGCAACCAACTTTCCGACAATGTACCTCCGTAGATGAATACATTGGGGTTCAACAAGAACATCTAGCAACACAGGCTAAATATGACCGGCCCCTCACTTTACTTGAGAGTACTGAATATATCATCACCACGGTTGGGGGCCAACCAACCGCCGAAAGCATACAAAAATAAAAAGGGACAACCGAAGGCATCTAGTTTCTCTAGATCGGGTAATGACTAATCGGTGCGACCCACATAACTATGTGACTTACCCGATTTTTACCATTTCTCGGTTGATGAGGCTTGAGGTTTAAGCTTACCCTTCAGAACAGCACGTTTCCATCCACTTTGAATGCCACATTTTTGAATCCGCCAGATATCACTAATTGATGTCCAAAAAAATATTCTAGTTGTTAAGAGAGGGCCATTTTATGCCACAACTATGGTACGTTTGAAGAAATACACGTACGCGACGCCTTTGGAAATACTCTGTCAGACATCCGCCCACACAAATCATCCAGAAATAGGATGAACCTGTAACAACCCGGAATTTATGAACCAATTTAAAATTTTTATTTTAGCTATTTTAATGGGTTTTGAATATTTAAAAGGATTTATTTTAAATACTAATGACTAAAAATTTATTTAAATCGAAGTTAGAACGTATAAATTATTTTAAATATAAAACGAACTCGATATGGCGCGGTAGTTTGACAATTCGATTTTAAATTTCAATTGAATATATAGAATTCAATATAAGTCAGAATTGGACAAAACAAGAAACGTTAGAATCCATTTAACTATATCTTTCTAATGAGTGTGAAAATTTCAGATTTCACTTTATAAATTAAAAGTTATGTCCAGAATAAAATTCAAAATAGTTGCTATGGAATTTACATACATTTTTATAATATATATAGCTATTAAAAATAGCCATTTTTCTAATGGTCTCCAAATTCGACGAAATTAGTTTTGTTAGGACCATATCGTCTAATCATAGCTAGATTAATTTTCTGTAATTTTTGGAGTCAGTATGTGGCCCCGGTAAATTAAAATGTACGTTTAAATTCATTATACATTGATTCATATTTTAATTTAAAGAAAAACTGATCAAAACAGTCAAATTGGCTTATGAAACATATTCCATTGTGTCCGGAAGGGGGGTCTTTTGCTAGGAACAACAGCCGTTGGGTTTGATTTGGAGTTCGGAGACAAAACAACCTATTTTCGAATTAAATAAAATTAAAAATATATATAAAGGCAAGGTCAAACCCAATTTCTATATTCATCATGGTCAAAACCTGAAGCAGCCGCTTCCTTTAAAATAGAGGGCAGAAATCCGTCAGCCCATCCTCCCCTTTTTCTCTTAATTTAGCAAGTGATTCAAGAAATTTATAAAAGCAAAAATATCGAGCATCGTGAGACCTTTCTCATCAACGGTCATGATGGGGTTTTGGCTCTCTTGGTGGCTGAAATCGCACCTGATAATGGCGACGTTCATGGGTTCGTGGCAGCTTCCAAGGGGTTTCGAGTTTCACCAAACTCGAGGCTTGGGGGAAGCTTGAGATGGCCGACGGCGTGGCGTCTCCAGATCGATGGTCGGTTGCATGGAATTGCGTGCGATAGTGAGTTTGGAGTGGCGAAGTTGGGTTTCTCAGTTCATAATAAACGATGAAGAAGGGTGGGTTAATTAGGGGAGTATTATTTAAATTAATTATATTTTAATTATATTGAATTGTAATTAAATGTTTACAATACCATAACTTGTTCAAACAGACACGAAATTCGATGATTCAAGTTCTGTTGTGATCGTGGGAATGAGAGTTTCGCTATGACACAGACTAGAAGCGATTTGGAGCAATTAAAATTTGAGGTGATTTTAAATCAAAACAGAACTATTCAAAAATAAAGAATGGCGGAGTGGAACCCAAAATGAGAATTCTCTCACTAAAATTTTGTACAGTTATTTAATTTATTTTATAACTGCAAATATAGAAATTGCCAGTATAGATTTTTATCTGTTGTATGGAGTTCAACCCTCGAATTCGCACAAATCACATAAATTGGAAGCGATGTATGGATATTACCGACACTCGGATTTTATACTCCGCGAATGGCCACTTATGGCGCTGTAAATGGCATTGGGTTGTTGAGTATTTATTTTTATGGATGATTTGGTGATTTGTGTGGTGATTGTGATGATTAACATATTAAAAATAATGTTAATATTAATGTGGTAGTGAAATTTTTTATAAATATCTATTTATTATTTAAACAGTAAAATTGGTTAATTAGAAATATAATTCAAACCGAATTTGGATTGGTTAAATTTACTAACCAATGATTTATTTAAATTGACTGTTGTTGTTTGGAAACCCCATACGGGTATTGGGATGATATTTGACATACACTTGTAACAACCCGGGTTTTCGCGATCCTGAGTAATCGACATAAGCTCAATGTCGAATGTCCAAGCATCGAAAATACCGGATAGTTAATGAAAGAAAATAGAGGGTGAGAATAGATAAGATAGAAAATTAGAATAGAAGAAGGAGAAGAGCATCACAACATCAGAGTAAACACCAATCTCACAGCGGAATGAATAAATATATTTCATAACATAACTTTGAAATAAAACAGTATATGTATACAGTAACATTATCAGAGTACAACACTTACAACACAAAGGAAATAGCAATAGCTATATAATCCTGAAGCCTCCTGCTCCAAGCTCTCAGTATATCTGTAAATCCCGACTACTTGACTACACGTACAAAATTGTGCTTCCAAGAGTTTAGGGAAAACAAAACAAAGTAAACTCTAGGTCAGTCATGTGACTGGTGTGAGTAAACTCAAATCATTTTTTTAACTTTTCAAAATCCTTTTGAAACAAAGGATAATCGTAAGACCAATCCACACATAAACACAGGTGGTTTTTACCTTATGATAACCCAAATTATTTTTCTAAAACGATACTTGTCTGATATTATAATAATGTCTAGATCAAGTAAATAGAAATCTAGCAGAAACGCTTTCATCTCACGTTCTACATACATAATATACAATCAAAACCGCAGGCTCTTATTGGGGTATGGATTCCAACTATGACAAGCTATGGATCCACCTTCCGATCAGTGTACTCTAGAAGCGATACACTGGAGTTCAACAAGAACATCTTGTAACTCGGCCACACATAACCGACCATTCATTTCGCTTGAATGTTCTGAATATACTATCACCTTATAGTTGGTATACCAACATAACCATTCCCGGGAGATACATAATCGAAAGAAGTAACAAATATGAATATTTTATAGATGGTGACAATATACCCTAATTGGGTGCGACCCACTTAGCCATGCTGCCTACCCGATTTCTGTCATTTCCTAGTTGATGAGGCTTGAGGTCATAACGTACCTTTTAACAGATCACTCCTTCATTTACTTTGAATGCCACATCGTCATACCCATCAAATTACAAATTGATTCCCTAAAAAATACCATCGGTATAAGCTAAGAGAAATGAATTTTTCTGCCACCAACGTAAATACGTTTGAAACGATCAACTTACGCGATCTACCAGATATACTCTATCAGACATTTGTCCATTCAATTTGTCCTAGAACTGGACAATCCGAAGGAGTTATTCTATAAATCCATCTTAGACAATTTCTACCTAGGATTTACTGAACAGCCCTTGCATAACTCCATCTTCAATTATCTTCATCATATTTGATTCGCAACGCTAATGCCATATGGAGTAGTTTTCAGATAATATATTTGATCCTGGTCTCTCCGTATTGACAACGGAAATGGTCAAAATCTTCGATAGTCAGTGATTTAACTATCAAAGGAAAACATGTGTGCAAACAACGATATTATTTTCAGATGGAAATTCTATCGATCAATCATCAATCAACATTTATTCATTTCCCCATTTCTCGTTTCCATATATTCATCAAACCCTTATTTTCTAATTCTAGAAAATATACGTTATTCACTTTGGAAAAGTTTCCATTTCTGATTCACGCATCAATATCTTTCCACCTCTATTAGTCTCTAACTGTAAACTAGTAAGAGAACAACCCCCTACGTATTAACCCCGAAGGCCGAAACCAACATCAGATCGATACCCAGAAAGCCATTCAACTCAACTAATTTCCAATCAGTTCTAATTTCAGTAATTCAAATTAAATTCCTACTTCAAACCCAAATTCCTTTATAATATTTTATTTGCAAAATATTTACTTTAAATCAATATCATGTTACACCCGTGTGCGAAGCACGGGTCTAAACCTTCCTAATGTAAAATTCTCTTCTTATAAACTCTATTCATTTTCCAAATATTTCCCTTTTATAGTTCTATTTACTTCTAAATCAATATTCCTTTTATAATTCTATTTATTTTATAAATATTTCCTTTTATAAAATTCTATTTATTTTCTAAATAAATATTCCTTAATTATATTCCGTTTTTAATTCTATTTATTCTATATAAATCCTTTTATATAATTCTATTCATTTTATATAAATCCTTTTTATATAATTCTATTTATTTTCTAAATATTTCATTTTCAATATTCACTTAGAAAATTTCCTTTTTACATTCCAGTATTTCATATGGTATTTAAAATACCAAATAACATGACCAGTGTCATCATAATCAACCATAGATTATATATCACATCGTATATCACAGTATATGAAAACAAACAGTATTATAAATATTGAGGAATCCGGTTGGATCCCTCCAACCTATTTCCCTGCATCCGCAAATGTTAAACAATATAAATAACATCGATTTCATTTCAATATGAAATATTCTGTTAAACAGAATCAATACTTGATTAACGTTTTATATATATCGTTATCTGTAATTTCAAACAATACACTTGCAATTCAACCAAACAATCAACACACAACAATCAATCATCATTTATCAACACTAGATTATATTTATAAAAATATAAACTGATAGAGTTAGTGAGTTTTACTCACTTTGGTTTGCAGTTCAAGATCATGTTTTTATTTCCTTAAAATCAAACAACGTTTGATTTTGTCGTGAAATCCCAACAGCTTTGTTCCCAAACAAAATGGTTCGCAATGTATATTTCCCTGTTGCGATTCCAACATGATCTATTTTGTACAATTCTATTCATGAACGAATCAAATATACGCGTTAGAAGTTTGTTTATGAATTAACTTAATATTTGTAAACTAATTTTATCATTAAATTTCTTAATCACCAATTACCATTAAAAATCCTTCTCAACCAACTTAAAACAGTGTTGCTTCCTGAAAGCACCATTTTGACAACTTCCTCCGCCTCATTCACTCTCTCTCCTCCATAAAAACGCAGACTAACCCCACTGTTCGACTCCATCAATCCTTGTTTACGCCAATCATAGTACCACTAATCATTCTCCCATAACCTAAATCCAAACACATCTCCGTTTAATCCTCCTTCCACCAGAATTTGAACACAACTTCTTTCTGGTCATCCCCTTGAAAACCCAGTTCCGACCATTTTCTGAAACACGCAATAGTAAACCCATATCTCGAGAAAAATTGAACGGCACCTCATATCTCGCTACTCATCAGAAATCCTGCTTCTCCCAATTACAGTTTGAACCGGCATACAATGTTCTTCCCGTTCATCTTTTCTTTTTACCTTAACACGCGCACAAAATTTCAAATAAAACCCACCAAAAAACATCTCATCGGCAACTCCATCTTCCTACTTCCTGAACAAACCACTCGCACGTCTTTCAATTTCCGTCCTCGCCATTCGTGACCACGCAAACCAGGAAGCGAAGAAAACAGTTACCAAATCCTCCAATTCTTTGAGAGCACACTCTACTTCGTTTCTTGTACCTAATTTGAGCTTAGCTTTGCAAAACAAGACACAAATATGTCGATCTTCTGAACCCTAGTTTTGCTGTAAAGGTTCGGCCTTTTGAAAACTTGATCGCACTTGGAAACAAGGGTACCAACGTGAAGTTCTCGATCTAAGAAACTCCTAGATATCATCATTTGATTTTCAAGATTTTTCGTTGATTTTCTATATATTTTCGGAACTCACGAAATTGGTTTTGAAGAAGTTTCTGGTGGCGGCCTAAGGAAAATTGACCAGAGAAATATGAGGAAGGATTTAGGAAAAGTTAGTGGTATTTATAGAGTGATTTTATATTTTTTTATTCGGTTATTTTATTTCTGTTTATTATAGCTGTAACGACCCAGATTTTTGGTTAATTTATTTTAAATATTTAATATGGTTTTAAATATTGTGTTGATAATATAAATGAATTTTAATATTGAGTTATCGATTTAATAATCGATTTCGATTTAATATCGAATATATTAAATTATCGTAAAACGAATAATAACTCAATTCAAGATTTAAAACTGAATCAAAACAGTTCAGATGATCAATGTCAGTTCTGTTTGAATATAAAAGTGATAATATAAATTTATTATCGAGAAATTAATTGTTTTGAATTTAATTTATATTGATTTAAATTAATATCTTCTCCATATGACCGAGTTGGGCTGCGAATCATGTTCCAGTGTGTTCAAAATAGTGCTATAACACAAGAAATGCCGGTTGTTGCGCTTAAATAGGAGTTCGTAACCCCGGATTTTTTTTATGGATAAGGTCAATTTCAAATCAGTTAAATCAAAAATCTAATCGAAATTTATATAGTGTACTTGGCGCACTGTGAACTCCTTGATGCTCAAGTTTCATCTTCTACAAAATCAAAACCTGTCGTTCATTTATCTCAGAACCAAAATCGAAACCGAACATCTCAGATAAAAGAAAATGGCCTTTCTGTTCAAATATACACCGCACCTCTCCCCTTCTTGTCCAACTCAAAGCCTTTGTTCCCTCTTATAAAAATCGAACGCTTCCTTTTTCAAGTTCTTCGGCAAAATCAAAAGGGGGAATTCGTTCCATTCGATTACAAATACAGGTTCGAACTCGATTTCGAACTCAGGTCTGAACTCGAGTTCAAACTCGGAGTTTTTGGAGCGACGCGAGGATGATTTCAAAGCTAGGGTTCTGGCAAGACGAGGTGATTAGGGACATCGAGCTCGCGCTCGATTTGGATGGAGCAAGACATCGAGGATGGGTGCGTAGCTGCTAACACTCGCGATGGAGTCGCGGTTCGTTCCTAAAGCTCGAGTTAGGGTTCGAGCAATACTCCTGGAGCAGAGCGATTTTGGGTTTGGGCTTACAATGACGAGGAGGTGTTGTCGCGATGTCAGGAAGGTTGAACGACACTGCAACGAGTTCCAAGACCGGGCATTGGTTGGTCAGTAAGACTGGAGCGATGTTGATGGGTATCGATTTGTGGGAAAGGTGATCACCGCAAGTTCAGGGGGGAGACCGAAGTGAAGTGCCGAGTCTGGAGTTTCAATGATGACATAGTGGAGGTCGAATTTTATTTGTGGTGAACGGAAATTGAATTGATGCAGTGGATTTGGGGTTGATTAGTGTCCTGTGCCTGTAGCTGAAGTATAGGATACAAAGTTCGAGTTCGTGCCTTGAAAATGGAAAGATGGACATGTGATTGGGCTGAGTTCGACATAGGGAGAATGCGGAGTGGGCGCTGTGTTCTTGCAGATATCATTTAGGAAGGAGGAGGAAATAAGGTAACATAGGAATTTTATTTATTTATTTAAATGCTTAGCTTAAATAAATAATCACTTGATTTTTTTTTAAAATTTTTTTATACAGTATGTTCGTATAAATAACTTGATTTGATTAATCCAATGAAATTAGCGCAAATTAGTGTTTAGTTAAATTTGATGGATTAAGGTATAAAATTAATAATTAATTTAGTTAAGTCGCTTAATTTTATATAGTTAAAATTCTTATATACGATATATTTAATGTATACAAGGTTGGAAGAGCGTTAAGAACACATTTGGAGTTAATCAAAATTTACCAGGATTTGTTTTAAATCGAATGGTATTCGATTTAATTCAAGTTGGATATTCAACGAGAAAAATATAAATCTCGGTGAGTAAATCTCACTCACCTGTTATTTAAAATTATTTTTATTTAGTAAAAATAATTGTTGTTGCTTGTTTGAATGCTTTCTGGTTGATTTAAATATATTAGTTATATAGGGTTGAGTATTATATATATATATATTGGGTTGATGATTGGATTGTTCCCGCAGTCTCATTAGCGGATGCCCGCGGCACCATAGCGGATGATTACCCTATACGCCCCACGCTATGATTAGTGGATGACCTTCTACACCACGATATCCTGCCTCGAAGCAGGATGGGTATTATTTATTGTTGGCTAACGTTTGTGGATGCAGGAAAACAGGTTGGATGGATCCAACTGGATTCCTCAAAAATATTATTATTATTTGTTTCACATTATTATCATATATGCTGTGTTTGAAACCTGTCATTTTAATTGGTTGTTTAAATATCACTGGGGCTTGAATATTGATTTATAAAATTATCGAAAAAGGATATTTGAGTTTAAAAAAAAGGGAATTATATTTTTATTAATAGAATTTGAATTTTTAATGAAGTATAGAAAATATTAACTTGTTTTGAATATAAATAAAACAAGAATCGAATTTATAAACTTTGGTTATAAATTTATAAATGTTGGATTTGAATTTAATTTATAAACTTTGTTTATAAATTAAAAATATAGAGTTCAAATAGAGATTTGAATATAGAATTTCAAAATAGAATTTGAAATAAACTTTGAAAATAGGATTTCAAAGTAGAATTGGAAATAGAATTTCCAAATAGGATTTCAAAATAGGAAATCCAAATAGTTTTGAAATAGAATTTGAATTCAAGGGAATTCAAATGGATCTGAAATAAGAAAATTCAAATGGGATTTAAATAATGGATTTAATAGAGAGGATTTAAATATAAGAATTTAAATAGAATTTAAATGGAGTTTAAATATAAGAATTTAAACAAAACTCAAATGGGGTTTAAATATAGGATTCCAATAGAATTTAAAAGAATTTGAATAAGAGGAATTCAAAGAGATTTGAAATATGGTATTTGAATTCAAAGAAATTACAATGTGGTATTTGAAGTTCAAATAGATTAAAAATGGAATTTGAATTCAAATAGTTTTGAAATGAAATTCGAATATAGAATTTCAATTAGAATAGAATTGGAATTTGAATATAGATTTCAAATACAAGTGAAATAGAAGATCGGAAATATTTGTTGAATTGGGGACAATTGGTTTGATATATATTAGATATATATCAGAATAGAGTGAATTTAGTTTAAGCGAGGTTTAAAAGTATATATATATAGAAATAAAATTAAAACGAACCCGCCGCAGCGCTGCAGTTCGTAAATTGGCGACCCGAACTTCAATTGAGTATATAGATGTCAAATTAAATCGGAATTCTTTGAAATAAGAACCGTCAAGACCAGTTAGATAATAGTTTTCTAATAGAAGAGGAAAATCTGGTTTTCGTCTAATAGATTTTGAGATATGTCAAAATCAAATTTTCAAAAAGTGCAGTGCCAGAAACCATTATAAACCATAATAGATTTTATATATAAGCATAAGGATTTTTAAGCAAATAAGAATTCGAATTTCCACTTAAAAATCTTGACTTGAGTTAGAAAATAAACGTGAACTCTAGTGAAGTAAGTGGAATGATTTTTGGAACAAAAGTCAGATTTTTAACTACTGAATAGAACTAACTAATCTTGAGTTTATTTGGTTAAATGAGATTTTGAATCGAATTTGGGTTTTTGGTTAAGTAAATTTAACTAGTGAATATATATTCGAAATCGAATATGGAACTTGAGTTGGGAACAGAATTAAATAAATGTATAAGCAAGATAAAAAGATATTTGAACATGCTATTTTCAAATATAAAGTAAAATAGGCCAAAGAAGCTAATAAAAGGATTAATTAGCTAATTGAGTCAAAATGACCAGATTCAGTTGGGACAAAGTTGAAACAGGTGAATGTGTGTAAGCAGGTTTGGGATGAAGTGTATGAAGTTTATAAATGCGTCCTCGACAAAAAGGTACACGTTTAATTTTCATATGAGGTTTTATGCGTCGAATCGGCTAGCCGCTTGGCTTTTTGATTTTCTTTTTGAATGGAGAGGCCTGTGTGGCGGTTTGGGGATTTTCCCGATGCTCCCGGTAAAAAGGAGGTTATGGCGAATTTTTCCGAAAATTTAAGGAGTTAGAATATTTTTAAGAAAATTCGATAGTTAGAAATCAATGTATCTATATATATAGAATTCGATAAGTAAACAAACTTAAAAATAGAATAGTATAAACAAAAGGAAATCGATAATCTGGGAATAGAAAGGGAATGTATATACGTTTTAAAAATGGAAAATTGGTTTAATATAGTGTCGATTATTCGAGTTAGCGGTCTTGTCTGTTTTGAAGATAATAATATTTTCAGTCAAGGTCTGAGAGGTAATTATACCCCAACTTGATTGATTATTATTATTAGCTGATAAATGGCAAGACTCAGTCTCGAAGATCAACGTCTAAAGAGAGTTAGTTGACTGTAAATATTTGGGTTATCGAAACGATGTTTTGCACAACATCCGTTTTAACCCAAATAAGTATAAGTTTGGAAATAGGATATTAAATATTTCCTAAGTATGGAATTAAACGAGTTCGGAAAAGAGATAAGTAATTGGAACATTTTCCAATTATAAGTAAAGGATATTTTCTAAGTACAGAAAATAAAAGAAGGCGATATATGGAAATGTTTTCCAAATAACGTATAAGGCCAATATGGTTATTGAAAATATTTGGTTAACAAATATTGATAAGAAAATGGAGAAGCGATATAATTAATGAAATATTAATTAAAGGGCTCAGTGATTGTTTGATACCTTGGATGAACACTTGTTTTTCTTCGATAGTTAAGTCATCGACTATCGAAACACTTGTTTTTCTTCGATAGTTAAATCACCGACTATCGATGTTTTTGACCATCGTTGCTGATTGTCGCTTTCCTATGAACTAGAAAAGCACGTTATTTAAATTAAATTCTGCAAGCGCATAGGTGTGTAGCATACAGGTCGAACACAGGGAGGTAAATTAAAATCAAATTATTTATTTAATCTCTTGGGCGAGTTAGACGGTTTTCGAGGTTGGTTTTTGAAGACAATAAAAATTGAACATGCGATCCGATTCAGAACAAATCTAATTGAACCGATGATCAAATCACAACTATCAATTGGAAATTAAAATGCAAAACAGAAATAAAATGCAGAAAGTAAAATTGCAGGAAAAGAAGAACACAGAAAGTAAATTAGGATTGTCGTTGAAACTAATCAAACGACTAATCACTAACAAAAAATGTAAAATACAATTGGTGCTCTTCCAAAACTAATTGTGAAGACAACACCGATTGCTAAGAAAAAGAAAAATGCAGAAATAAAAGAAGAACTTTTATTAATGGAGAAGAGAATACAGAAAAATGGAGATGGTGGCTACAATGACATTACAAGGGTATTTATAGGATAGATAGCCAATCCCTAACCCTAACCCTAATAATGATAGATGGGCCTTAGGGAATTCACAAAAGAGTTTACAATGAGAGTTTCAAATGGGCCTTAGTTAAATCTATTAAATTTTTGGCCTTTCTTCTTTTCCTCTTGGTTCTTTGACAAGCTTCCCATGATTTGAGAAATTCTTGGTCTTTCTACCAATCATTTTCTTGTCCAACAGCAACTAGATGTGAGATCTTCATCTACAATTCTTCAAAATGTAAATATATACCAATTTGATCTCCATTTCTCTACTTTTCTGGTTGCATGCGGGCTGGGTTGGAATATCTGTAAAAGTAACAAAACAATGCCCAAGTAATATTTATTTATATACAAAAGATAAGATACAAGAGCATAAAATAAACACATTTCTATGTCAATCAAATACCCTCACACTTATCTTTTACTTGTCCTCGAGTAAAACAAGAAATGAAAAATTAAACTAGATAGGTCACACTTTCGTAGGAAACACGATTGCATTGAGCGTATGCAACAAGCCGTTAAACCTCTAGGTGTCCCTAGTAGGACGAGTGGTGTCTCGTGAGGGTTTTCTGCGGATACTACCCACAAAATCCAAATGCAGTATGCTATGAATCTAATGTAACTACATGAATGCAAAGTACTTATGCAATTGAAAACAAAAATTGAAAACACGACTTGTTTCAGGAAAGCGGTACAACAAATTAAGTTAACAAATTCTAATCAGTTGATTTTATTTTAGATACCTCAGCTTGTCACAAATTTTCAATATAAATCAAGTTTTCTAATGTTAAATTCCAGTTTGGCTAGTTAGTTCGGTCGATAATATAGTGCAGCCATGAAATAGATTCTTAGTTTGCTTGGCACAATTTGCAAAGTGGTATTATTATTTTCTCATGTATGGCTAGTCAAATCAATAAGGTCAAGAAGTGTTTGGGCATCATCGCTTATTCTTTATTCTATGAAATTTTAAAATTTATGATTAAGTACATACACCTAACTTGACAAAGGTTTACCACCCATGCACTGCCTCGTGGACTAACGGAGAGTGGATAAAGAGCTTGGCGGATTGTGTAGGCCGACTTTGACTTTGTCAACAACGTGTCGGTAATCCTTAGGTGTCCAATCTCATAAAATGAGACCAAGATATTCCAATGCTGACTTTGTCGACAACATGTCGGATAGAGCTTGGCGGGTTTGCACACCAACGCTTGATATACAAGCAATGTTGGATACCCTTGGATTACTATTATTATTATTGAAAATATAAGCACAAAAGAGAGTTATGCGAGTTCAACTTAACACAACTTAGTTTTAAAGATTCGAAAATCCAACATAAGTATTTTAAGTCCTCTACTTATTTAAACAAAGTCTACAATATAGAATATATTTCATGGCTATCACCTAAGAATCTTCCTATGTAACGGTTACACTATTATCCCTCCAAATTAAACTTTTCATTATATTTCTTAGTCGATCTAAGTTGAGAGAAAAAAATACTATCAACTGATTAACAATCCTTAACTTATTTTGTTGTATCAAATCTAAAATGAGTCGTGTTTCAAAAAAAAAAATGGCATGTTACTACAGTCTAAAATGCATGATGGTCCTATTTAAATGGATGAAAATTAAAAGAATGGAAAATAAAGAGAAAACGAAAATGAGTGAAATGCAGACTCCCCCCACACTTAGACAAAACAGTGTCCACATTGTGAACGTTTCCTAAATTTGAAAGATCGTACCCAAAGGTGAATGAGATGCAAAATTATTTGAAGAATGAAATGCAATCTAACTGTAATGACCCGCACTGTTAGGGGTATTATAATTAATTTATTTAATTATATATATCGTGATGTAGTGAATTAAATAGAGGTTTAATTTAATAATATGGAATAATTAATTTAATTAAATAATTAAATAATATATTTAATTCAGAAATAATCAAAAATATTGGAAATCACAATATTCGATGAACGGGGTCATCACTTAGATTCAATTCAGCTTAGAGTTGAATCATATTGACGAATATATTCAATCAACGACAGTTTGAACGTATAATTATAGTATAATTAAAATAGAGCTTGAAATGGCGCGGCAGTTCGCTATTTGGCGATTTGAACTTCAGCTGAATATACATGATTCGTTTTAAGCCGAATTTCTGTGAAACAAGAAACGTGTGGAGCTGGTGGAGTATATCTTTCTAATGGAAGAGAAAAATCGGGATTTCGTCGTGTAGATTTTGATGTACGTCCAAATCAAATTTCAGAAAAGTCGCTGTAGAATTCCTTTATATTTTGCGATGCTTTATATACGTTATAAAAGGATTTTCGATATGAACAGAATACCGAGATAATCTGAAATCTGAAATATCAAACTGTATATTCTGGAGCTGTACGATATCATATGTGAAGATATACGATAATATTAAATTATTAATATTTAAATTTATTTAAATATATTTATATATTTAAATGGGCTATTCAAAGCGTTAAAAAATAGCCACTTTTGCAAACGAAGCCGGAATTCGACGAAACCAGTTTTGTTGGATCCGCAATGTCAAATAGTTGTTAGATTTCCAGTTTCGTGATTTTTAGAGTCAATGTGTGGCCGTACGGATTTTTAGAGGGAGAAACAATCAGTATTTTGACAGTTAAAAATACGCTGTGTGAGCATACGGAGTCGGAATTCGACGAAACCAGTTTCGTTAGGACCGAAATATCGAACTCTAGCTACATGTCCAGTTTTGTAATTTTCGGGTATCATGTGTGATCACACGAATTTTTAGAAGGCAAAAATGAATATATAAATCAGGATATACCGGGAATATTCCTCTATAAAAATATCTAGATATTTTAGTAGCCTATATAAACACCTCAACTATTTCTAAACCTAATTCATCTCAGCCTAAATCTTCCGCCGTTGTTTTCTTTAACACAGCAAAAATGTCGAACAAAGAAAATCAAAACAAACCCAAAAAAAAAATCTAAAAATCGTAATACTTATATATCCATGATCCATGAAGGTTTCTCTTCGATCTGGAGGGGTTTTTACAGAATGTGATATGTTTTTGGGATGCTCGTTTTATGAGCAGTGAATTAGGGTTAAGGGTTCGGTCAAAAACGAAGGGGTACTGGCTCGATTTGAGTTCGGATTTGGGATCAAGGAGTGTTTTAGCATCTGTTGAAGAGTTTTGGTGGGAATCGAGGTAGTTCGATGTCGATCCTTGCACTGTGGAACCGTCGAGATGTTCGGAGGATGCGACTCCAGATGGCGTGCGAGAGTGGTGATATTGGGATCGTTGGATGGAGTTTTAGGTATGGAGTTCGATGGTGATGTCCATTTCAGAATCAATGGAGAAATAGAGGAAGGGTTGGAGCTTGAAAGATCGGTCATGGCTGTGGTTAATACTGGAGCCGCATATATGAATTCGGGGAAGAAGCATTTTGATAGGTTGGGTTTTTCTAGAGGGATGTTGGGCTTAGTCAAAGGGTAAAGGCCCATTTCAACTTTTAAAATAGTTTAATTTAAAATTTCTAAATTAGGGTATTTACTTATAAAAGTAATATCTCCCTCATACATTATCAGTTTGACGAACCGTAAGTTGCGTTCGGATCGTATGGACGGTGACTACGCACTGGAACTGATTGGAAGTGGATTGGAGCTCGTATAAATTTATGGCAAAATAAATTGTTTGATTCAAATCAAATAATAGTTTATCGTTCTTCAACGATGAACTGCAAATGTGAGTAAAACTCACCAACTCTGAACAGTTATATTTTTATAATGTATTTTTAGAACTGTTAATCATCTGTTGATTGTTGTGTGTTGGTTGATTGATTGAACTGCTAGTCAGTTAGTGAATATTTTATATATATATATATATATATATATAAATCATTAAATAGTTATATATATTGATTCTGCTATCAGAATAATTTATATTGAACTGAAAGTGATGATAATCATATTGTGTAACATCTGTGGATGCAGGGAGACAGGTTGGAGGAATCCGACTGGATTCCTCAACAGTTATTTTATTGTTTTTCATATATTGTTATATGATGTGATATAAAATCTATGGGCGATTATATGTGCTTGGACGATATTGAACATCGTGATTTGATATGATTGAATACCATAACATACCGAAATGTTGATAAGGGGATTTTCAAAGTGATATTGAAAATAGAATATTTATAAAATGGGATATTTATAAATAAGAGATATTTATAAAGTGGAATATTTATAAATAAGAAATGTTTATAAATTGGAATATTTATAAATAGGAGATATTTGAAAAGGAAATAAATTCAAAACATTTCTTTTTGAATGGAAAGGCCTGTGTGGCGAGTTTGGGGATTTTCCCGATGCCCCGGATACAAAGGAGGTTATGGCGAATTTTCCCGGGAATTTAAGGAGTTAGAATATTTCAAGAATAAATTTGAAAAGGAAATATTTGTAAACCATTTACAAAGAGAATTGGAAAGGGAACATTATAAAAAGGAAATCATTTTTCAAGTGTAGAACCGTTATTTAAAAGTAAATCCTTTCAAATGAATAAAACGTTGTTAAAAAGGAAATCTTTATAAAGTGAATGGAGTTAATCGAATATGGTATTCGAAGTTAGTTAATCGAATATGGTATTCGAAGTTAGTTAATCGAATATAGACATTTGAAAGGAGTTAATCGAATATGGTATTCGAAGTTAGTTAATCGAGTATAGACATTCGAAAGAAGTTAATCGAATATGGTATTCGAAGTTAGTTAATCGAATATAGACATTCAAAAGGAGTTAATCGAATATGGTATTCAAAGTTAGTTAATCGAATATAGACATTCGAAAGGAGTTAATCGAATATGGTATTCGAAGTTAGTTAATCGAATATGGTATTCGAAAGTTAGTTAATCGAATATGTTATTCGAAAGGGGTTAGTCAAGTCGAGTTAGTCAAATAGAGTTAACCAGTTAGAGTTAATCAGTTAGAGTTAACCAGTTGGAGTTAATTAGTTAGAGTTAATCGATTAGAGTTAAAACGAACGAGAGTTAATCAAATATAGTTATTTGAGACAGAGTTAGTCAAACATAGTATTCAGGGTAAGCTGCCATCTTGTACGACTACTAGCGTAATTCGCAGGGCTGTAAATAGCCTACAGCGGTCGGATGTTTCCTGAGGGAGTCAGGCGTAACCATTGTGATCGCTGCGATCTAGAGTCAAGCGAATGGAGTTTAATCGAATATTAGTTATTCGATAGGAGTTAATCGAGTTGATCGAGTTGAGAACTAAGTTAAGTTAAATAAGTTGAGTTGATCGGGTGGTTCGATCAAGTTAGTCGAGCCTAGTTAATCGAATCGAATTGGTCGAACCAAGTAAGTCGAGTCAAGTTAAGTTAGTCGAGTTAAGTTCGTCGAGTTAAATAAATCGATGTTAGTTTCATCGAAAGGAGTTATCGATGTTAGTTTCATCGAAAGGAGTAATCGATGTTAGTTTCATCGAAAGGAGTTATCGATGTTAGTTTCATCGAAGGGAGTTATCGATTATAGTTTAATCGAAGTGAGATTTTCAAATATGAGATATTTGAAAAGGAAGAGTTATCGAATATTAGTTATTCGAAGAGAGATTATCGAATATCGTTTATTCGAGAAGGAGTTAATCGAATATAGGTTATTCGAAGAAGAGTTAATCAAATAGAGATTTCTCGAAGAGAGTTAATCGGCAAATTCGATTATATCGAATTCGGGAAAGTACTTATACTTTCCAGTGTTTAAATAGAGATTTATTTATTTATAAATAAATAAGTGTTAGGTTAATTATTCACTAATAAGAATAGAAGTTATAATTAAAGTTAGATAATTCGAAAGGAGGGATTATAACGTTATCGTTATAACCAATGTTTTAAATATAGAAGTGGATTAGTAAAATTGGATCCGAGAAAGGCGTAAAGAAGTTGTTAAAGATCTAAAGATAAACTTTGACCATTTCGAAGTTATAACGTTGTTCAGTTAAGGTCTGAGAGGTAATTATACCCCAACTTGAGTGACTTCCTTCTTAACTAAGAAATGGTAAGGTTTGATCGTAAAGGAGTTTTGCAAATGTTTTCCAAACAAGAATCAGAAATGTTTTCTAAATACAGAAAACAAGGAATGGAAATGTTTCCAGTGTTGGTAACATATATTTTCTAAATATAGAAAATAGCAAATGTTGAATATTAGGAAACAGGAGATGTAAAATGAACTAAAGAGATAAATGTTAAATGATGTTTGTTTGATATAATTTCCATCTGGAAATAATATCGTTGTTTGCACACTTGTTTTCTTCGATAGTTAAATCACAGATATCGAAGTTTTGACCATTTTAACGTTGTTAATATGGAGAGACCGGTTGGATTATTATCCATAGAACCACTCTGTATTGGCATAAGCGTCGCGAATCATATATGCCAAAGATAATTGAAGACAGAGTAAAATGCAAGGCTATCCTGTTTACAGAATAGTGCCTTCGGTTTGTCCAGTCCCAGGACAACTTGTATGGACGAAGGTCCGACAGAGTAAATCCAATGGATCGCGTAAGTTGACCTGTTCAAACGTATTCACGTTTGGTGGCGGAGGAATTCGTTTCTCTTAGCTGTATACCCGTGTTATTTTTGGAAAAGTCAATTTGTGATTTGGGGGGTATGACGATGTGACATTTTAAGTGAATGAAGATGGATGTCTGACAGAGTATTTCCAGAAAGGTCACGTACATTGATTTCTTCAACCGTACCAAGAGTGGAAGCGGAGAAGGAAACTTCTTTTAGCTGACACGTAATGTACTGTTGTAAACGTCAATTAGTGATTTCGATGGATTTGACAATGTAGCATTCGAAGTGAATCTGATGTAATGATAAAGCGTAGCTTCTAGCCTCATCAACCAGTAAATGACAGAAATCGGGTAGGCAGCATGGCTCAGTCGGTCGCACCAAAGTAGGGTGTATAATCACCTATCTAGAGAATATTCATTTGTTTCTTAAATCTATCAATGCTGTCCCATATATATACGGGAACGGTTGCTGATCCCAACCGTTGGTGATGTACATTTGATACACTCAAGCGAAATGAGTGGTCGGTCATGTGTGGCTGAGTTACAAGATGTTCTTGTTGAACTCCAGTGTATCGTTCCTAGAGTACACTGATCGGAAGGTGGTTCCATACCTTGTCATAGTTGGAAATCCATTATCCAATACGTGCTTGCGATTTTGATTGTTTACTATATATGTAGAACGTGAGATGAAAGCGTTTCTGCTAGTTGATATCTATTTGTACATAGACATTATTATAATATCAAAAGGTTTTTGATATAAGGATATTTTGGATTCTCATAAGGGAAAAACCCGTTCCGTTCTGCGGCGTGGTCTTATGAGATATCGTTTACTTGTTCATATACCTGTTTAAACTGTTTTACTCATACCAGTCCCATGACTGACCCGGAGTTTATTTGTTTTGTTTTCCCTAAACTCTTGGGTTCCTAAATTTGTACGGACAGTCAAGTAGTCAGGAATTTACAGATATACTTGGAAAGCTTGTGTAACGACCCGGATTTTCGGCCGTTGAATTCTGAATATTTAAATTTGTTTTAAGAATTTTAAATTGAATTACATATAAGAATTTATAACGAATTTGTTTATAAAATGAAGTTTGAACGTGAGTTTATTTATATAATATAAAACGAGCTCGAAAATGGCGAGGCAGTCGTAATATGGAGTTTTGAACTTCAACTGGGTATACAGAACTCGTTATAAATCGGATTTCTGTGAAACAAGACACGTTGGAACCGTTTTGATTATAATTTTCATATGAAAGAGAAAAATCTAGATTTCGTGTTATAATTTGGTAGTTATGGTCAAATCAAATTTTGAAATAGTCGCTGTGGAAAATCGTTATTTAAAATATACGCGTTAAAATAGCCGTTTTGCAAACGGACTCATATTTCGATGAAATCAGTTTCATTGGGACCGTATCATTAAATTATTGTACGGTGTTGAATTGCGTGGCAAACCGATGTCGTATGTGACCACGGTAGCCGTAAACGCTCGTTCAGTGCAATTAAATTAATTCAACTGAATAAAGGGATATTAGAGTGTAACTTGAACAGACGATCGAATCAGGCCACGAAACCAGTTCCAGTGAGTTCGTAGCATCGGATATAGTCAAGATAGGTATATAGTTTGTTATTTTTAGAGATCGGCAAATTTGGTGTTCAGAAGGGCAGTGCGGTACGTGCCGAAAACAGTCTACCGGGGCAACAGTCTCAGAATGCGACGAAACTAGTGCCGTTGGGTTCGTATCGAAAAGTTATTATCGATGTTCGCAGTTTCGAGTTGTTTCGATTTATCTGGTGATCGTGGTAAATTAAAATGTGAGTTCATTTCTGGTTTTATAAAGGAAATTTTTTCAAACGAAGTCGGATTACGACGAAACTTGTCCCATTGGGTTCAGAATACCTTTTTACACCAAGATAAGCTTTTTTATCAGTAAACAGAAATCGACTGTGATTTGTTTTACTTGACACTTCATCACGAAGTTTCGTTATAATATAATATAAAATAAAATATATAAAAATGGTATGAATCTGTTTTGTCCTTATCGGATTCAATGGAGCCGTGCTTGCCAAGGTTTTCGATTCCGTGCTTGCCAAGGAAAATCCATTTCCGTGCCCCTCACGCTATTAGACACCGTGTTTCCCAAACTTCTGCTTCTTTAAATACCCTGTATTCTTCCACGCTTACATTTCGGTTTTCACCACTCCAAATCCATCTCTCAAATAATCACTTTAATTCAAACCGAGATTCATGGAAAAATTTAAAATCGAAATCCAACCACCATTTTTAAATTCTTTCGAAAATGATAGTAAACTAATCGCGTTTCATCTAATATTGTACTGCGAGTGGATCTGTGTGATTTTGAGTGCGATTTGGGTCTCTAAGGCTCGACGTCTTTGAAATACAACCCAGGGCTCGAGCTTGTCGATAGTTGGGTGCGGTTTGTTTTCTAGGGCTTTCTGGTAAAGGATGGCCGTGCTTGCTCGGCGGAGGGAAGGAGTAATTGGGTTTGGGGTGAGTTCTGTAGGTGCGGTTTTGGTTGGGTAAACGTGGATTAAGGAGTTGAATGGTGCGGTTCTGTGTGAAAAAGTGGATGCGGTGTTACTGTGTGATGAGGGACGCGATCCGTAGTGGACTGGTGGTAACGAGCTGGACTGGTGGAGGGGTAAGGGCCAGTGCTGCTGACGTCGTCCAACCTGGGTAGTGGCTTCACGGTGGCAAAGTTGCGGTGGTAGGAATTGATGAGTGGAGAAACGTGAAAGAGCTGGTCATTTGTTTTCTGTAAAGAAGGACGAGGTAATGCTGATGGAGGAGTATGCCTTGTCGAACTGTATTGAGAACGTGATGTTGGGTACTTCGATTCAAAAAGGAAACTTAAACCACTGATTAACGGTGATTAAAAGGTGGATAAATAATGGCTTATGGGTGTGAGCTGCTGTGTATTTTTTTTCTTGGACAAACAGCAGTTAAAGGGGGGTCAGTACAGGGAGTAAGGGGCCGGAGATGTGATCAAAATGGTGGGAGTTTGTACGGAGTTCAAGAATTATTTATTGAGGTAGGATCTGTGATATCTGAGACACTTGGTTGGTTGGTGAAGTGTGTACATATAGTATGAAGGTGTGCAGTTGAGGACCGGATGTTCGCTACAGTAATGCAAAATAGTAAGAGTAGCTATTTGTGGAAGCCAAACAAATGGCCACGGGCATTCACGCACAACATTAGTGGTTTCCGAAGTTTTGGGAAAGAGAAGAGGAGAAGATGTTTACATTTTATGATGCGCATGAGCTACGAGCATGGGCGGATTTTGTCGGATGTGGAAGAAGAGATTAGAATAATCAAGGATTCTGACAAAATCACTCATGTCGAAATCATAGTGAAGAGATCTACGTTGTAGAACCATTGGGGATGAGAACAAAGCTAGTGGAATTCCGTGATAGGGATCAAACGCTTATTTGATTTTAAAATGAAAACATCAGCAAAAATCATCAACTGCGAACCGAGGTGAGTAAACTCACTAACTTCCTCTCGTTATAATTTTATATATAAACGAGTTTTAAATTATTTTATAATATGAAATGGTTGCTTGGTTGAATAGTTGATAAATTGGTGGATATAATCACATCGTTGATTGATCTTTCATTTATGCGATATGTTTGATGTTGCTAACATCTGTGGATGCAGGGAAACAGGTTGGAGGGATCCAACTGGATCCCTCAACATTTTATTTACTGTTTTATTGGATGATTATATATGTTATGCTCCATTATCCATGGTTGAATTTGTGTGTTTGATTTACCCTGGCCTTAGGAACCTGGTATTTTATATACCGTAAAATATCATCGAATGTGAAAAAAGAAATTAGAATTTAAAAGCAGAGTTTATTTCCAAATTAGAATTAATTTCCTTTTCATTGAGTTGCAAGTGGAAACCTATCCATTGGGTAAGCCAAGAAAAATGTTATAAATAAAGATATAAATTAAATAGATCATTAACCATTGGATAAATTAAAAGGGCGAGTTCAAATATGAATGTATATTTGAAAGTGAGTATCGGTTTTGAAACCAATATTGGCAATGGATTTGAATTTAGCAAAGTACAAAGGAAAGTTTAAAGAAAGATTTTCAAATGCTTAAAGTAAAAGAATAAATAGTTTCAACGAGGAAATATTTTGCAAATAACATGTATATAAAAAGGGGATTTATAGAAATCGAATTAAGTGGTTAGAAGAATGTATAGTTTACAAATAGGTTTAAAGGAGAACTCGAATTGTTTAAAATAAACAAGTTTATAAATGAACAACGGAAGCGTGTGCGTCGCACACGGTATTTTATTCAAAACAGAAATCATAACGCTGTTGTTATAAGAAATGCTTTTATAGTTTTAAACAGCGATTTTAACGCTGTCTTTGTAAGAAATGCTTTTATAAAACTAAACAGTGATTTTAGCGCTGTTGTTATAATAGAGGTTGTAAATCTATACAGCAATTTTAGACGCTGCTGTTATAGTAAATGTCTTGGTAAATCTAAATAGCAATTTTAACGCTGCCGTTATAATAACTGTTTTAATAGCAATCTTAATGCTATGATTACGATAAGTGTTCTAAAAGGGTAAGACAGCGGGTTTAACGCTGTTGTTGAAAGCAATGTTTGGTCTAAAGTTGTGAGTTCTGAATATTTCAAAGTGAATGATAGAAAGGGTTGGTTAGTGATATCGTTAATAAACGAATGATTTATGATTTGAGTTATAATAACGATGTTTATAACATCAGTTTAATTCAAAGGATTTAGAAATGTTTTCTAACTGGGTAAAAGATATTTTCTCAAGAAAGGAATTATAATATTGGAAATGCTTTCAAATGATCGAGAGAGAAAATAGTGCTTTGAAAGGAAACGAAAGATGGGAAATGGGAATGGGAAATGATAATGTAATAAAGAACTAATATAAAAGGGGCCAGTGTTGAATGATGATTGATCGATAGAATTTCCATCTGGAAATAATATCGTTGTTTGCACACCGACATGTTTTCATTTGATAGTTAAATCACCGACTATCAAAGTTTTGACCATTTTAACGTTGTTAATATGGAGAGACCGGTTGGATTATTATCCAGAGAACCACTCCGTATTGGCATAAGCGTTGCGAATCAAGTATGCTGAATATCTCGAAGACGGAGTTATGCAAGGGCTATCCTGTTTACGGGTTAGTGCCTTCTGTTTGTCCAGACCCAGGACAACTTGTATGGACGAGTGTCTGACAGAGTATTTCCAAAGGGGTTACGTACGTTGATTCCTTCAAACGTACGAAGTTGGTGGCATAGAAGGGAAACTTCTTTAGCCTAACAATCTGAGTATTTTTGTGGGAATCAATTAGTGATTTCCGATGGATTTGACGATGTGGCATTCAAAGTGAATGATGGCCAGATGTTCTGGAAGATAATTCAAACCTCAAGCCTCACAACCCGGAAGTGGACAAAAATCGGGCAGGCAGCATGGCTATGTGGGTCGCACCCATTAGGATGTATGATCACCTATCTAGAGAAAATTCCTTTTGTTCTTAAATCTATCGATGCTGTCCCTTATCGGGAGGCGGTTGCTGATCCCAACCGTCGGTGGTATACATTCGATACACTCAAGCGAAATGAGTGGTCGGTCATGTGTGGGCCGGGTTGCAAGATGTTCTTGTTGAACCCAATGTATTTGCCTCTAGAGATACACGTTCGGAAGGTGGTCCCATACCTTGTCAAGTTGGAATCCAATCTCCAATAAGCGCCTGCGAGTTTGATTGTATATTATATATGTAGAGCATGAGATGCAAGCGTTCTACTAGATTTTAATTACTTGTGATTAGACATTATTATAATATCAGATAATATATGCTTTCCAAAGTGTTTTGGGTTATCGTAAGGTAAAAACCATCCATGTTTATGTGTGGATCGGTCTTACGATTATCATTTCTTCCGAAAGGATTTTGAAAGTTAAACAAATGATTGGAGTTTACTCACACCAGTCCCCTGACTGACCCAGAGTTTATTTTGTTTTGTTTTCCCTAAACTCTTGGGTGCCCAAATTTGTACGGGCAGTCAAGTAGTCAGGATTTTTCAGATATACTTGGAGAGCTTGGAGCAGGAGGCTTCACCAGTTAGCTATAGACTATCATATTTTCCGCTGTGTATTTTGTTGTATCTGGAAACAGGTGATTATAACTGTTCCAGAGATAACTGTTGTGCTCTGATGATGGTATGTATATATATACAGTTACTGCTTTTTTCTCAAAAGTTATGTTATTTAATATATTTTATTCGTTCCGCTGTGAGTTTGTGATCTTCGTTTTCTTCTATTCTAATATTTCTTTCTTTCTATTTCTCATCCTCTAACTTCTTTCTAATAATGGTTCGTATTTCTGTGCAATTTGAGTTGTACGTGTAGTGTTATTAGTCGACTCAAAGGGTACAGATTTGCGGGTCGTTTCATTTGGTATCAGAGCTGAAGGTTAAGTGATTACCTTGGCTCTGTGGCGTAACTCAATAGAGATGAGGTTAGTAATACCCTAGATTGAGTTTGAGTGTATATATATGAGCGCGTATTTGTAAATTCGATATAAAAATTGTTTTATATTGTGTTGGCTGGTTTGTTGAGTGGTTTATGAATTCTGGTCGATACAGGAAGTACAACCGTATCGATAGGTGTTTCTAAACTCTCGAACAGAACAAATCGACTCAGTATTGTTTTAAAGTGGGTAAGTGATATAATTTGCCCAAAAGCTATTTTGATATAAAGGGATAATTTTCCGAAATTATCAAATGTGTTGATTGTTATTACAATCAAATAAAATTATAATACCGAAATGGTTATATAAAACCAAATTGAATTTGTATATGAATGAGATATACAAATAAGCTAAATTGGGATTGGATTCAAACCATAAGTTGGAATTTAAATCCCGGATATTTTGAAAATATTCCTTGAAGTATTTTAAAGGTAATATGGCATTAGTTTGAAGAAATTTTTGAATTAGAATGTTTTAAATGGATTTTAAAAAGCGATTAAGCATTGAAATCACTTCAGGGGCAAGAAAATAGTACTGATAATGGGTCGCGACATTATCGGTATTCATTTTCAAGTTTCTGAGTGACGGATTGCTACCATAGTAATTTGAGAATGAAAATTTTTGTTTGAAAAGGAAATGATGATTTAGAAATTCAATTTTTTTTTTTTGAATTGATTTGATTATAAAGATATTTGTATAAATATATATGATTTCAAACTAATTTGAAATAAAACCCGGGAATTTGAATTCTAAAATTTGTTTAACTTGTAAAAGTTGAATAGATTGAAATGGGTCAAAATGTATCAAGGGAATTGAAATTTAACTTAAGTTAAATGAAATCAAACTGGATTAGGGATAATCCAAATTGAAATTTAACAAAGAGAAATGTTGAGATTCGAATTATTAACATGAATTCGACTTATGAAGAAGCAAGTGAATATTTTGGATGTTGTTGATTGGAACTGAATGGGATTCAAGGATAATAAGTGGATTGATTTAAATAGAAATCAGATTTGAATTGATAGAATGGAAGCGACTAATCAGAAGTTGATTAGAGATCTGACAACTGGAGGTTGTATTGATTTGAAACTGGTGGGAAATCGATATGTGTATGTTGAGCAGGTATGGAATGGAAGAAAGTGCAAGAGATTGAATTATGCTCGACAAAAAGGTACATGTTTACAATATTGTTTGGGTTGATGATTTTGTGAGCCTATGGGGCAAGCCGTTTGGCTTTTTGATTTTCTTTTGGACTGAAGACGCCTAGATAGGCGAGTGGTGGTTGTACCGATTGAGCCGTGCAGAGTAGATGCCGCCGAAATTTTTCAGAATTTAAAGTGTTAGAAAATTTTTAGAATTTTTGAAAATTTTCGTTAGTAAGAATAAATGAATATTTTAATTGAAATAAATTGGTCCAGTTAAGCTGGAGTTAAGAGGTGGGAAAAACAAAAAGGAATTTTAAACCTAGGATACGTGGCATTTTTCCTACTTAGCAATTTCGAGGACGAAATTATTTTAAGGGGGAAGGAATGTAACGACCCGGATTTTCGGCCGTTGAATTCTGAATATTTAAATTTGTTTTAAGAATTTTAAATTGAATTACATATAAGAATTTATAACGAATTTGTTTATAAAATGAAGTTTGAACGTGAGTTTATTTATATAATATAAAACGAGCTCGAAAATGGCGAGGCAGTCGTAATATGGAGTTTTGAACTTCAACTGGGTATACAGAACTCGTTATAAATCGGATTTCTGTGAAACAAGACACGTTGGAACCGTTTTGATTATAATTTTCATATGAAAGAGAAAAATCTAGATTTCGTGTTATAATTTGGTAGTTATGGTCAAATCAAATTTTGAAATAGTCGCTGTGGAAAATCGTTATTTAAAATATACGCGTTAAAATAGCCATTTTGCAAACGGACTCATATTTCGATGAAATCAGTTTCATTGGGACCGTATCATTAAATTATTGTACGGTGTTGAATTGCGTGGCAAACCGATGTCGTATGTGACCACGGTAGCCGTAAACGCTCGTTCAGTGCAATTAAATTAATTCAACTGAATAAAGGGATATTAGAGTGTAACTTGAACAGACGATCGAATCAGGCCACGAAACCAGTTCCAGTGAGTTCGTAGCATCGGATATAGTCAAGATAGGTATATAGTTTGTTATTTTTAGAGATCGGCAAATTTGGTGTTCAGAAGGGCAGTGCGGTACGTGCCGAAAACAGTCTACCGGGGCAACAGTCTCAGAATGCGACGAAACTAGTGCCGTTGGGTTCGTATCGAAAAGTTATTATCGATGTTCGCAGTTTCGAGTTGTTTCGATTTATCTGGTGATCGTGGTAAATTAAAATGTGAGTTCATTTCTGGTTTTATAAAGGAAATTTTTTCAAACGAAGTCGGATTACGACGAAACTTGTCCCATTGGGTTCAGAATACCTTTTTACACCAAGATAAGCTTTTTTATCAGTAAACAGAAATCGACTGTGATTTGTTTTACTTGACACTTCATCACGAAGTTTCGTTATAATATAATATAAAATAAAATATATAAAAATGGTATGAATCTGTTTTGTCCTTATCGGATTCAATGGAGCCGTGCTTGCCAAGGTTTTCGATTCCGTGCTTGCCAAGGAAAATCCATTTCCGTGCCCCTCACGCTATTAGACACCGTGTTTCCCAAACTTCTGCTTCTTTAAATACCCTGTATTCTTCCACGCTTACATTTCGGTTTTCACCACTCCAAATCCATCTCTCAAATAATCACTTTAATTCAAACCGAGATTCATGGAAAAATTTAAAATCGAAATCCAACCACCATTTTTAAATTCTTTCGAAAATGATAGTAAACTAATCGCGTTTCATCTAATATTGTACTGCGAGTGGATCTGTGTGATTTTGAGTGCGATTTGGGTCTCTAAGGCTCGACGTCTTTGAAATACAACCCAGGGCTCGAGCTTGTCGATAGTTGGGTGCGGTTTGTTTTCTAGGGCTTTCTGGTAAAGGATGGCCGTGCTTGCTCGGCGGAGGGAAGGAGTAATTGGGTTTGGGGTGAGTTCTGTAGGTGCGGTTTTGGTTGGGTAAACGTGGATTAAGGAGTTGAATGGTGCGGTTCTGTGTGAAAAAGTGGATGCGGTGTTACTGTGTGATGAGGGACGCGATCCGTAGTGGACTGGTGGTAACGAGCTGGACTGGTGGAGGGGTAAGGGCCAGTGCTGCTGACGTCGTCCAACCTGGGTAGTGGCTTCACGGTGGCAAAGTTGCGGTGGTAGGAATTGATGAGTGGAGAAACGTGAAAGAGCTGGTCATTTGTTTTCTGTAAAGAAGGACGACGTAATGCTGATGGAGGAGTATGCCTTGTCGAACTGTATTGAGAACGTGATGTTGGGTACTTCGATTCAAAAAGGAAACTTAAACCACTGATTAACGGTGATTAAAAGGTGGATAAATAATGGCTTATGGGTGTGAGCTGCTGTGTATTTTTTTTCTTGGACAAACAGCAGTTAAAGGGGGGTCAGTACAGGGAGTAAGGGGCCGGAGATGTGATCAAAATGGTGGGAGTTTGTACGGAGTTCAAGAATTATTTATTGAGGTAGGATCTGTGATATCTGAGACACTTGGTTGGTTGGTGAAGTGTGTACATATAGTATGAAGGTGTGCAGTTGAGGACCGGATGTTCGCTACAGTAATGCAAAATAGTAAGAGTAGCTATTTGTGGAAGCCAAACAAATGGCCACGGGCATTCACGCACAACATTAGTGGTTTCCGAAGTTTTGGGAAAGAGAAGAGGAGAAGATGTTTACATTTTATGATGCGCATGAGCTACGAGCATGGGCGGATTTTGTCGGATGTGGAAGAAGAGATTAGAATAATCAAGGATTCCGACAAAATCACTCATGTCGAAATCATAGTGAAGAGATCTAGGTTGTAGAACCATTGGGGATGAGAACAAAGCTAGTGGAATTCCGTGATAGGGATCAAACGCTTATTTTATTTTAAAATGAAAACATCAGCAAAAATCATCAACTGCGAACCGAGGTGAGTAAACTCACTAACTTCCTCTCGTTATAATTTTATATATAAACGAGTTTTAAATTATTTTATAATATGAAATGGTTGCTTGGTTGAATAGTTGATAAATTGGTGGATATAATCACATCGTTGATTGATCTTTCATTTATGCGATATGTTTGATGTTGCTAACATCTGTGGATGCAGGGAAACAGGTTGGAGGGATCCAACTGGATCCCTCAACATTTTAT
This sequence comes from Allium sativum, assembly GCA_030737875.1. Lineage (NCBI taxonomy): Eukaryota > Viridiplantae > Streptophyta > Magnoliopsida > Asparagales > Amaryllidaceae > Allium > Allium sativum. The sequence goes on from CM060926.1 coordinate 341,698,669, forward strand.
TTACTGTTTTATTGGATGATTATATATGTTATGCTCCATTATCCATGGTTGAATTTGTGTGTTTGATTTACCCTGGCCTTAGGAACCTGGTATTTTAGATACCGTAAAATATCATCGAATGTGAAAAAAGAAATTAGAATTTAAAAGCAGAGTTTATTTCCAAATTAGAATTAATTTCCTTTTCATTGAGTTGCAAGTGGAAACCTATCCATTGGGTAAGCCAAGAAAAATGTTATAAATAAAGATATAAATTAAATAGATCATTAACCATTGGATAAATTAAAAGGGCGAGTTCAAATATGAATGTATATTTGAAAGTGAGTATCGGTTTTGAAACCAATATTGGCAATGGATTTGAATTTAGCAAAGTACAAAGGAAAGTTTAAAGAAAGATTTTCAAATGCTTAAAGTAAAAGAATAAATAGTTTCAACGAGGAAATATTTTGCAAATAACATGTATATAAAAAGGGGATTTATAGAAATCGAATTAAGTGGTTAGAAGAATGTATAGTTTACAAATAGGTTTAAAGGAGAACTCGAATTGTTTAAAATAAACAAGTTTATAAATGAACAACGGAAGCGTGTGCGTCGCACACGGTATTTTATTCAAAACAGAAATCATAACGCTGTTGTTATAAGAAATGCTTTTATAGTTTTAAACAGCGATTTTAACGCTGTCTTTGTAAGAAATGCTTTTATAAAACTAAACAGTGATTTTAGCGCTGTTGTTATAATAGAGGTTGTAAATCTATACAGCAATTTTAGACGCTGCTGTTATAGTAAATGTCTTGGTAAATCTAAATAGCAATTTTAACGCTGCCGTTATAATAACTGTTTTAATAGCAATCTTAATGCTATGATTACGATAAGTGTTCTAAAAGGGTAAGACAGCGGGTTTAACGCTGTTGTTGAAAGCAATGTTTGGTCTAAAGTTGTGAGTTCTGAATATTTCAAAGTGAATGATAGAAAGGGTTGGTTAGTGATATCGTTAATAAACGAATGATTTATGATTTGAGTTATAATAACGATGTTTATAACATCAGTTTAATTCAAAGGATTTAGAAATGTTTTCTAACTGGGTAAAAGATATTTTCTCAAGAAAGGAATTATAATATTGGAAATGTTTTCAAATGATCGAGAGAGAAAATAGTGCTTTGAAAGGAAACGAAAGATGGGAAATGGGAATGGGAAATGATAATGTAATAAAGAACTAATATAAAAGGGGCCAGTGTTGAATGATGATTGATCGATAGAATTTCCATCTGGAAATAATATCGTTGTTTGCACACCGACATGTTTTCATTTGATAGTTAAATCACCGACTATCAAAGTTTTGACCATTTTAACGTTGTTAATATGGAGAGACCGGTTGGATTATTATCTAGAGAACCACTCCGTATTGGCATAAGCGTTGCGAATCAAGTATGCTGAATATCTCGAAGACGGAGTTATGCAAGGGCTATCCTGTTTACGGGTTAGTGCCTTCTGTTTGTCCAGACCCAGGACAACTTGTATGGACGAGTGTCTGACAGAGTATTTCCAAAGGGGTTACGTACGTTGATTCCTTCAAACGTACGAAGTTGGTGGCATAGAAGGGAAACTTCTTTAGCCTAACAATCTGAGTATTTTTGTGGGAATCAATTAGTGATTTCCGATGGATTTGACGATGTGGCATTCAAAGTGAATGATGGCCAGATGTTCTGGAAGATAATTCAAACCTCAAGCCTCACAACCCGGAAGTGGACAAAAATCGGGCAGGCAGCATGGCTATGTGGGTCGCACCCATTAGGATGTATGATCACCTATCTAGAGAAAATTCCTTTTGTTCTTAAATCAATCGATGCTGTCCCTTATCGGGAGGCGGTTGCTGATCCCAACCGTCGGTGGTATACATTCGATACACTCAAGCGAAATGAGTGGTCGGTCATGTGTGGGCCGGGTTGCAAGATGTTCTTGTTGAACCCAATGTATTTGCCTCTAGAGATACACGTTCGGAAGGTGGTCCCATACCTTGTCAAGTTGGAATCCAATCTCCAATAAGCGCCTGCGAGTTTGATTGTATATTATATATGTAGAGCATGAGATGCAAGCGTTCTACTAGATTTTAATTACTTGTGATTAGACATTATTATAATATCAGATAATATATGATTTCCAAAGTGTTTTGGGTTATCGTAAGGTAAAAACCATCCATGTTTATGTGTGGATCGGTCTTACGATTATCATTTCTTCCGAAAGGATTTTGAAAGTTAAACAAATGATTGGAGTTTACTCACACCAGTCCCCTGACTGACCCAGAGTTTATTTTGTTTTGTTTTCCCTAAACTCTTGGGTGCCCAAATTTGTACGGGCAGTCAAGTAGTCAGGATTTTTCAGATATACTTGGAGAGCTTGGAGCAGGAGGCTTCACCAGTTAGCTATAGACTATCATATTTTCCGCTGTGTATTTTGTTGTATCTGGAAACAGGTGATTATAACTGTTCCAGAGATAACTGTTGTGCTCTGATGATGGTATGTATATATATACAGTTACTGCTTTGTATTTCAAAAGTTATGTTATTTAATATATTTTATTCGTTCCGCTGTGAGTTTGTGATCTTCGTTTTCTTCTATTCTAATATTTCTTTCTTTCTATTTCTCATCCTCTAACTTCTTTCTAATAATGGTTCGTATTTCTGTGCAATTTGAGTTGTACGTGTAGTGTTATTAGTCGACTCAAAGGGTACAGATTTGCGGGTCGTTTCAGCTTGGAGAAGGAGGCTTCAAGATCATATAACTATAGTTATTTCCGCTGTGTTGTAAGTGTTGTACTCTGATAAGTGCTATTGTATACATAACTGTTATATTTCAAAGTTATGTTATCTATTATACGTTATTCGTTCCGCTGTGAGGTTCGTGTTACTCTGATGTTGTGTTCTTCTTCTTCTTCTATTCTAAGTTTCTATCTTATCTATTCTCACCCTCTAATTTCTTTCATTAACTACCAGGATTTTTCGATGTTTTGGTTATCGACATCGAGCTTATGTCGATAACCAAAGTCGCCGAAAATCCGGGTCGTTAAAGTTGGTATCAGAGCTTAAGTTAAGAATTACTTGGCTCTGTGGCGTGACTCGGTAGAGATAGGGTTAGTAACACCCTAGATTGAGTTGAGTGTATATATACGAGTGCGTATTTGTATTTGGTATAAAAATGGTTTTATATTGTGGAGATTCATTGGCTGAGTTGTTTATGAGTTCTGGTCGATCAGTTTGATCCACTGTATCGGTAGGAGTAAATAAACACTTGAATACGATGGACTGACACAGTATGGATATGTGATATATTATCATATATAAGTTGTGATTATAATCGAATGAGATTATAAAGTGAAATAGTTATAAATAACTAATCAGAATCATATAAGTAAAGTATATGAAATAAGATGAATTAAATACGAATTTAAAATCAGATTTGGAATTAAAATAAGGAAATTTTAAGTTCCTGGGAGATTTTGAAATGTTTTCAAAATGGAAGTATTTGGTAATGATTTTGAAAATGATATAGTATTGAAATCACTTGTGTCGCTGGAAAATAATTCCGATGATGACTGCGCAGTATCATCGGTGTGATTTTCGGGTGTCTAAGTGGTGGATTACTACCAGAGATTTTGATTTGAATTGTTTTGAGAAAATAAGTTGTTTAGAAATTCAAATGTTTTGAATTGGTATTGTGATTTCAAATTAATTTGAAAGAAACCCAGGAATTTGAAATTTGAAATTTGAAATTTAAATTTAACTTATGAAGTTAAATGGATTTAAATGGTGAAAGTGAATAATAAATTAGAATTTAACCTTGACTAAGTTAAATGAAAATGGAATTGATTAGCGGATAATCTGGATTTGGATTTGAAATGATAAGTTAAGAGTTTGGAATTTGAAACTCGAATTTGAAATTGAATTCGAATTGAGTATAAGCGAATGATTTGGTTTGACGATATAAAAGTGATTGAGTTTGATTGGGATGGCATTTGTATATGCCGAGTTGATAACAGATGGTAGGGATATAATGATATGCCCAACAAAAAAAGGTACAAGTTTATATTTTATATGAGTTTGGAATTAATGAGCCGAATTGGCAACCCGTTTGGCGTTTTGATTTTCTTTTGGGTTGAAGAAGGCCCAGAGAGGCGAGTTGGAGTTTGAGCTATTGACCAGTACAAAGGAGGTGCTGGCGAAATTTTCCGAAAGTTTAAAGTGTTAGAAAATTTTCAAAATTTTTGAAAATTTTAGTTAGTCGGAATGAATAAATATTTTAGTCGATATTAATTGGTTCAGTTAAAATCAGAAATAAGGGGTAAACAAATCTTAGGAGTACCAATATATAGGGTCGTCCTCTAACTTAGCAATTTCGAGGACGAAATTATTTTAAGTGGGGAAGAATGTAATGACCCGCACTGTCAGGGGTATTATAATTAATTTATTTAATTATATATATCGTGATGTAGTGAATTAAATAGAGGTTTAATTTAATAATATGGAATAATTAATTTAATTAAATAATTAAATAATATATTTAATTCAGAAATAATCAAAAATATTGGAAATCACAATATTCGATGAACGGGGTCGTCACTTAGATTTAATTCAGCTTGGAGTAGAATCATATTGACGAATATATTCAATCGACGACAGTTTGAACGTATAATTATAATATAATTAAAATAGAGCTTGAAATGGCGCGGCAGTTCGCTATTTGGCGATTTGAACTTCAACTGAATGTACAAGATTCGTTTTAAGCCGAATTTCTGTGAAACAAGAAACGTATGGAGCTGGTGGAGTATATCTTTCTAATGGAAGAGAAAAATCGGGATTTCATCGTGTAGATTTTGATGTACGTCCAAATCAAATTTCAGAAAAGTCGCTGTAGAATTCCTTTATATTTTGCGACGCTTTATATACGTTATAAAAGGATTTTCGATATGAACTGAATACCGAGATAATCTGAAATCTGAAATATCAAACTGTATATTCTGATATGATATTCTGGAGCTGTACGATATCATATGTGAATATATACGATAATATTAAATTATTAATATTTAAATTTATTTAAATATATTTATATATTTAAATGGGCTATTCAAAGCGTTAAAAAAATAGCCACTTTTGCAAACGAAGCCGGAATTCGACGAAACCAGTTTTGTTGGATCCGCAATGTCAAATAGTTGTTAGATTTCCAGTTTCGTGATTTTTAGAGTCACTGTGCGGCCGGATGGATTTTTAGAGGGAGAAACAGTCAGTATTTTGACAGTTAAAAATACGCTGTGTGAGCATACGAAGTCGGAAATCGACGAAACCAGTTTCGTTAGGACCGAAATATCGAACTCTAGCTACATGTCCAGTTTTGTGATTTTCGGGTATCATGTGTGATCACACGAATTTTTAGAAGGCAAAAATGAATATACAAATGAGGATATACCGGGAATATTCCTCTATAAAAATATCTAGATATTTTAGTAGCCTATATAAACACCTCAACTATTTCTAAACCTAATTCATCTCAGCCTAAATCTTCCGCCGTTGTTTTCTTTAACACAGCAAAAATGGCGAGCAAAGAAAATCAAAACAAACCCAAACAAAAATCTAAAAATTGTAATACTTATATATCCATGATCCATGAAGGTTTCTCTTCGATCTGGAGGGGTTTTTACAGAATGCGATATGTTTTTGGGATGCTCGTTTTATGAGCAGTGAATTAGGGTTAAGGGTTCGGTCAAAAACGAAGGGGTATTGGCTCGATTCGAGTTCGGATTTGGGATCAAGGAGTGTTTTAGCATCTGTTGAAGAGTTTTGGTGGGAATCGAGGTAGTTCGATGTCGATCCTTGCACTGTGGAACCGTCGAGATGTTCGGAGGATGCGACTCCAGATGGCGTGCGAGAGTGGTGATATTGGGATCGTTGGATGGAGTTTTAGGTATGGAGTTCGATGGTGATGTCCATTTCAGAATCGATGGAGAAATAGAGGAAGGGTTGGAGCTTGAAAGATCGGTCATGGCTGTGGTTAATACTGGAGCCGCGTATATGAATTCGGGGGAGAAGCATTTTGATGGGTCGGGTTTTTCTAGAGGGGTGTTGGGCTTAGTCAAAGGGTAAAGGCCCATTTCAACTTTTAAATTAGTTTAATTTAAAATTTCTAAATTAGGGTATTTACTTATAAAAGCAATATCTCCCTCATACATTATCAGTTTGACGAACCATAAGTTGCGTTCGGATTGTATGGACGGTGGCTACGCACTGGAACTGATTGGAAGTGGATTGGAGCTCGTATAAATTTATGGCAAAATAAATTGTTTGATTCAAATCCAATAACAGTTTATCGTTCTTCAACGATGAACTGCAAATGTGAGTAAAACTCACCAACTCTGAACAGTTATATTTTTATAATGTATTTTTAGAACTGTTAATCATCTGTTGATTGTTGTGTGTTGGTTGATTGATTGAACTGCTAGTCAGTTAGTGAATATTATATATATATATATAAATATATATATATATATATATATAAATCATTAAATAGTCATATATATTGATTCTGCTATCAGAATAATTTATATTGAACTGAAAGTGATGATAATCATATTGTGTAACATATGTGGATGCAGGGAGACAGGTTGGAGGAATCCGACTGGATTCCTCAACAGTTATTTTATTATTTTTCATATATTATTATATGATGTGATATAAAATCTATGGGCGATTATATGTGCTTGGACGATATTGAACATCATGATTTGATATGATTGAATACCATAACATACCGAAATGTTGATAAGGGGATTTTCAAAGTGATATTGAAAATAGAATATTTATAAAATGGGATATTTATAAATAAGAGATATTTATAGAGTGGAATATTTATAAATAAGAAATGTTTATAAATTGGAATATTTATAAATAGGAGATATTTGAAAAGGAAATAAATTCAAAACATTTCTTTTTGAATGGAAAGGGCTGTGTGGCGAGTTTGGGGATTTTCCCGATGCCCCGATACAAAGGAGGTTATGGCGAATTTTCCCGTGAATTTAAAGAGTTAGAATATTTCAAGAATAAATTTGAAAAGGAAATTTTTGTAAACCATTTACAAATAGAATTGGAAAGGGAACATTATAAAAAGGAAATCATTTTTAAAGTGTAGAACCGTTATTTAAAAGTAAATCCTTTCAAATGAATAAAACGTTGTTAAAAAGGAAATCTTTATAAAGTGAATGGAGTTAATCGAATATGGTATTCGAAGTTAGTTAATCGAATATGGTATTCGAAGTTAGTTAATCGAATATAGACATTCGAAAGGAGTTAATCGAATATGGTATTCGAAGTTAGTTAATCGAATATAGACATTCGAAAGGAGTTAATCGAATATGGTATTCGAAGTTAGTTAATCGAATATAGACATTCGAAAGGAGTTAATCGAATATGGTATTCAAAGTTAGTTAATCGAATATAGACATTCGAAAGGAGTTAATCGAATATGGTATTCGAAATTAGTTAATCGAATATGGTATTCAAAAGTTAGTTAATCGAATATGTTATTCGAAAGGGGTTAGTCAAGTCGAGTTAGTCAAATAGAGTTAACCAGTTAGAGTTAATCAGTTAGAGTTAACCAGTTGGAGTTAATTAGTTAGAGTTAATCGATTAGAGTTAAAACGAACTAGAGTTAATCAAATATAGTTATTTGAGACAGAGTTAGTCAAACATAGTATTCAGGGTAAGTTGCCATCTTGTACGACTGCTAGCGTAATTCGCAGGGCTGTAAATAGCCTACAGCGGTCGGATGTTTCCTGAGGGAGTCAGGCGTAACCATTGTGATCGCTGCGATCTAGAGTCAAGCGAATGGAGTTTAATCGAATATTAGTTATTCGATAGGAGTTAATCGCGTTGATCGAGTTGAGAAATAAGTTAAGTTAAATAAGTTGAGTTGATCGGGTGGTTCGACCAAGTTAGTCGAGCCTAGTTAATCGAATCGAATTGGTCAAACCAAGTAAGTCGAGTTAGTCGAGTCAAGTTAAGTTAGTCGATTTAAGTTCGTCGAGTTAAATAAATCGATGTTAGTTTCATCGAAAGGAGTTATCGATGTTAGTTTCATCGAAAGGAGTAATCGATGTTAGTTTTATCGAAAGGAGTTATCGATGTTAGTTTCATCGAAGGGAGTTATCGATTATAGTTTAATCGAAGTGAGATTTTCAAATATGAGATATTTGAAAAGGAAGAGTTATCGAATATTAGTTATTCGAAGAGAGATTATCGAATATCGTTTATTCGAGAAGGAGTTAATCGAATATAGGTTATTCGAAGAAGAGTTAATCAAATAAAGATTTCTCGAAGAGAGCTAATCGGCAAATTCGATTATATCGAATTCGGGAAAGTACTTATACTTTCCAGTGTTTAAATAGAGATTTATTTATTTATAAATAAATAAGTGTTAGGTTAATTATTCACTAATAAGAATAGAAGTTATAATTAAAGTTAGATAATTCGAAAGGAGGGATTATAACGTTATCGTTATAACCAATGTTTTAAATATAGAAGTGGATTAGTAAAATTGGATCCGAGAAAGGCGTAAAGAAGTTGTTAAAGATCTAAAGATAAACTTTGACCATTTCGAAGTTATAACGTTGTTCAGTTGAGGTCTGAGAGGTAATTATACCCCAACTTGAGTGACTTCCTTCTTAACTAAGAAATGGTAAGGTTTGATCGTAAAGGAGTTTTGGCAATGTTTTCCAAACAAGAATCAGAAATGTTTTCTAAATACAGAAAACAAGGAATGGAAATGTTTCCAGTGTTGGTAACATATATTTTCTAAATATAGAAAATAGCAAATATTGAATATAAGGAAACAGGAGATGTAAAATGAACTGAAGAGATAAATGTTAAATGATGTTTGTTTGATATAATTTCTATCTGGAAATAATATCGTTGTTTGCACACTTGTTTTCTTTGATAGTTAAATCACAGACTATCGAAGTTTTGACCATTTTAACGTTGTTAATATGGAGAGAACGGTTGGATTATTATCCATAGAACCACTCTGTATTGGCATAAGCGTCGCGAATCATATATGCCAAAGATAATTGAAGACGGAGTAAAATGCAAGGCTATCCTATTTACAGAATAGTGCCTTCGGTTTGTCCAGTCCCAGGACAACTTGTATGGACGAAGGTCCGACAGAGTATATCCAATGGATCGCGTAAGTTGACCTGTTCAAACGTATTCACGTTAGGTGGCGGAGGAATTTGTTTCTCTTAGCTGTATTGTAACACCCCGCAAATTCTATAACTGTGAAATCCATAAATTAAAGTATAATTAATTTGAAATCAAAGAACTAAGGGAAACGGGATACGCCATTGCGTTCATCTCGGAAAAATACGCGAAATAGATTCCGAGTTTTCGAAAAACGGAGTCCGTATGAAGAAGATATGGCCTTCGGAAGTTTGAGAATCAAGTTTAAATTCAAACAGAATAAATCAGGTTTAAATTCGAAAATGGGGCCCAATGGGCCAGGGCGGAAAAACACCCGCCTGACCCACCAAGTCGACTGGGCTGTCGACCTGGTCTAACCAGGTCGACAGGGCTGTCGACAGGGGTGTCCACCTGGTCCAGACCCAGGTCGAGCCCAGTCTAACCCGGCTGGCCTATTCTCTATGTGGTCGATTTTCTGTGGTCTGCTTTGTCACTAGGGCTAGGTGGCAAGTTTTAATTGGTCTCTCCTTCGAATGAATGGCTACGATCAATACAAGCAACATCAATGGTCCTAATCAGTTCCTAACCTCTATATAAACAACCCTAGACTAAACCCTAATCTATTCATTCAAAAACAAGAACATAGCCGCCATGTTGCTGAGGAACGACTAGGAGTAGCCACCAAATTTGAGAGAGGATTAGGAGGAAGGTTCTAAAGCTTAAAGCAACCTAAACAAATCAATTCAACAAAGGAATTTGCGTCTTCAATCCCTAAACTAGAGAATTCATCACACCATTGTAAGTAGAGTATTACTTTGGTATGAATAAACAATTGTGTTGGTTTGTATGCTTGAATTGTGGCAATAAAGTTATTCATATTTGTGCGTTCTTATCAATTTGAAATATTATATACGTTTGGATATTCTTGAATTATGTTATTCATGTTATAAAGAACTACATGCGGTAGTTCTATGCAAGTATACGTTTGGAATATTTCGCAAATTATGTAATCCATGTTGAAGCTACATGTATGTAGTTGATTCAAATTTATGCAAGTTTGGGGTTTTGCTACTATGCCATCATGATGTATATTTTTGTGCATAAATCATTTTGTAAGTAATTAGAACAAGTTTGGTTATTATAATCCATAGGAAATTATGTTGAGAATTTGGCATCATGTATTAAGCCATGCTTTTGTACTAGAAAACCTATTTGCAAACTTATGAATATGGCTAGGCTATGAATGATATTTGGCATAATTGAAATCCATGATTAAGTCTATCTTGTTTACAAGAATTATATGATGACATATGTGGTACATAGTTAGGATTAGATTCAAAATCCCTTTTTGTAAGTTTACATGACTAAAGTAAGAATCATGATTTCATGTTAGAAATATTTATGCCATGGTTATGTGAACAAATTTAACTATACTTATGCCATGTTTATGTTTGATATTATGCCATGCTTATGTTTGACATTATGCCATGCTTATGTTAGAAATATTTATGCCATGCTTATGTTTGACATTATGCCTAAATAAAAATATAGGTTCATGTGTCAATAATGATATCTCAATTACAAGTTCACATGCTTTGATTCATGTCACCTATGTTACCACTATGCAAGTACACCCGTTTCTAGTTTGTATTTCCAACGTCATTTTGCAAGTTCATACGCTCACCTTCCCCATTTTGTGTATGTAATTACGCTTTAAGCCTCCCCTTTTCGCATGGCTAAATTGGGCTTTAAAAGGCTAAGCCCAATATATATAAACGGACATGTAAAACGGGGGAAAATAACGTTGGGTTAAAATTAATTAATGAATGAAAATATAAAATAGAAGGGCCCAAATTCAAGTATGGGTTGGGCCCATGATTGGTGTAACCTTTACACCATTAACTTAATAATGGGCCGCAAATATTTACATATAAGAAATAAAGAAGAATGACAAAATATGTAAATGTAGAACATACGATGTGTTTAACCCGAGGTTGGATTGAGTTGTGATGTAAACCTGCCCGGAACCGCCCGGCTGTCCAATAGTCACAACAATACCTATCCAATGTGGGAGGTTAAACATGAAGCCCAGCAAGGACCCGAGGTTAGACTGAGTTGTGGCGTAAGACTGCCCGGAACCAACCGGCAACAGGCAGCCACAACAATACCTGTCTAATGTGAGAGGTCAGGGCCTTAATAAGACAATTAAGGCTGAGTCAGGATTGATAGGATTAAGTGAACTAAAGACTTAATCAAAATGGAACATGCTAAACAAAACGGACTGGTGGGGGTTAGGTTAGGAAACACTTAACCAACTTAGCATGTTGGCTAGAGATAGAAAACCTAGTAACGGGGGACCCTTTTCAGCAGTAACCCTAGAAGGTGTATCAGGATAACCTGAAACTTGGCAGGGTGGGGCACGATTACTGGGCTGATTGTAAGAGGTCAAAGCGACGGCGGTGATGTAGCAGTGTAGGTTCTAACGGAGTGCGGGCGTGCACACACTCCGGCGCAGAAAAATAAGGCACTGGACACCAGTAGCATACCTGTGCACTCTAAGGTTGTGTCGGGTTGCCACTATGGGACTTGATACACCCCATGGTGGGACCAGCATAGGTAACTACAACATCGTGGGCCGTAAGACACATGTAACTATGCGAGTAGGAGCCGATCATCATAGAATGGATCACATCACCCTGATTTTGGGGTGCCAGTTGGAAACTAGTTTATATGGGTTCAGAGATCAACATGGGGTACGATAGTATATTCGACCCTAGACAACTTAACCAAGTTTATAGTGCATGCCCACTTCTTGTTTATACTTATCATACCCAGTTCTTTATTCATAGACAAAATAGTACTAGACTTACTCAGGCTTTATGTCTGACTCTACTTTTCTTTCGTCTTCTTTCTTCCGTCCCCCCCCCCCCCCCCAGGTCCTCAGGGAGGGAACACAGCAGCTTGACCAACCTCAACATCCAGCTTGAAGAAGAGAAATGTATTGCTTGGACTTTCCTGTTTTGAACTATGGCTTTGGACAATCCACTATGGGGCTTTTGCAGTTTATCTATGTTTTATTTATGCTTCTTTAAATAATGTACTCAAGACAGATTATGAAAGTGTTATGTTTTTGGAAAGGATGTTGTTGTAACACGTATTTGACTTTATGAAATAAAGTTTGTTGTTCTTCCGCTGTTTACAAATAGGTGTTCTTATATCTTTCTTGTATATCTGTGACTTGTACTTATAAACCTCCACCAAAATTAGGGCATTCCCTTTGAGAGTGACCCTAACGGAGGTGGGGTGTTTCACTTGGTATCAGAGCATAGGTTTACCAGATAGGATAAAAAGTTTTGAAAAATTATTTTCAAAAAGGAAATTTAAAGAAGCATTTTTAAAAGAAAAATATTATTTTATTTTAAAAAGGCAAAGTCCACTCCCCAAAGCCATAGGTACTATCTCTTATCCTTCGTTTTGAATCTATCCTTTCGGTTTCAGCATGTCTGGAGACCTTACTCCCCAGCTGCTAACGCTTTCACTCCTCCTCCTCCACGTGAACCATCAAGCGGAAGAGTCCCAGAGTAGGAAGACGAATAATAGTCAAACAAGAAAGGATTGTAACAGTAATAATAAGAAACGAGAAAAAAAAAAGAAATACAATTTTTGTGGTAAGGAGGGGCACATAGCCAAGGATTGTAGAAAGAGGAGAAGAAAGCAAGGTGAATGTTTTCATTGTGGGGAGGCTGGACACATCAGCAAAGACTGCCCTGAGAAGACAGACTTTAAGAAGGGCGGGAAAGGCAACAAAGAGAAGAGGAAGTGTAATTTCTGTGGCAAAGTGGGGCACTTAGTAAAGGACTGCCGGAAAAAGAAGGCCAAGGAGAATGGTGGGTGCTTTTCTTGCGGTGAGACAGGCCATAGGGCTAAGGACTGCCCAAAGAAACGAGGACAGGGGCAGAGGGCTGGATCCACCCCAGGGGCACAGGTTCATGTGCTAGAAGCGCCACCTCTGCAACAGCGAGGTATAAATACTTCTGTAGAAAGTGTAGTTTATCTTTATGATCACCCCGTTCGCACTTTATTTGATTCTGGCGCATCACACTCCTTTATCTCGTCTGCTTTAGTAGAATCTCTGCACCTAAAAACTAGTATGGTAGAGGACCCCTTAATTGTTTCAAACCCAATTGGGGGCCCAGCTCATTTGTCTATGATCTGTGTGGGATTGAAAATCTCTATTCTAAGCGTAGAATTTCAATGTAGTGCCTTTGTTTTGGGCTTTTCGGGGTATGGTTTGATTTTGGGTATGGATTGGCTATCCAATAATGGGGCCATCCTTGATTGTGAGAAAAGGGTTGTTAGGCTCCTAACCCAGCTCGGTAATACTTTGGAAATTTCTTGTAATCCCTCGTATGCGGTTATGCTTAGTTATCTTGAATCGCTAGATGCCTCTGTTGAAAATTTGAAATCAGTTAGAGTGGTCCGGGAATATCCGGATGTCTTCGAAGAGGTGAAGGGCTTGCCTCCGAAGCGAGAAATAGACTTCCGCATATATCTTGTAGATAATGCAAAGCCCGTTGCGTTGCCCGTTAGACACATGGCTCCACGAGAAAGGAAAGAGCTCAGTAAACAGATTAAAGAGCTTCTAGAAAAGGGGTTCATTAGGAGAAGCATTTCAGAATGGGGCGCTCCAGTGGTGTTCGCTACAAAGGCGGATGGTTCACTCCGTCTATGTGTTGACTATAGGGAGCTCAACAAGATAACGAAAAAGAATAGGCACCCTCTCCCTAGAATTGACGATTTATTTGACCAGCTTGTAGGAGCGTCTGTTTTCTCCCAACTCGATTTAGCAACCGGTTTTCATCAGCTAAGGGTGGCTGAAGATAGCATCGATAAAACGGCGTTCAGAACCCCAAACGGCTTCTTTGAATGGCTTGTCATGCCTTTCGGCTTGACAAATGCACCTGCTTACTTCGTGGACCTAATGAGTAGGGTATTTAGAGATTTCCTCAACAAATTCGTAGTGGTCTTCGTAGATGATATCCTTATCTTCTCAAAGAGTGAAGAGGAACATGCTCAGCACTTAAGGGCAATCATGGAAACTTTGCGAGTCCATCAACTAAAAGCCAAGTTCTCCAAATGCCACTTTTGGAGAGAAGAGGTGAGGTTCCTTAGGCACATAGTATCCAAACATGGGTTAGCGGTGGACCCTGCTAAGGTAGTAGCGGTACAGGACTGGAAGACACCAAGGAATGCAACTGAGGTCCGAAGCTTTCTAGGACTAGCGGGTTTCTATCGAAAATTCATAAGGGATTTTGCGAAAATCTCAGCTCCGCTCACGAAGTTGACCAAGAAGAATCTAGTGTTTAATTGGGATTTGGATTGCGAGTTTGCTTTCCAACGACTGAAAAGGGCTCTCACAACAGCCCCAGTTTTGACGTTGCCAGATGGGAGCAAAATGTTCACTGTTTATACGGATGCATGTGGGACAGGGCTAGGCGCCGTCTTAATGCAAGAAGGAAGGGTAGTAGCTTATGGCGGGAGGCAATTGAAGGTGCACGAAAAGAACTACCCAACCCACGATCTTGAGTTAGCCGCCATCGTCTTTGCACTCAAGTCTTGGCGACACTATCTCCTAGGTGAGAAGTTCGAACTTTACACTGACCATAAATCGTTGAAATATCTTTTCTCGTAGAAGGATCTTAACTTGAGGCAACAAAGATGGATGGAGTTTCTTTCCTCATACGATTTCGAAATCTCCTATACTCCGGGCAAAGGCAACGTAGTGGCAGACGCGTTGAGCCGAAAGAAATTGACCCTAAGCCCGTTGTTTGTTGAAAGACAAAGCCTAGAGTTTATAGCCAGCTTCGACTTTAGGCCTTCCTCCGATTTCGTACTAGGCCTGCTTGCATCTCTCGAAGTGCGCCCAACTTTAGTGGATTCAGTAGGGGCAACACAACGCGAAGACCCTCAGCTTGTGGAAATAATTGATAGGGTAATTAGGGGTGAGACTTCAAGTCACCTCAACCGATACTCCATCGACGATAGGGGTTTGCTAAGGCGAGACGGAAGACTATGCGTCCCACAGACAAAAGATTTAGTAAAGAAGGTTCTAGAGGAAGCACATCACTCCAAGATGACGATACACCCAGGCGGAGATAAAATGTACAAAGACATAAAAAGGACTTTCTTCTGGAACGGCATGAAAAAGGACGTGGAAGAATTCGTTTCTAAGTGTATGGTGTGCCAATAGGTTAAAGCGGAACAGAAAAAGCCTGGAGGACTGCTACATCCTCTGGAGGTCCCGCATTGGAAGTGGGATAGCATCTCAATGGACTTCATCGATGGGCTGCCTAGGTCTAGGAGAGGCAACACTAGCATTTGGGTAATAGTGGATAGGCTTACTAAAAGCGCCCACTTTTTACCTGTCAAAAGTAAAAGAACTGCCTCATCCCTAGCATCACTATACCTTAAGGAAATCGTTCGACTCCATGGAATACCATCTAGCATTGTTAGTGACCGAGACCCCATCTTCACCAGTGAGTTTTGGCGGAGTCTGCAAGAAGCAGTAGGAACGCAGTTATGCTTGAGCACAGCCTATCATCCCCAAACCGACGGCCAAACAGAGAGAGTGAACAGAGTTTTGGAAGACCTTTTAAGGCTATGCGTCCTTGACTTCGGAGGGACATGGGAAGACCACCTTCCTTTGGTGGAATTTGCCTACAACAACAGCTATCAAGCAACCATCGGAATGGCGCCCTTCGAAGCTTTATATGGAAGACCGTGCCGATCGCCCACTTGTTGGTGGGAGTCCACGGATAAGCTCATACTTGGACCAGATATGATCCGAGAGACCTCAGAGAAAGTAGACTTAATACGAAGAAGGATGAAGACGGCCCAAGACAGACAAAAGTCCTATGCCGACAAGAGGAGGACCGACCTTGAATTCGAGGTTGGAGACAGAGTTTTTCTCAAGGTATCACCGCTAAGAAACGTTATTCGCTTTGGAACCACAGGAAAACTTGCACCAAGGTTCGTAGGGCCATTCCCTATTATCGAGAAAATTGGGAAAATGGCCTATAGATTAGAGCTACCCGAGAAGTTGGCTGGAGTCCACAACGTTTTTCACGTTTCACATCTCCGAAAATGTCTACATGAGTCTGCTGAAGTGGTAGAGCCAAATATCCTCGAAGAGGCCGAAGTGGAACGCGAAGCAACCATAAGAAAAGTTCCAACCCGCATATTAGGAACGGAAGTGAAGAAGCTACGCAACCGCGAAGTCAAGCTCGTCAAAGTTCAGTGGAGCGACGCCGAGGGAGACGCGACTTGGGAAACTGAAGCTAGAATACGCACTGCCTACCCTTTTCTGTTCGAGGGTACATCCTTGATCTTTCCTTTTTCCTTAAGTTGCGCTTTTATCTATCTTTTTAGGTATATTTCCTCGACCGTATCTTTTAGGTAGAAACCTTTTGGATGGAAACATGTAATTGAAACATGTTATGGATGATGGTTGCAAGTGGTTGCAAGTGATTGCTAGTGGTTGCTCGTGGTTGCATATACACACACAATCTAGGTTTTAGATCGGCTCAGTCACTTCATATTGCATATGCATATATGTTTGCATTCATATATGGTTGAACTTTAATGTGTTGTCATATGGATGTTGCATTTGTAATGAATGATTGTGCACTCATGTAAAATCAAAAATAGGAAAATTTGCATACATAATGGATTCATGGCACTTACATAATTCGCATTAAGGAGGTCAACTGAATCAGTAGACCGCCTGATTTTGCATTAGATAAGTTCATATACACACACACTTCGCATATGATCATGAAGCATTAGAAGTCTTTTAAGGACAATGGATGCTCGTGTTTGATGGATGAATAGATGGATGATTGGATGTTAGGATATACATTTTCCTAAACTTGAAGATTTCGGGGACGAAATCCTTTTAAGTGGGGGAGAATGTAACACCCCCCAAATTCTATAACTGTGAAATCCATAAATTAAAGTATAATTAATTTGAAATCAAAGAACTAAGGGAAACGGGATACGCCATTGCGTTCATCTCGGAAAAATACGCGAAATAGAGTCCGAGTTTTCGAAAAACGGAGTCCGTATGAAGAAGATATGGCCTTCGGAAGTTTGAGAATCAAGTTTAAATTCAAACAGAATAAATCAGGTTTAAATTCGAAAATGGGGCCCAATGGGCCAGGGCGGAAAAACACCCGCCTGACCCACCAAGTCGACTGGGCTGTCGACCTGGTCTAACCAGGTCGACAGGCCTGTCGACAGGGCTGTCGACCTGGTCCAGACCCAGGTCGAGCCCAGTCTAACCCGGCTGGCCTATTCTCTATGTGGTCGATTTTCTGTGGTCTGCTTTGTCACTAGGGCTAGGTGGCAAGTTTTAATTGGTCTCTCCTTCTAATGAATGGCTACGATCAATCCAAGCAACATCAATGGTCCTAATCAGTTCCTAACCTCTATATAAACAACCCTAGACTAAACCCTAATCTATTCATTCAAAAATAAGAACATAGCCGCCATGTTGCTGAGGAACGACTAGGAGTAGCCACCAAATTTGAGAGAGGATTAGGAGGAAGGTTCTAAAGCTTAAAGCAACCTAAACAAATCAATTCAACAAAGGAATTTGCGTCTTCAATCCCTAAACTAGAGAATTCATCACACCATTGTAAGTAGAGTATTACTTTGGTATGAATAAACAATTGTGTTGGTTTGTATGCTTGAATTGTGGCAATAAAGTTATTCATATTTGAGCGTTCTTATCAATTTGAAATATTATACACGTTTGGATATTCTTGAATTATGTTATTCATGTTATAAAGAACTACATGCGGTAGTTCTATGCAAGTATATGTTTGGAATATTTCGCAAATTATGTAATCCATGTTGAAGCTACATGTATGTAGTTGATTCAAATTTATGCAAGTTTGGGGTTTTGCTACTATGCCACCATGATGTATATTTTTGTGCATAAATCATTTTGTAAGTAATTAGAACAAGTTTGGTTATTATAATCCATAGGAAATTATGTTGAGAATTTGGCATCATGTATTAAGCCATGCTTTTGTACTAGAAAACCTATTTGCAAACTTATGAATATGGCTAGGCTATGAATGATATTTGGCATAATTGAAATCCATGATTAAGTCTATCTTGTTTACAAGAATTATATGATGACATATGTGGTACATAGTTAGGATTAGATTCAAAATCCCTTTTTGTAAGTTTACATGACTAAAGTAAGAATCATGATTTCATGTTAGAAATATTTATGCCATGGGTATGTGAACAAATTTAACTATACTTATGCCATGCTTATGTTTGATATTATGCCATGCTTATGTTTGACATTATGCCATGCTTATGCTAGAAATATTTATGCCATGCTTATGTTTGACATTATGCCTAAATAAAAATATAGGTTCATGTGTCAATAATGATATCTCAATTACAAGTTCACATGCTTTGATTCATGTCACCTATGTTACCACTATGCAAGTACACCCGTTTCTAGTTTGTATTTCCAACGTCATTTTGCAAGTTCATACGCTCACCTTCCCCTTTTTGTGTATGTAATTACGCTTTAAGCCTCCCCTTTTCGCATGGCTAAATTGGGCTTTAAAAGGCTAAGCCCAATATATATATAAACGGACGTGTAATACGGGGGAAAATAACTTTGGGTTAAAATTAATTAATGAATGAAAATATAAAATAGAAGGGCCCAAATTCAAGTATGGGTTGAGCCCATGATTGGTGTAACCTTTACACCATTAACTTAATAATGGGCCGCAAATATTTACATATAAGAAATAAAGAAGAATGACAAAATATGTAAATGTAGAACATACGATGTGTTTAACCCGAGGTTGGATTGAGTTGTGATGTAAACCTGCCCGGAACCGCCCGGTTGTCCAGTAGTCACAACAATACCTATCCAATGTGGGAGGTTAAACATGGAGCCCAGCAAGGACCCGAGGTTAGACTGAGTTGTGGCGTAAGACTGCCCGGAACCAACCGGCAACAGGCAGCCACAACAATACCTGTCTAATGTGAGAGGTCAGGGCCTTAATAAGACAATTAAGGCTGAGTCAGGATTGATAGGATTAAGTGAACTAAAGACTTAATCAAAATGGAACATGCTAAACAAAACGGACTGGTGGGGGTTAGGTTAGGAAACACTTAACCAACTTAGCATGTTGGCTAGAGATAGAAAACCTAGTAACGGGGGACCCTTTTCAGCAGTAACCCTAGAAGGTGTATCAGGATAACCTGAAACTTGGCAGGGTGGGGCACGATTACTGGGTTGATTGTAAGAGGTCAAAGCGACGGCGGTGGTGTAGCAGTGTAGGTTCTAATGGAGTGCGGGCGTGCACACACTCCGGCGCAGAAAAATAAGGCACTGGACACCAGTAGCATACCTGTGCACTCTAAGGTTGTGTCGGGTTGCCACTATGGGACTTGATACACCCCATGGTGGGACCAGCATAGGTAACTACAACATCGGGGGCCGTAAGACACATGTAACTATGCGAGTAGGAGCCGATCATCATAGAATGGATCACATCACCCTGATTTTGGGGTGCCAGTTGGAAAATAGTTTATATGGGTTCAGAGATCAACATGGGGTACGATAGTATATTCGACCCTAGACAACTTAACCAAGTTTATAGTGCATGCCCACTTCTTGTTTATACTTATCATACCCAGTTCTTTATTCATAGACAAAATAGTACTAGACTTACTCAGGATTTATGTCTGACTCTACTTTTCTTTCGTCTTCTTTCTTCCGTTCCCCCCCCCCTAGGTCCTCAGGGAGGGAACACAGCAGCTTGACCAACCTCAACATCCAGCTTGAAGAAGAGAAATGTATTGCTTGGACTTTCCTGTTTTGAACTTTGGCTTTGGAAAATCCACTATGGGGCTTTTGCAGTTTATCTATGTTTTATTTATGCTTCTTTAAATAATGTACTCAAGACAGATTATGAAAGTGTTATGTTATGTTTTTGGAAAGGATGTTGTTGTAACACGTATTTGACTTTATGAAATAAAGTTTGTTGTTCTTCCGCTGTTTACAAATAGGTGTTCTTATATCTGTCTTGTATATCTGTGACTTGTACTTATAAACCTCCACCAAAATTAGGGCATTCCCTTTGAGAGTGACCCTAACGGAGGTGGGGTGTTTCATGTATACCCGTGTTATTTTTGGAAAAGTCAATTTGTGATTTGGGGGGTATGACGATGTGACATTTTAAGTGAATGAAGATGGATGTCTGACAGAGTATTTCCAGAAAAGTCACGTACATTGATTTCTTCAACCGTACCAAGAGTGGAAGCAGGGAAGGAAACTTCTTTTAGCTGACACGTAATGTACTGTTGTAAACGTCAATTAGTGATTTCGATGGATTTGACAATGTAGCATTCGAATTGAATCTGATGTAATGATAAAGCGTAGCTTCTAGCCTCATCAACCAGTAAATGACAGAAATCGGGCAGGCAGCATGGCTAAGTCGGTCGCACCGAAGTAGTGTGTATAATCACATATCTAGAGAATATTCATTTGTTTCTTAAATCTATCAATGCTGTCCCATATATATACGGGAATGGTTGCTGATCCCAACCATTGGTGATGTACATTCGATACACTCAAGCGAAATGAGTGGTCGGTCATGTGTGGCTGAGTTACAAGATGTTCTTGTTGAACTCCAGTGTATCATTCCTAGAGTACACTGATCGGAAGGTGGTTCCATACCTTGTCATAGTTGGAAATCCATTATCCAATACGTGCTTGCGATTTTGATTGTTTACTATATATGTAGAACGTGAGATGAAAGCGTTTCTGCTAGTTGATATCTATTTGTACATAGACATTATTATAATATCAAAAGGTTTTTGATATAAGGATATTTTGGATTCTCATAAGGGAAAAACCCGTTCCGTTCTGCGGCGTGGTCTTATGAGATATCGTTTACTTGTTCATATACCTGTTTAAACTGTTTTACTCATACCAGTCCCATGACTGACCCGGAGTTTATTTGTTTTGTTTTCCCTAAACTCTTGTGTGCCTAAATTTGTACGGGCAGTCAAGTAGTCAGGAATTTACAGATATACTTGGAAAGCTTGGAGCAGGAGGCTTCAAGATCATATAGTTATAGTTATTTCCACTGTGTTGTAAGTGCTGTACTCTGATAAGTGCTATTGTATACATAACTGTTATATTTCAAAGTTATGTTATCTATTATATGTTATTCGTTCCGCTGTGAGGTTCGTGTTACTCTGATGTTGTGTTCTTCTTCTTCTTCTATTCTAAGTTTCTATATTGTCTATTCTCACCCTCTAATTTCTTTCATTAACGACCAGGATTTTTCGATGTTTTGGTTATCGACATCGAGCTTATGTCGATAACCAAAGTCGCCGAAAATCCGGGTCGTTACAGTTGCTATCAGAGCTTAAGTTAAGAATTACTTAGCTCTGTGGCGTGACTCGGTAGAGATAGGGTTTGTAACACCCTAGATTGAGTTGAGTGTATATATACGAGTGCGTATTTGTATTTGATATAAAAATGGTTTTATATTGTGGAGATTCATTGGCTGAGTTGTTTATGAGTTCTAGTCGATCAGTTTGATCCACTGTATCGGTAGGAGCAAATAAACACTTAAATACGATGGACTGACACAGTATGGATATGTGATATAATATCATATATAGGTTGTGATTATAATCGAATGAGATTATAAAGTGAAATAGTTATAAATAACTAATCAGAATCATATAAGTAAAGTATATGAAATAAGATGAATTAAATACGAATTTAAAATCAGATTTGGAATTAAAATAAGGAAATTTTAAGTTCCTGGGAGATTTTGAAATGTTTTCAAAATGGAAGTATTTGGTAATGATTTTGAAAATGATATAGTATTGAAATCACTTGTGTCGCTGGAAAATAATTCCGATGATGACTGCGCAGTATCATCGGTGTGATTTTCGGGTTTCTAAGTGGTGGATTACTACCAGAGATTTTGATTTGAATTGTTTTGAGAAAACAAGTTGTTTAGAAATTCAAATGTTTTGAATTGGTATTGTGATTTCAAATTAATTTGAAAGAAACCCAGGAATTTGAAATTTGAAATTTAAATTTAACTTATGAAGTTAAATGGATATAAATGGTGAAAGTGAATAATAAATTAGAATTTAACCTTGACTAAGTTAAATGAAAATGGAATTGATTAGCGGATAATCTGGATTTGGATTTGAAATGATAAGTTAAGACTTTGGAATTTGAAACTCGAATTTGAAATTGAATTCGACTTGAGTATAAGCGAATGATTTGGTTTGATGATATAAAAGTGATTGAGTTTGATTGGGATGGCATTTGTATA
The DNA here is from genome assembly GCA_030737875.1 of Allium sativum. Classification (NCBI taxonomy): domain Eukaryota; kingdom Viridiplantae; phylum Streptophyta; class Magnoliopsida; order Asparagales; family Amaryllidaceae; genus Allium; species Allium sativum. The sequence goes on from CM060926.1 coordinate 341,721,287, forward strand.
TGCCGAGTTGATAATAGGTGGTAGGGATATAATGATATGCCCAACAAAAAAAGGTACAAGTTTATATTTTATATGAGTTTGGAATTTATGAGCCGAATTGGCAAGCCGTTTGGCGTTTTGATTTTCTTTTGGGTTGAAGAAGGCCCAGAGAGGCGAGATGGAGTTTGAGCTATTGACCAGTACAAAGGAGGTGCTGGCGAAATTTTCCGAAAGTTTAAAGTGTTAGAAAATTTTCAAAATTTTTGAAAATTTTAGTTAGTCGGAATGAATAAATATTTTAGTCGATATTAATTGGTTCAGTTAAAATCATAAATAAGGGGTAAACAAATCTTAGGAGTTCCAATATATAGGGTCGTCCTCTAACTTAGCAATTTCGAGGACGAAATTATTTTAAGTGGGGAAGAATGTAATGACCCGCACTGTCAGGGGTATTATAATTAATTTATTTAATTATATATATCGTGCTGTAGTGAATTAAATAGAGGTTTAATTTAATAATATGGAATAATTAATTTAATTAAATAATTAAATAATATATTTAATTCAGAAATAATCAAAAATATTGGAAATCACAATATTCGATGAACGGGGTCGTCACTTAGATTCAATTCAGCTTAGAGTTGAATCATATTGACGAATATATTCAATCGACAACAGTTTGAACGTATAATTATAATATAATTAAAATAGAGCTTGAAATGGCGCGGCAGTTCGCTATTTGGCGATTTGAACTTCAACTGAATGTACATGATTCGTTTTAAGCCGAATTTCTGTGAAACAAGAAACGTGTGGAGCTGGTGGAGTATATCTTTCTAATGGAAGAGAAAAATCGAGATTTCGTCATGTAGATTTTGATGTACGTCCAAATCAAATTTCAGAAAAGTCGCTGTAGAATTCCTTTATATTTTGCGACGCTTTATATACGTTATAAAAGGATTTTCGATATGAACTGAATACCGAGATAATCTGAAATCTGAAATATCAAACTGTATATTCTGATATGATATTCTGGAGTTGTACGATATCATATGTGAAGATATACGATAATATTAAATTATTAATATTTAAATTTATTTAAATATATTTATATATTTAAATGGGCTATTCAAAGCGTTAAAAAATAGCCACTTTTGCAAACGAAGCCGGAATTCGACAAAACCAGTTTTGTTGGATCCGCAATGTCAAATAGTTGTTAGATTTCCAGTTTCGTGATTTTTAGAGTCACTGTGTGGCCGTACGGATTTTTAAAGGGAGAAGCAGTCAGTATTTTGACAGTTAAAAATACGTTGTGTGAGCATACGGAGTCGGAATTCGACGAAACCAGTTTCATTAGGACCGAAATATCGAACCTAGCTACATGTCCAGTTTTGTGATTTTCGGGTATCATGTGTGATCACACAAATTTTTAGAAGGCAAAAATGAATATATAAATGAGGATATACCGGGAATATTCCTCTATAAAAATATCTAGATATTTTAGTAGCCTATATAAACACCTCAACTATTTCTTAACCCAATTCATCTCAGCCTAAATCTTTCGCCGTTGTTTTCTTTAACACAGCAAAAATGGCGAACAAAGAAAATCAAAACAAACCCAAACAAAAATCTAAAAATCGTAATACTTATATATCCATGATCCATGAAGGTTTGTCTTCGATCTGGAGGGGTTTTTACAGAATGCGATATGTTTTTAGGATGCCCGTTTTATGAGGAGTGAATTAGGGTTAAGTGTTCGGTCAAAAACGAAGGGGTATTGGCTCGATTCGAGTTCGGATTTGGGATCAAGGAGTGTTTTAGCATCTGTTGAAGAGTTTTGGTGGGAATCGAGGTAGTTCGATGTCGATCCTTGCACTGTGGAACCGTCGAGATGTTCGGAGGACGCGACTCCAGATGGCGTGCGAGAGTGGTGATATTGGGATCGTCGGATGGATTTTTAGGTATGGAGTTCGATGGTGATGTACATTTCAGAATCGATGGAGAAATAGAGGAAGGGTTGGAGCCTGAAAGATCGGTCATAGCTGTGGTTAATACTGGAGCCGCGTATATGAATTCGGGGAAGAAGCATTTTGATGGGTCGGGTTTTTCTAGAGGGGTGTTGGGCTTAGTCAAAGGGTAAAGGCCATTTCAACTTTTAAATTAGTTTAATTTAAAATTTCTAAATTAGGGTATTTACATATAAAAGCAATATCTCCCTCATACATTATCAGTTTGACGAACCATAAGTTGCGTTCGGATCGTATGGACGGTGGCTACGCACTGGAACTGATTGGAAGTGGATTGGAGCTCGTATAAATTTATGGAAAAATAAATTGTTTGATTCAAATCAAATAACAGTTTATCGTTCTTCAATGATGAACTGCAAATGTGAGTAAAACTCACCAACTCTGAACAGTTATATTTTTATAATGTATTTTTAGAACTGTTAATCATCTGTTGATTGTTGTGTGTTGGTTGATTGATTGAACTGCTAGTCAGTTAGTGAATATTTTATATATATATATATATATATAAATATATATATATATATATATAAATCATTAATTAGTTATATATATTGATTCTGCTATCAGAATAATTTATATTGAACTGAAAGTGATGATAATCATATTGTGTAACATCTGTGGATGCAGGGAGACAGGTTGGAGGAATCCGACTGGATTCCTCAACAGTTATTTTATTGTTTTTCATATATTGTTATATGATGTGATATAAAATCTATGGGCGATTATATGTGCTTGGACGATATTGAACATCGTGAATTGATATGATTGAATACCATAACATACCGAAATGTTGATAAGGGGATTTTCAAAGTGATATTGAAAATATAATATTTATAAAATGGGATATTTATAAATAAGAGATATTTATAAAGTGGAATATTTATAAATAAGAAATGTTTATAAATTGGAATATTTATAAATAGGAGATATTTGAAAAGGAAATAAATTCAAAACATTTCTTTTTGAATGGAAAGGCCTGTGTGGCGAGTTTGGGGATTTTCCCGATGCCCCCGATACAAAGGAGGTTATGGCGAATTTTCCCGGGAATTTAAGGAGTTAGAATATTTCAAGAATAAATTTGAAAAGGAAATATTTGTAAACCATTTACAAATAGAATTGGAAAGGGAACAATATAAAAAGGAAATCATTTTTAAAGTATAGAACCATTATTTAAAAGTAAATCCTTTCAAATGAATAAAACATTGTTAAAAAGGAAATCTTTATAAAGTGAATGGAGTTAATCGAATATGGTATTCGAAGTTAGTTAATCGAATATAGACATTCGAAAGAAGTTAATCGAATATGGTATTCGAAGTTAGTTAATCGAATATAGACTTTCGAAAGGAGTTAATCGAATGTGGTATTCGAAGTTAGTTAATCGAATATAGATATTCGAAAGGAGTTAATCGAATATGGTATTCAAAGTTAGTTAATCGAATATAGACATTCGAAAGGAGTTAATCGAATATGGTATTCGAAGTTAGTTAATCGAATATGGTATTCGAAAGTTAGTTAATCGAATATGTTATTCGAAAGGGGTTAGTCAAGTCGAGTTAGTCAAATAGAGTTAACCAGTTAGAGTTAATCAGTTAGAGTTAACCAGTTGGAGTTAATTAGTTAGAGTTAATCGATTAGAGTTAAAACGAACTAGAGTTAATCAAATATAGTTATTTGAGACAGAGTTAGTCAAACATAGTATTCAGGGTAAGTTTCCATCTTGTACGACTGCTAGCGTAATTCGCAGGGCTGTAAATAGACTACAGCGGTCGGATGTTTCCTGAGGGAGTCAGGCGTAACCATTGTGATCGCTGCGATCTAGAGTCAAGCGAATGGAGTTTAATCGAATATTAGTTATTCGATAGGAGTTAATCGAGTTGATCGAGTTGAGAAATAAGTTAAGTTAAATAAGTTGAGTTGATCGGGTGGTTCGACCAAGTTAGTCGAGCCTAGTTAATCGAATCGAATTGGTCGAACCAAGTAAGTCGAGTTAGTCGAGTCAAGTTAAGTTAGTCGAGTTAAGTTCGTCGAGTTAAATAAATCGATGTTAGTTTCATCGAAAGGAGTTATCGATGTTAGTTTCATCGAAAGGAGTAATCGATGTTAGTTTCATCGAAAGGAGTTATCGATGTTAGTTTCATCGAAGGGAGTTATCGATTATAGTTTAATCGAAGTGAGATTTTCAAATATGAGATATTTGAAAAGGAAGAGTTATCGAATATTAGTTATTCGAAGAGAGATTATCGAATATCGTTTATTCGAGAAGGAGTTAATCGAATATAGGTTATTCGAAGAAGAGTTAATCAAATAGAGATTTCTCGAAGAGAGTTAATCGGCAAATTCGATTATATCGAATTCGGGAAAGTACTTATACTTTCCAGTGTTTAAATAGAGATTTATTTATTTATAAATAAATAAGTGTTAGGTTAATTATTCACTAATAAGAATAGAAGTTATAATTAAAGTTAGATAATTCGAAAGGAGGGATTATAACGTTATCGTTATAACCAATGTTTTAAATATAGAAGTGGATTAGTAAAATTGGATCCGAGAAAGGCGTAAAGAAGTTGTTAAAGATCTAAAGATAAACTTTGACCATTTCGAAGTTATAACGTTGTTCAGTTAAGGTCTGAGAGGTAATTATACCCCAACTTGAGTGACTTCCTTCTTAACTAAGAAATGGTAAGGTTTGATCGTAAAGGAGTTTTGAAATGTTTTCCAAACAAGAATCAGAAATGTTTTCTAAATACAGAAAACAAGGAATGGAAATGTTTCCAGTGTTGGTAACATATATTTTCTAAATATAGAAAATAGCAAATGTTGAATATAGGGAAACAGGAGATGTAAAATGAACTTAAGAGATAAATGTTAAATGATGTTTGTTTGATATAATTTCCATTTGGAAATAATATCATTGTTTGCACACTTGTTTTCTTTGATAGTTAAATCACAGACTATCGAAGTTTTGACCATTTTAACGTTGTTAATATGGAGAGACCGGTTGGATTATTACCCATAGAACCACTCTGTATTGGCATAAGCGTCGCGAATCATATATGCCAAAGATAATTGAAGACAGAGTAAAATGCAAGGCTATCCTGTTTACAGAATAGTGCCTTCGGTTTGTCCAGTCCCAGGACAACTTGTATGGACGAAGGTCCGACAGAGTATATCCAATGGATCGCGTAAGTTGACCTGTTCAAACGTATTCACGTTTGGTGGCGGAGGAATTCGTTTCTCTTAGCTGTATACCCGTGTTATTTTTGGAAAAGTCAATTTGTGATTTGGGGGGTATGACGATGTGACATTTTAAGTGAATGAAGATGGATGTCTGACAGAGTATTTCCAGAAAGGCCACGTACATTGATTTCTTCAACCGTACCAAGAGTGGAAGCGGAGAAGGAAACTTCTTTTAGCTGACACGTAATGTACTGTTGTAAACGTCAATTAGTGATTTCGATGGATTTGACAATGTAGCATTCGAAGTGATTCTGATGTAATCATAAAGCGTAGCTTCTAGCCTCATCAACCAGTAAATGACAGAAATCGGGCAGGCAGCATGGCTAAGTCGGTCGCACCGAAGTAGGGTGTATAATCACCTATCTAGAGAATATTCATTTGTTTCTTAAATCTATCAATGCTGTCCCATATATATACGGGAACGGTTGCTGATCCCAACCGTTGGTGATGTACATTCGATACACTCAAGCGAAATGAGTGGTCGGTCATGTGTGGCTGAGTTACAAGATGTTCTTGTTGAACTCCAGTGTATCGTTCCTAGAGTACACTGATCGGAAGGTGGTTCCATACCTTGTCATAGTTGGAAATCCATTATCCAATACGTGCTTGCGATTTTGATTGTATACTATATATGTAGAACGTGAGATGAAGGCGTTTCTGCTAGTTGATATCTATTTGTACATAGACATTATTATAATATCAAAAGGTTTTTGATATAAGGATATTTTGGATTCTCATAAGGGAAAAACCCGTTCCGTTCTGCGGCGTGGTCTTATGAGATATCGTTTACTTGTTCATATACCTGTTTAAACTGTTTTACTCATACCAGTCCCATGACTGACCTGGAGTTTATTTGATTTGTTTTCCCTAAACTCTTGGGTGCCTAAATTTGTACGGACAGTCAAGTAGTCAGGAATTTACAGATATACTTGGAAAGCTTGGAGCAGGAGGCTTCAAGATCATATAACTATAGTTATTTCCGCTGTGTTGTAAGTGTTGTACTCTGATAAGTGCTATTGTATACATAACTGTTATATTTCAAAGTTATGTTATCTATTATACGTTATTCGTTCCGCTGTGAGGTTCGTGTTACTCTGATGTTGTGTTCTTCTTCTTCTTCTATTCTAAGTTTCTATCTTATCTATTCTCACCCTCTAATTTCTTTCATTAACTACCAGGGTTTTTCGATGTTTTGGTTATCGACATCGAGCTTATGTCGATAACCAAAGTCGCCGAAAATCCGGGTCGTTACAGTTGGTATCAGAGCTTAAGTTAAGAATTACTTGGCTCTGTGGCGTGACTCGGTAGAGATAGGGTTAGTAACACCCTAGATTGAGTTGAGTGTATATATACGAGTGCGTATTTGTATTTGATATAAAAATGGTTTTATATTGTGGAGATTCATTGGCTGAGTTGTTTATGAGTTCTGGTCGATCAGTTTGATCCACTGTATCGGTAGGAGTAAATAAACACTTGAATACGATGGACTGACACAGTATGGATATGTGATATATATTATCATATATAGGTTGTGATTATAATCGAATGAGATTATAAAGTGAAATAGTTATAAATAACTAATCAGAATCATATAAGTAAAGTATACGAAATAAGATGAATTAAATACGAATTTAAAATCAGATTTGGAATTAAAATAAGGAAATTTTAAGTTCCTGGGAGATTTTGAAATGTTTTCAAAACGGAAGTATTTGGTAATGATTTTGAAAATGATATAGTATTGAAATAACTTGTGTCGCTGGAAAATAATTCCGATGATGACTACGCAGTATCATCGGTGTGATTTTCGGGTTTCTAAGTGGTCCTATTTAAATGGATGAAAATGAAAAGAATGAAAAATAAAGAGAAAACGAAAATGAGTGAAATGCAGACTCCCCCCACACTTAGACAAAACAGTGTCCACACTATGAACGTTTCCTAAATTTGAAAGATCGTACCCAAAGGTGAATGAGATGCAAAATTATTTGAAGAATGAAATGCAATCTAACTATATGTAAGAATGGATCATATGTACAATGATATATGTGTTTGCGGTGCACGCGATGCAATGAATGCCACCATCTTTTCCCCCCACACTTGGTTCTTGCCCTATGAATCCCATTCCCATTGTGTCTAGGTATGTTTTCTAACAAGCAAGAGTTTTTGAAAACCATCTCATCTTTATACCTAGACTTATAGTCTAGTAGATAAATATCCAGGGTCATCTTAATAAGAAGTTTTCCAGTCAAGCCAACATACCAAAAGTAATTCATGTGCTCAACAAATTTATCAGTGTAATTGTTCAAAAATTTGTGATCGTATATAGATTCAGTGAAATTTGAAAACTGAGGGTTGTTCAAGACTATGTGATCACATTTCTCATCATTAACTGACAACGTATTTTCAACACTGATAATTTCAAGTTCGTTTGAAATTTTCTCAAAGTTAAAATTTTCGAACTCATGATGTGAATCTATTTCTTCCTCATTTGGCAACTCTTCCTCATACAATCCAAAGAATTCATGTTCGTTAAAATCCTTTTCCAATTTTGAGTTTTCGAAAAATTCAACATTTCTATTCTGTTCAGTTTCGAAAATTTCAAGTTCCTCGCAGCCCAGAAGAGGAAGATCAAAATCTAAGCTTGCATCTTTTTCCTGAAAAGAATTGAAGTCCAAATCATTTACTGAATTGTGAACAACTTCATTTAGATCGTTATTTGAAAATTTTCACTATCAGTAAAGAATGGATTATTTTCTGAATCATCGCATGTTTGAATTTGATTTTGTTGTTCAAGTTGTTCTTTAAAAGATGTCATTAAACAAAGAAGTTCATCAAGCTGTCTATCTTTTTCACCAAGCTGTCTATCTTGCTTTTCTACCCTCTCTCTAAGAACGTTAAGATGATATGCTTCAGAATCGTTGATTTCAGAGCTCTCATTTTGGATTTCTTGATTCTCAAAATTATAGCCCACATCAATTTCACAATCAAAATTATTTCCAATGTGATAGTTATTTGAAATTTCAGAAAAATGATATTGGAAATCATTTTGATCATAGAAATTATGTTCGTAACCAAAGCTGTTGAAATTCGAGGGAAAATTGCAATTTTGGTTATTTTCAAGATGTTGATATGAGCTATAATTTTGAAAATTTTGGTTTTCAACCCCACATTGATGTGGTTCAAAACCATATTGAGATTCAGAGCTATTTTGATATGAATGTGGCCCATAATCGAAATTATTGAAATTTGAATTGAAGTCGCCATTACGATCATAACTTTGAAAATGTTGGTCATTTTGAAAATTTTGAAAATTGTTGCCATTTGGGTCGCGAAATTTTGGAAAATCTTGCTTCATGAGTTGTAATTCAAAATCATACTCTTCAAGAGGACGTCTACTCCGATTATTATCCCATATATCTCTCAATGATTTTTTTGAATCAGACATTTTAAATGAAATCACGGCAAGACAGAAATTATTCTCAATTCAAAATAATATAAAATAATGAGTTGTGCTCTATTAATTAACTGACTCAATTAGAAGGGGAAAGAGGGTCTTATGGCCGTTCACGTATAGTATAAATACTAAGGGATACGACCAATGTTTTACAGGTAGTATGCAACCTCTTTTTCTAATAGTTCAATAAATTGAACTACTATATATCCGCGATCCAATTATACGAGACAATCAACTTCACAAAGCACCACTTTTCAATTATATTATTTTGAAAAATCAAAATTTTATTGTTGAAAAAAGATGAGAGTGATGGCTGTAATTATAGAAATTCGTTCCTCACCAAATGTATTCGGAAATTTCAGTCATAGAACAGTCACAGAATAATAACAGAAAATTAAAATATTGTACAAGCAAGCCGCTACCCCTGCAGAAGATTTTTACAAGCCATTTCTATATTTTTCAAAGCAGTAGAGCACCTGTAGAGTTCAGAAATTATTACAGTGGGGCATGGCTATCCATCCAGAAAAAATGAGTAGCGTCAATGATTGAAATCTCACTATTTGCAATTTCTTTTGACTTCTGAAATCTTGATTTGTTGCTTGAACTCCAGTCACCTTGTCCTTAGTTCGAAACTCTTTTTTTTTTTTTGGTTTTTCTTTGAATGAATAGAATAACAAAAAAAACACAAGAAAAAGAAAAAGGAATTAACAAAAAAAACTAACTTTTTGGAAAAGATGGTGCTGAAGTGTGGATTGAAAAAAAAAACTGTGGTGAAATGAGATTATGTGAGAAGGAGGGGTATTTGATCAGAGGGAAGAAATTAAGCAGGGAAAAATAATTGGAAAAAAAAATCTTTTTATGACCTCCCCTTTTTTTATTATTGTTGAAAAAGTGGACAAATAGGAAAGAAACGAATGACAAAAAAAAAGGAAGAGAGATTTCAGGAAAGAAAGAGAATTGTAAAGGAAGAAAGGAAAGTAATTGTAAAAGATTTGGGAAAGAAATTGAGAAGGAAAAGCAAAAAAAGAGAAGACAAAAACAGAAAGAATTTGTCTTTTGTTTATTGTTGTAAAATTAGAAGAGACAGAAAAAAATGAAAAAGGAAAAACTTGAAAAGGCAAAGAAATAAATGGAGAAAGGAAATAAAATTAATTACAAGGCGGAGAAGAGAAATTTATATAAGGAATTTTTTTCTTCAGCAAATTGTAAAAGAAGAAAGGATGCGAGATATTAGTAAGAGGGGAAACAAACGAAAGAAAGGAGAAAGAAGTTGAAAACAGGGAAGAAATAAAAGAAAAATGGCAAGATTTTTTTTTGAACTTGTAAAAGAAGAATGAGAAGTAATTGTATTGAAAATTGGAAAGGAGGAATAAAGAGGAAAGAAATCAAAAGTGGAATTTTTTTTTTTGAAAAGAAAGGAAATTTATAAGAGAAGAAAAGAAATCAAATGTATTGAGAACAAGAAAGTCAAAAGAAGAAAGGAAAAAAAATTTCAAAAGAGGAATCTTTTTTTTTTGTAATTTGTAAAAGGAAAAAGAATTTAGATGATTGGAAAGAACGTGGAAAGATGGAAAGAATAAAGGAAAATTGAAAGTTGTTTTTTTTTAATGAAGGAGAGAGTCGGAAAGAAATAAATGAAAAAATGGAAAGAGAGATTGTAGGAGGTGAATGAGAAATGCAATTGGAAATAAATAAATAAATAAATAAAGTGCAAGTTTTTTTTATGAAAATTTGAACAAGAAGAAAGGGAAAGAAATGAATGGGAAAAACCAAAACAGAAAAGGAAAAAGAATTAAAAGAGGAAGGAAATAAGGGAAAAAAGCAAGGTTTTTTGAGTAGAGAGGAAGGGTAGAAGGAATTGAGGAAGGAAATAAAAACAGACAAAAACAAGAAAGAAATCAAAGTAGACAGAAGAAATTGCAAAAGTTTTTTTTTATAAAGTTGTAGACAAAAGATGGAAACAAATAAAAAGAAAAGGAAAGGGAAAATAAAAATGTGAAAATCAGCGAGGTGGTAGAAAGATGGAAAGAAATTGAAGAAAAATTAGCAAGTTTCTTTTTTTGTATATATATATAATTTTTTTTTTTGAAGAAGGAATTAGATTGGAAGAAATGCGAAAAAAAGAAAGAAATAAATGAAAATAAAACGAAGGAAAATTAAAAGAAAAAGGGGCAAGATTTTTTTTCCTTGTCTTAGAGATTATAATATTAATATGTGATACACAATCAACTAATCAAGATTTTTATCTATATATATGTACAAGAAAACAATAGGAAAATAAAAAGAAATTTTGGAAAGATTTTTTTTAACAAAATCAAATAAAAAGAAAAAAAACTAACATGAATCATAAATTAAATAAATAATAAAATTCAATTGTTACCTCCCCAGCAACGGCGCCAAAAACTTGATCGTCGCTTTCCTATGAACTAGAAAAGCGCGATATTTAAATTAAATTCTGCAAGCGCACAGGTGTGTAGCATACAGGTCGAATACAAGGAGGTAAATTAAAATCAAATTATTTATTTAATCTCTTGGGCGAGTTAGACGATTTTCGAGGTTGGTTTTTGAAGACAATAAAAATTGAAACTGCGATCCGATTCAGAACAAATCTAATTGAACCGATGATCAAATCACAACTATCAATTGGAAATTAAAATGCAAAACAGAAATAAAATGCAGAAAGTAAAATTGCAGGAAAAGAAGAACACAGAAAGTAAAATAGGATTGTTGTTGAAACTAATCAAACGACTAATCACTAACAAAAAATGTAAAATACAATTGGTGCTCTTCCAAAACTAATTGTGAAGACAACACCGATTGCTAAGAAAAAGAAAAATGCAGAAATAAAAGAAGAACTTTTATTAATGGAGAAGAGAATACAGAAAAATGGAGATGGTGGCTACAATTACATTACAAGGGTATTTATAGGATAGATAGCCAATCCCTAACCCTAATAATGATAGATGGGCCTTAGGGAATTCACAAAAGAGTTTACAATGAGAGTTTCAAATGAGCCTTAGTTAAATCTATTAAATTTTTGGCCTTTCTTCTTTTCCTCTTGGTTCTTTAACAAGCTTCCCTTGATTTGAGAAATTCTTGGTCTTTCTACCAATCATTTTCTTGTCCAACAACAACTAGATGTGAGATCTTCATCTACAATTCTTCAAAATGTAAATATATACCAATTTGATCTCCATTTCTCTACTTTTCTGGTTGCATGCGGGCTGGGTTGGAATATCTGTAAAAGTAACAAAACAATACCCAAGTAATATTTATTTATATACAAAAGATAAGATACAAGAGCATTAAATAAACACATTTCTATGTCAATCAGTTGCCAATATGGAGAGACCGGTCGGATTATTATCCGAGAACCACTCTGTATTGGCAGTTGCGTTGCGAATTAGATTATATGAAGATAATCGAAGATGGAGGGCTTTTTCTAGTAATAGAAATTGTGCCTTCGGTTTCGTTTAGTCCCAGAACGAACGTATATGGACGAATGTATGACAGAATATTTCCAATGATCGAATGGATTGGTCTGTACAAATATATATGGTTGCAACGGATTTATTCCCTTAGCAGAACATCCAGAATATTTGTGTAAACCAATTAATGATTAACGGATCTGATAATGTGGCATTCAAAGTGATTGTGTTATCAAGGAATGGTAAGTAAGCGTAGCCTCAGGTCTCATCTACCAGGAAATGACAAAAATCGGGCAGGCAGCATGGCTATGTGGGTCGCTCCCATTAGGGTGTATAATCACCTATCTAGAGATTCATTTAATTCCTTATTCTATTCGATGCTGTCCCTTTCGGGAAACGGTTGCTGATCCCAACCGTTGGTAATGTACATTTGATACACTCAAGCGAAATGAGTGGTCGGTCATGTGTGGGCCGGGTTGCAAGAAGTTCTTGTTGAACCCAGTGTATTTGCCTCTAGAGATACACTATCGGCAGGTGGTCCCATACCTTGTCATAGTCAGAATCCAATCTCCAATAAGCGCCTGCGGTTTTGTTTGTATACTATATATGTGTAACGTGAGATGCAAGCGTTCTGTTAGATTGTTATTTACTTGTGGTTAGACATTATTATAATATTAGAAAAGTATTGATTTCCAAAACAGTTTTGGGTTATCGTAAGGTAAAAACCATCCGTGTTTATGTGTGGATCGGTCTTACGATTATTCTTTGTTTCGAAAAGGATTTTGAAAAGTTAAACCAAATGATTTGAGTTTACTCACACCAGTCCCATGACTGACCCAGAGTTTATTTTGTTTTGTTTTCCCTAAACTCTTGGGTGCCCAAATTTGTACGGGCAGTCAAGTAGTTCAGGTGTTTACAGATGCCATTGGAGGAGCTCGGAGCAGGAGGCTTCAGCGTTAGTTATCTAGTATTTTATTCCCGCTGTATTGTAAGTGTTGTACTCTGATAAATGATATGTATACAGTAAAAATTTTGTATTACAAAAGTTATGATATAATATATTTTATTCGTTCCGCTGTGAGGTTCATATTTACTCTGATGTTGTGTATTCTTCTTCTCTATTCTAATTTTCTATCTTATCTATTCTCACCCTCTAACTTCTTTCTAATAATGATTCGTATTTCTGTGCAATTTGGGTTGGAAGGGTGGTGTAATTAGTCAACTCAGATAGTATGGATTTGCGGGTCGTTACAGTTGGTATCAGAACTTAGGTTGAGCGAATACCTAGGCTTTGGTGGAAATGTGCTCATTAGAGATAGGGTCAGCAGTGCCTTAGAATGAGTTGAGTGTATATGTACGAGAGAGCGTATTTGTTAATTGATATAAAGATTGTTTTATATTATGTTAGCTTGTCTATTGAGTGGTTTATGAATTCTGATCGAATCGTGGGACGCCACAAAGTCGATAGGAATTTCTGAACACTTAAACAGAGAAATTCAACATAAAAATGTTTTATGGTGGGTAGATGAAATAATTTTACCCAAATTTCTATTTTGATATAGAAGGAATAATTTTCTGAAATTATTATAATATATGGATGTGTTGATTGTTAGGATTAAAATCAAACGAGATTATAAAATTGGAATGGTTATTTATAACCAAAATAGAATTTGTATAGAAATTAAATATACAAATGAGATAAATTAGAATTAAATTCAAACCAGAATTAAGAATTCAAAATCCTGGGAAGTTGAAAAATATTTTTCAAAGTATATTAAAATAATATAGATTTGTTTTAGAAGGATTTGAAAGAAAATCATTTTAGATGGATTTTGAAATAATAAAGCACTGAACTCACTTCAGTGGCTGGGAAATAATTCTGATGATGATTGCAACATCATCAGTGTTCATTTCCGAGTTTCTAAGTGATGAATTGCTACCTTAGAAAAAGTTTTGATGGAAATTTGTTTGAAAGAAAAAAAATTGGTTTGAATATTCAAATGTTTTGAATTTGAGATGGAAATGAATATATGTATATATGTATGTGATTTCAGAAGTGATTTGAAATCAAAAACCTGGGGATTTGAATTCTGGAATTAAAATTTAACTTCAAACAAGTTAAATAAATCAAGTGAATAAATTGATTTAGAATCAATTTGAATGCATGTGAATGAGAAACCAAATGTTTTGGTAGAACTAAAAGTTGTTGAATTATGTAGAGTTGAGTTTAAACAAGGAGATTTTTGAAAAGTTAACGGGATTGTAGCATTTTTCTTACCTTAGTAATTTCGGGGACGAAATTCTTTTAAGGGGGAAGAATGTAACGACCCAGATTTTTGGTTAATTTATTTCAAATATTTAATATGGTTTTAAATATTGTGTTGATAATATAAATAAATTGTAATATTGAGTTATCGATTTAATAATCGATTTCGATTTAATATCGAATATATTAAATTATCGTAAAACGAATAATAACTCAATTCAAGATTTAAAACTGAATCAAAATAGTTCAGATGATTAGTGTCAGTTCTGTTTGAATATAAAAGTGATAATATAAATATATTATCGAGGAATTAATTATTTTGAATTTAATTTATATTGATTTAAATTAATATCTTCTCCATATGATCGAGTTAGGATGCGACTCATGTCCCAGTGTGTTCAAAATAGTGCTATAACACAAGAAACGCCGGTTGTTGCGCTCAAATAGGAGTTCGTAACCCCGGAATATATATATTTTTTATGGATAAGGTCAATTTCAAATCAGTTAAATCAAAAATCTAATCGAAATTTATACAGTGTACTTGGCGCACTGTGAACTCCTTAACGCTCAAGTTTCATCTTCTATAAAATCAAAACCCGTCGTTCATTTCTCTCAGAACCAAAATCGAAACCGAACATCTCAGATAAAAGAAAATGGCCTTTCTCTTCAAATATACACCGCACCTCTCCCCTTCTTGTCCAACTCAAAGCCTTTGTTCCCTCTTATAAAAATCGAACGCTTCCTTTTTCAAGTTCTTCAGCAAAATCAAAAGGGGGAATTCGTTCCATTCGATTACAAATACAGGTTCGAACTCGATTTCGAACTCAGGTCTGAACTCGAGTTCAAACTCGGAGTTTTTGGAGCGACACGAGGATGATTTCAAAGCTAGCGTTCTAACAAGACGAGGTGATCAGGGACATCGAGCTCGCGCTCGATTTGGATGGAGCAAGACATCGAGGATGGGTGCGAAGCTACTAACACTCGCGATGGAGTCGCGGTTCGTTCCTAAAGCTCGATTTAGGGTTCGAGCAATACTCCTGGAGCAGAGCGATTTTGGGTTTGGTCTTACAATGACGAGGAGGTGCTGTCGCGATGTCAGGAAGGTTGAACGACACTACAACAAGTTCCAAGACCGGGCGTTGGTTGGTCAGTAAGACTGGAGCGATGTTGATGGGTATCGATTTGTGGGAAAGGTGATCACCGCAAGTTCAGGGGGGAGACCGAAGTGAAGTGTCGAGTCTGGAGTTTCAATGATGACATAGTGGAGGTCGAATTTTCTTTGTGGTGAACGGAAATTGAATTGATGCAGTGGATTTGGGATTGATTAGTGTCCTGTGCCTGTAGCTGAAGTATAGGATACACAGTTCGAGTTCGTGCCTTGAAAATGGAAAGATGGACAAGTGATGGGGCTGAGTTCGACATAGGGAGAATGCGGAGTGGGCGCTGTGTTCTTGCAGATATCATTTAGGAAGGAGGAGGAAATAAGGTAACATAGGAATTTTATTTATTTATTTAAATGCTTAGCTTAAATAAATACTCACTTGATTTTTTTTTAAATAAAATTTTATACAGTATGTTCGTATAAATAACTTGATTTGATTAATCCAATGAAATTAGCGCAAATTAGTGTTTAGTTAAATTTGATGGATTAAGGTATAAAATTAATAATTAATTTAGTTAAGTCGCTTAATTTTATATAGTTAAAATTCTTATATACGATATATTTAATGTATACAAGGTTGGAAGAGCGTGAAGAACACATTTGGAGTTAATCAGAATTTACCAGGATTTGTTTTAAATCGAAGGTATTCGATTTAATTCAAGTTGGATATTCAACGAGAAAAATAAAAATCTCTGTGAGTAAATCTCACTCACCTGTTACTTAAAATTATTTTTATTCAGTAAAAATAATTGTTGTTGCTTGTTTGAATGCTTTCTGGTGGATTTAAATATATTAGTTATGTAGGGTTGACTATTATATATATATTGGGTTGATGATTGGATTGTTCCCGCAGTCTCATTAGCGGATGCCCGCGGTACCATAGCGGATGATTACCCTATACGCCCCACGCTATGATTAGTGGATGACCTTCTATACCGCGATATCCTGCCTCGAATCAGGATGGGTATTATTTATTGTTGGCTAACGTCTGTGGATGCAGGAAAACAGGTTGGAGGGATCCAACTGGATTCCTCAAAAATATTATTATTATTTGTTTGTTTCACATTATTATCATATATGTTGTGTTTGAAACCTGTCATTTAATTGGTTGTTTTGGTTGTTTAAATATCACTGGGGCTTGAATATTGATTTATAAAATTATCGAAAAAGGTTATTTGAGTTTCAAAAAAAAGGGAATTCTATTTTTATAAATAGAATTTGAATTTTTAATGAAGTATAGAAAATATTAACTTGTTTTGAATATAAATAAAACAAGAATCGAATTTATAAACTTTGGTTATAAATTTATAAATGTTGGATTTGAATTTAATTTTTAAACTTTGTTTATAAATTAAAAATATAGAGTTCAAATAGAGATTTGAATATAGAATTTCAAAATAGAATTTGAAATAAACTTTGAAAATAGTATTTCAAAGTAGAATTGGAAATAGAATTTCCAAATAGGATTTCAAAATAGGAAATCCAAATAGTTTTGAAATAGAATTTGAATTCAAGGGAATTCAAATGGATTTGAAATAAGAAAATTCAAATAGGATTTAAATAATGGAATTTAATAGAGAGGATTTAAATATAAGAATTTAAATAGAATTTAAATGGAGTTTAAATATAAGAATTTAAACAAAACTCAAATGGGGTTTAAATATAGGATTCCAATAGAATTTAAAAGAATTTGAATAAGAGGAATTCAAAGAGATTTGAAATATGGTATTTGAATTCAAAGAAATTAAAATGTGGTATTTGAAGTTCAAATAGATTAAAAATGGAATTTGAATTCAAATAGTTTTGAAATGAAATTCGAATATAGAATTTCAATTAGAATAGAATTAGAATTTGAATATAGATTTCAAATACAAGTGAAATAGAAGATCGGAAATATTTGTTTAATTGGGAAAATTTGGTTTGATATATATTAGATATATATCAGAATAGAGTGAATTTAGTTTAAGCGAGGTTTAAAAGTATATATATAGAAATAAAATTAAAATGAACCCACCGCAGCACTGCAGTTCGTAAATTGGCGACCCGAACTTCAATTGAGTATATAGATGTCAAATTAAGTCGGAATTCTTTGAAACAAGAACCGTCAGGACCAGTTAGATAATAGTTTTCTAATAGAAGAGGAAAATCTGGTTTTCGTCAAACAGATTTTGAGATATGTCAAAATCAAATTTTCAAAATGTGCAGCGCCAGAAACCATTATAAACCATAGTAGATTTTATATATAAGCATAAGGATTATTAAGCAAATAAAAATTCGAATTTCCACTTAAAAATCTTGACTTGAGTTAGAAAATAAACGTGAACTCCAGTGAAGTAAGTGGAATGATTTTTGGAACAAAAGTCAGATTTTTAACTACTGAATAGAACTAACTAATCTTGAGTTTATTTGGTTAAATGAGATTTTGAATCGAATTTGGGTTTTTGGTTAAGTAAATTTAACTAGTGAATATATATTCGAAATCGAATATGGAACTTAAGTTGGGAACTGAATTAAATAAATGTATAAACAAGATAAAAAGATATTTGAACATGCTATTTTCAAATATAAAGTAAAATAGGCCAAAGAAGCTAATAAAAGGATTAATTAGCTAATTGAGTTAAATTGACCAGATTGAGTTGGGACAAAGTTGAAACAGGTGAATATGTGTAAGCAGGTTTGGGATGAAGTGTATGAAGTTTATAAATGCGTGCTCGACAAAAAGGTACACGTTTAATTTTCATATGAGGTTTTATGCGCCGAATCGGCTAGCCGCTTGGCTTTTTGATTTTCTTCTTGAATGGAGAGGCCTGTGTGGCAGTTTGGGGATTTTCCCGATGCTCCCGGTACAAAGGAGGTTATGGCGAATTTTTCCAGAAATTTAAGGAGTTAGAATATTTTTAAGAAAATTCGATAGTTAGAAATCAACGTATCGATATATATAGAATTCGATAAGTAAACAAACTTAAAAATAGAATAGTATAAACAAAAGGAAATCGATAATCTGGGAATAGAAAGGGAATGTATATACGTTTTAAAAATGGAAAATTGGTTTAATATAGTGTCGATTATTCGAGTTAGCGGTCTTGTATGTTTTGAAGATAATAATATTTTCAGTCAAGGTCTAAGAGGTAATTATACCCCAACTTGATTGATTATTATTATTGGCTGATAAATGGCAAGACTCAGTCTCGAAGATCAACGTCTAAAGAGAGTTAGTTGACTGTAAATATTTGGGTTGTCACAACGATGTTTTGCATAACATCCATTTTAACCCAAATAAGTATAAGTTTGGAAATAGGATATTAAATATTTCCTAAGTATGGAATTAAACGAGTTCGGAAAAGAGATAAGTAATTGGAACATTTTCCAATTATAAATAAAGGATATTTTCTAAGTACAGAAAATAAAAGAAGGCGATATATGGAAATGTTTTCCAAATAACGTATAAGGCCAATATGGTTATTGAAAATATTTGGTTATCAAATATTGATAAGGAAATGGAGAAACGATATAATTAATGAAATATTAATTAAAGGGCTCAGTGATTGTTTGATACCTTGGATGAACACTTGTTTTTCTTCGATAGTTAAGTCATCGACTATCGAAACACTTGTTTTTCTTCGATAGTTAAATCACCGACTATCGATGCTTTTGACCATCGTTGCCAATATGGATAGACCGGTTGGATTATTATCCGGGAACCACTCTGTATTGGCAGTAGCGTTGCGAATCAGATTATATGAAGATAATCGAAGATGGAGGGCTTTTTCTAGTAATAGAAATTGTGCCTTCGGTTTCGTTTAGTCCCAGAACGAACGTATATGGACGAATGTATGACAGAATATTTCCAATGATCGAATGGATTGGTCTGTACAAATATATATGGTTGCAACGGATTTATTCCCTTAGCATAACATCCAGAATATTTGTGTAAACCAATTAATGATTAACGGATCTGATAATGTGGCATTCAAAGTGATTGTGTTATCAAGGAATGGTAAGTAAGCGTAGCCTCAGGTCTCATCTACCAGGAAATGACAAAAATCGGGCAGGCAGCATGGCTATGTGGGTCGCTCCCATTAGGGTGTATAATCACCTATCTAGAGATTCAGTTGATTCCTTATTCTATTCGATGCTGTCCCTTTCGGGAAATGGTTGCTGATCCCAACCGTTGGTGATATACATTCGATACACTCAAGCGAAATGAGTGGTCGGTCATGTGTGGGCCGGGTTGCAAGAAGTTCTTGTTGAACCCAGTGTATTTGCCTCTAGCGATACACTATCGGCGGGTGGTCCCATACCTTGTCATAGTCGGAATCCAATCTCCAATAAGCGCCTGCGGTTTTGTTTGTATACTATATATGTGTAACGTGAGATGCAAGCGTTCTGATAGATTGTTATTTACTTGTGGTTAGACATTATTATAATATTAGAAAAGTATTGATTTCCAAAACTGTTTTGGGTTATCGTAAGGTAAAAACGATCCGTGTTTATGTGTGGATCGGTCTTACGATTATTCTTTGTTTCGAAAAGGATTTTGAAAAGTTAAACCAAATGATTTGAGTTTGCTCACACCAGTCCCATGACTGACCCAGAGTTTATTTTGTTTTGTTTTCCCTAAACTCTTGGGTGCCCAAATTTGTATGGGCAGTCAAGTAGTTCAGGTGTTTACAGATGCCATTGGAGGAGCTTGGAGCAGGGGGCTTCAGCGTTAGTTATCTAGTATTTTATTCCCGCTGTATTGTAAGTGTTGTGCTCTGATAAATGATATGTATACAGTACAAATTTTGTATTACAAAAGTTATGATATAATATATTTTATTCGTTCCGCTGTGAGGTTCATATTTACTCTGATGTTGTGTATTCTTCTTCTCCTATTCTAATTTTCTATCTTATCTATTCTCACCCTCTAACTTCTTTCTAACAATGATTCATATTTCTATGCAATTTGGGTTGGACGTGTGGTGTAATTAGTCAACTCAGATAGTATGGATTTGCGGGTCGTTACAATAGCGCTGCTTGTATTTGTCCTTTAAAATTCCTATGATCACATATAATATCTAAAAATCATGAAAATGTGCATGTAGCTACAGTTTGACATTACAGACCCAACGAAGCTAGTTTCGTCGAATTCCGACTCCATTTGCTAACACAGCGTATTTTTAAAGGTCAAATTATCGATTGTATTTCACATTAAAATCCTGTACGGCCACATACTTACTTCAAAAATGATGAAAATTTAAATCTAACAATAATTTAGTATTCTGGATCCGACAAAATTAGTTTCGTCGAAAATGGAGCTCGTTTCCAAAACTGGCTATTTTTACAGCTCTAAACAAACCCTTTTAAATATTAATATATTTAAAATAATTAAATTTAATATTTATAAATAAATATTATCGTATATATTCACAATAGAATATCATACAGGTCCAATTGGATTTATAACTCGATATTCAAATTCCGGTTGAATCGATATTCAATTTATATTGAAAAATCCATTTATAACATAAGAAAATCGTTATAATTTATAAAGGAATTCCATAGAGACTTTTCGAAATTTTGATTTGGACATAACTCAAAATCTACACAATGAAATCTCGATTTTTCTCTTCCATTAGAAATATATACCTCACCAGCTCCGAACGTTTCTTGTTTCACAGAAATCCGATTTAAAACAGATTCTGTATATTCATTTAAAGTTCGAATCGCCAAATAGCGAACTACCGCACCATTTCGTGCTCGATTATAATTATAATATAAATTATACATTCAACTATAGTTCAAATAATATATTCGTTATTCTAGTTCAAATTCTAAGCTGAATTAAATATTTTAAATTGTCCAGTTCACATTATATTGTCAATTCACAATTTCCAACTATTTCAGAATTAAATATATTATTCTATTATTTAAATTAATTAAATATTCAATATTATTTAATTAAACACCTTTATTTGTCTAAATCACTAATTAAATAGTTAAATTAATTAATTATTATACCGTAAAAATATGGGACATTACATTCTTCCCCCCATAAAATAATTTCGTCCTCGAAATTGTTAAGGTAGAAAACAAACTCTATTAACTGGGTAAAAATTATTTGTTTACTTATTAACTCCAGTTTTAACTGAATCAATTAATTTCAATCAAAATATTAATTCATTTCAATCAACAAATATTTTCAAAAATTATGAAAATTTTCTAACACCTTAACTTTTCAAAAAATTTCGCTAGCACCTCCTTTGTACTGGTCAATAGCTCAAACACCAACTCGCCTCTCTGGGCCTTCTCCAACCCAAAAGAAAATCAAACAGCCAAGCGGCTTGCCAATTTGGCTCATCAAAATCCCAAACCAATATATAATATAAACCGGTACCTTTTTGTTAGACATATCATTATATCATTTCCACATGTAACCAATTCTGCATATACCAATGTTATCCTAACCAAACTCCAATTAATTTTATCTCCAACACAACCTTTCGTTTATCCAAGCCAAATTCCATTATCAATCTCAAGTACCATTCTTGATTTTCAATTTAGTTTCACAAATTTCCATCTAATTTGTTTTAGTTCAAACAATCTGTTTCTGGGAGTTTTTAAACAACTTTGCTTTTCAAAAATCAAATATTCATTTCGGAATATCAAAACAACTTGTTTTCTCAAAACATTTCCAAAAACAATATCTTTGGTAGTAATCTGTCACTTACAACTCGAAAATGGACCCCGATGATGGTCAACTTCATCATCGGAATTTATTTTCCAGCGATCGAAGTGAGTTCAATACTATATCACTTTCAAAGCCATTTCTAAACATTTCCATTTTGAAATACATTTCAAAATATCATTCACAATGCTTGTACAACAATTTAAAATCTCCCAGGATTTTAAAATTCTTATATATTTAATTCTATTCCATTTACAAACACTTTTCATGTTTTCAGAATTTTAAATTCCAATTCTGATTTAAATTCAGATTTAATTCATCTGATTTCGAATATTACACTTATATGAATTCTAATTGGTTATTTACATAACCATTTCACATTTTATAATCTTATTCGATTATAATTATGACCAACACATCCAATATATGATAATACTTCCAATAACTATATTTTGTTTATATCAAAATATATTTTGGGTAAAATTACTACATTTACCCTCTTTTCAAAACATACTGTGTCGGTTCATCGTATTCGAGTGTTTATAAACCCCTACCAATACAGTGGATCAAACTGATCGACCGGAATTCATAAACAACTCAACCAATAAATCTCCATAATATAAAAATCATTTTTTATAAAATCTACAAATACGTTCACTCGTATATATACACTCAGCTCAATCAAGGGTATTACTAACCCCATCTGTACTGAGTTACGCCACAGAGCCAAGGTAATTACTTAGTCTTTAGCTCTGATACCAACTTTAACGACCCGGGTTTTCGCGATCTTGAGTAATCGACATAAACTCAATGTCGACTATCCAAGCATCGGAAATACCAGATATTTAATGGAAGAAAATAGAGGGTGAGAATAGATAAGATAGAAAATTAGAATAGAAGAAGGAGAAGAGCATCACAACATCAGAGTAAACACGAATCTAACAGTGGAACGAATAAATATATTTCATAACATAACTTTGAAATAAAACAGTATATGTATACAGTAACATTATCAGAGTACAATACTTACAACACAGCGGAAATAACAACAGCTATATAATCCTGAAGCCTCCTTCTCCAAGCACTCAGTATATCTGTAAATCCCGACTACTTGATTGCCCGTACAAAATTGGGCACCCAAGAGTTTAGGGAAAACAAAACAAAAGAAACTCTGGGTCAGTCATGTGACTGGTGTGAGTAAACTCAAATCATTTGTTTAACTTTTAAAAATCCTTTTGAAACAATGGATAATCGTAAGACCGATCCATACATAAACACGGTTGGTTTTTACCTTACGATAACCCAGATTATTTTTCTAAAACGATACTTGTCTGATATTATAATAATGTCTAGATCAAGTAAATAGAATTCTAGCAGAAATGATTTCATCTCACGTTCTACATATATAATATACAATCAAAACTGCGGGCACTTATTGGGGTATGGATTCCAACTATGACAAGGTATGGATCCACCTTCCGATCAGTGTACTCTAGAAGCGATACACTGGAGTTTAACAAGAACATCTTGTAACTCGATCACACATGACCGACCATTCATTTTGCTTGAATGTTCCGAATATATTATCACCTTATGGTTGGTATACCAACATAACCATTCTCGGGGGATACAGAATCGAAAGAAGTAACAAATATGAATATTCTCTAGATGGTGACAATATACCCTAATTGGGTCCGACCCACTTAGCCATGCTGCCTGCCCGATTTCTGTCATTTCCTAGTTGATGAGGCTTGAGGTCATAACGTACCTTTTAACAGATCACTCCTTCATTTACTTTGAATGCCACATCGTCATACCCGTCAAATCACAAATTAATTCCTCCAAAAATACCATGGGTATAAGCTATGAGAAATGAATTCCTCTGCCACCAACGTAAATACATTTGAAACGATCAACTTACGCGATCTACCAGATATACTCTATCAGACATTCGTCCATTCAAGTTGTCCAAGGACTGGAAAGTCCGAAGGAATTATTTTGTAAATCCATCTTAGGCAATTTCTACCTAGGATTTACTGAACAGCCCTTGCATAACTCTGTCTTCAATTATCTTCATCATATTTGATTCGCAACGCTAATGCCATACAGAGTGGTTTTAAGATAATATATCTGATCCCGGTCTCTCCGTATTAACAACGGAAATGGTAAAAATCTTCGATAGTCGGTGATTTAACTATCAAAGGAAAACATGTGTGCAAACAACGATATTATTTCCAGATGGAAATTCTATCGATCAATCATCAATCAACATTTATTCATTTCCCCATTTCTCATTTCCATATATTCATCAAATCCTTATTTTCTAATTTTAGAAAATATACGTTATTAACTTTGGAAAACGTTTCCATTTCTGATTCACGCATCAATATCTTCCCACCTCTATCAGTCTCTAACTGTAAACTAGTAACAGAACAACCCCCTACGTATTAACCCCGAAGGCCGAAACCAACATCAGATCGATACCCAGAAAGCCATTCAACTCAACTAATTTCCAGTCAGTTCTAATTTCAGTAATTCCGTTTAAATTCCTACTTCAAACCCAAATTCCTTTATAATATTTTATTTGCAAAATATTTACTTTAAATCAATATCATGTTACACCCGTGTGCTTCGCACGGGTCTAAACCTACCTAATGTTAAATTCTTTCTTATAAAACTCTATTCATTTTCCAAGTATTTCCCTTTTATAGTTCTATTTACTTCTAAATCAATATTCCTTTTATAATTCTATTTATTTTATAAATATTTCCTTTTATAAAACTCTATTTATTTTCTAAATAAATATTCCTTAATTATATTCCTTTTTTAATTCATTTATTCTATATAAATCATTTTATATAATTCTATTCATTTTATATAAATCCTTTTTATATAATTCTATTTATTTTCTAAATATTTCATTTTCAATATTCACTTTGAAAATTTCCTTTTTACATTCCAGTATTTCATATGGTATTTAAATACCCAATAACATGACCAGTATCATCATAATCAATCACAGATTATATATCACATCGTATATCATAGTATATGAAAACAAACAGTATTATAAATATTGAGGAATCCAGTTGGATCCCTCCAACCTGTTTCCCTGCATCCACAGATGTTAAACAATATAAATAACATCGATTTCATTTCAATATGAAATATTCTGATAAACAGAATCAATATTTATTTAACGCTTTGTATATATCGTTATCTATAATTTCAAACAATACATCAACAATTCAACCAAACAATCAACACACAACAATCAATCATCATTTATCAACACTAGATTATATTTATAAAAATATAAACTTATAGAGTTATTGAGTTTTACTCACTTTGGTTCGCAGTTGAAGTTCCTGTTTTTATTTCTGTTAAAATCAAACAACGTTTGAATTTATCATGAAATCCCAACAGCTTTGTTCCCAAACAAAATGGTTCGCAATGTATATTTCCCTATTGCGATTCCAACATGATTTATTCTGTCCAATTCTGTTCATGAACGAGTCAAATATACGCATTAGAAATTTGTTTACGAATTAACTTAATATTTGTGAACTAATTTTATCATTAAATTTCTTAGTCACCAATTACCATTAAAAATCCTTCTCTACCAACATAAAACAGTGCTGCTTCCTGAACGCACCATTTTGGCAACTTCCTCCGCCTCATTCACTCTCTCTCCTCCATGAAAACACAGACTAACCCCCACTGTTCGACTACATCAACCCTTGTTTATGCCAATCATAGTACCACTAACCTTTCTCCCATAACCTATATCCAAACACATCTCCGCTTAATCCTCCTTCCACCAGAATTTGAACACAACTTCTTTCTGGTCATCCCCTTGAAAACCCAGTTCCGACCATTTCCTGAAACATGCAATAGTAAACCCATATCTTGAGAAAAATTGAACGGCACCTCATATCTCGCTCCTCATCAGAAATCCTGCTTCTCCCAATTGCAGTATTGAACCGGCATACAATGTTCTTCCCGTTCGTCTTTTATTTTTACCTTAATACGCCCACAAAATTTCAAATAAAACCCACCAAAAATCATCTCATCGGCAACTCCATCTTCCTACCTCTTGAACAAACCAGCCGCACCTCTTTCCATTTCCGTCCTCGCCATTCGTGATCACGCAAACCAAGTAGCGAACAAAACAGTTACCAAATCCTTCAATTCTTTGAGAGCACGCTCTACTTCGTTTCCTTGAACCTAATTTGAGCTTAGCTTTGCAAAATGAGACACAAATCTATCGATCTTCTGAACCCTAGTTTTGCTATAAAGGTTCGGCCTTTTGAAAACTTGATCGCACCTGGAAACAAGGGTACCAACGTGAAGTTTTCGATCTGAGAAACTCCTAGATATCATCATTTGATTTTCAAGATTTTTCTTTGATTTTCTATATATTTTCGGAACTCACGAAATTGGTTTTGAAGAAGTTTCTGGTGGCGGCATAAGGAATATTGACCAGAGAAATATGAGGAAGGGTTTAGGAAAAGTTAATGGTATTTATAGAGTGGTTTTATATTTTTTTAATCGGTTATTTTATTTCTTTTTATTATAGCGTTGTTTGTATTTGTCCTTTAAAATTCCTATGATCACATACAATATCTAAAAATCATGAAAATGTGCATGCAGCTACAGTTCGACATTACGGACCCAACGAAACTAGTTTCGTCGAATTCTGACTCCGTTTGCTCACACAACGTATTTTTAAAGGTCAAATTATCGACTGTATTTCACATTAAAATACCGTACGGCCACATACTGACTTCAAAAATAAAGAAAATTGAAATCTAAAAATAATTTAATATTCCGAATCCAAAAAAATTAGTTTCGTCAAAAACGGAGCTCATTTGCAAAACTGGCTATTTTTACAGCTCTAAATAAACCCTTTTAATATTAATATATTTAAAAATAATTAAATTTAATATTTATAAATAAATATTATCGTATATATTCACAATAGAATATCATACAGCTCCAATTGGATTTATAACTCGATATTCAAATCACGGTTGAATCGATATTCAATTTATATTGAAAAATCCATTTATAATATAAACAAATCGTTATAATTTATAAAGGAATTCCATAGCGACTTTTCGAAGTTTTGATTTGGACAAAACTCAAAATCTACACAATGAAATCTTGATTTTTCCCTTTCATTAGAAATATATACTTCACCAGCTCCGAACGTTTCTTGTTTAACAGAAATCCGATTTAAAACGGAGTCTATATATTCATTTAAAGTTCGAATCGCCAAATAGCGAACTGCCGCGCCATTTCGAGCTCGATTATAATTATAATATAAATTATACGTTCAACTGTCGTTCAAATAATATATTCGTTATTCTAATTCAAATTCTAAGTTGAATTAAATATTTTAAATTGTCCAGTTCACATTATATTGTCAATTCACTATTTCTGACTATTTCATAATGAAATATATTATTCTATTATTTAAATTAATAAAATATTCAAAATTTTTAATTAAACAACGCTTTATTTCTCCAAAACACTAATTAAATCAATTAATTATCATACCGTAAAAATACGGGACATTACAACACTAATCTCAATATTTAGTTGTATGTCAATCGATAGGTTGACAGGATGTGATGAGCGTTATTTATTTATTTTAATGCTTATACAATTGTTAAATGCATTCTTGATGATGTTTGAATGTGTAATGACTATTTATCATTATTGTTGAATACATGCGATGTATGAAATCCATATAACTGAAATTATATGGTAATTGATTGAGTCACATTCCGATTTAGAAATAATAAATATTTTAAAATAACGAATATTTTAAAATAATATTCAGTGAAGAATAAAAATATGTTTTTGATGTCCGATTTTGGATGGACACGAAAATATTGGAATATATGAAGCCGTGTAAGTAGATATTCACCATTTTTACGCGAACGGATTTTTTTGTCGATTTTATTCATTTTATAATAAATATCGAAATGAAATGGATTTCAAAATCTAATATTTTGAGAATATTATCATTTTAATATTTTAATGATATGGAATATTCAATTTTGATTTGAATTTGAAATGGAAGTTGGAATCGTTTTTTAAATGAATTTATAAATGATTTATAAAATACGTTTAAAATGGAAATCGATGATATATATATATAAATATTATATATATAATGGCTTGAATAGAACGCGCCCGCAGCGACCGTTCGTGAATTTCAACCATTAACTTCAAATTGATGTAACGGGAGATCCGACCGTCAGATTCTCCTAAAACCAGAACTGTTGGGTTCGTATCGAGAAGATCTTTTCAATGAATATAAGAGATTTAAATTTGAACGATGGGATTTCAAATTATGTCCAAATCAATTTTAGAAAAGGTCACTATGGATGTAGTTCGGTGGCCGTTATTGGAAACCAACTGTAAAGCCTTAATAAAATTATTAAAAATATGGAAAAATTGTTTAAAATCATAATAAATGATTTGGAAAGATTTCGGATGGAAAATTCCATTTTTGAAAATATAAAAATATATTTTTATCGAAATAAACTAGTTATTAACTAGAATAATAATCCAATGTTTTTAAATAAATTATTTGGATTTGAAATGGTTTTGATATAACCAGAATTTTCCAACGTATGAATTGGAATGGATTGGAATGGAAATAATCTTCAGAATATTTCAATATTGGATTCAGTGATTATACGAATATTGTTGAGGAATTTGGAAGATACAGATATCCTTATTCCCAATACGATATCCGTTGGTTTCAGAATTTGATATTGAATATAAGCCAATATAATTTCTATTCAGAGCCTTATATTTAATATCGAATTGGATTTTGGGTTTGTCGTGAACTATGTTTTAAAAAAAATTCGTTCTTTAACCCAATTAACAGTGAAGTTATGATTTGGAATTTATAAATCTTTTGAACAAGATTAATGGAATTTTCGAAAGAAAAGTTTTCCAATTTAATATATTAAATTGGAAATGAATGGAATTCGATTTGGTAGTAATCGAGATGAGCTTCTGCGAAGGAAGACCGGTACCATATATGGAATTTAAAAGGCTATGTCGTTATTCCATTTATACTATTAAAATGATACAGAAATTTATATCGATTATATATATTGATCTGTTTTCCGTGAAAATTCCATAGTTAATGGAAGTGGATTTGGGTTTATCGTTAACTATGTTTTAAATGACATTGATTCTTTAACCCAGTTAAAGATAAGATTAATTTCTTAAAGTTGAATGATCATAAAGTAATGATTTTAGAGATTAAAACAAAGATGGATATTTAATGAATCTTTAATTAGATTGGAAAGTGAATGAGATAATTAAATTTATCAAACATGAGAAATGATCGAGAATAGAGTACCACCAGTTTTTCTCTAGGCAATAGTTAAATCTTTAACTAGATTTGAACGTGAAATTTTAGTTAAATTTACCGATAACACCGTGGGTGTTAGATATGGAGTACTACCAGTTTTTCTCCATGGGATAAATAGGTTAGGATTGGAATTAATAAATAAAGGATTACTTCGGTAAGGTTCGCTAATCCCGACTAGTTTTATAAACCTTAATTTGGTTTAGAATGGACAAAGGAAAAAATCAAATCTTTTGAATTGATATCAAAAGGAAGATCAAAGAAATAATTTATAAAGAATTTATCTTTGATAAAATTAATGGGAACCTTTCCCCAAAGATGCAAATTTTTGAATAAAAGAATATTCTGAATTGGAATCAGGCATATAATGTGTTTTTATAGCACCTGATTATAAGATACGCTAATTATTCAGAAAGACCGGGTATCACCCATTTTGAATAATTAGTACGACGAATAAATGTCGACGATGATGACGGTGGTTGAAGACCGGAGATCTTCACATCATTTGGATGATTACTGATGTCTTGATTGGGCCGTACACCCAAGACAAGGTAATAAGTGGTGATCGTCCATACGTACTTGGAGATCGACCGGATATGCGAGGACCTCTCTCCTGTATTGGACATATGGGATGATGAATAAGGTG
Organism: Allium sativum; assembly: GCA_030737875.1. Classification (NCBI taxonomy): domain Eukaryota; kingdom Viridiplantae; phylum Streptophyta; class Magnoliopsida; order Asparagales; family Amaryllidaceae; genus Allium; species Allium sativum. The sequence continues at coordinate 341,751,549 of CM060926.1, forward strand.
CCTCTGGTTTCGTTCAGACCCAGAACGGACCTGTAAATGGATATGTATCAAACATTGGATTTCATTCTGTGTTGATTGATTTCTATTAAATACATATCTATTTGGTGGAGGAGAATTTATTCTCTTGCTTAACACCCTTCTTTGAGACGTACGAGCTTAGAGGCTATATATTGATAGACGTCAGTTGCATGGAGTGAATTGTCAGTGTGGCATACTGAGATGCAAATGATCAAAGCTTTTGTTGAAAAGCAGAGTCTTGTGGTTGATGATCAAAGCACGACTTTAATTAGCATAGCTTTATGTATATCGTTAATTCGTGAGCCTCACACCTCAGTATGAGTCTAAAATGGGATCAGGGACGCAGGTAGTGCTCACCGTTTCTTTCTAGCTAGGAGTTTTGTCATGGTATAGAGCCCAGACATTATTACTTATGTGGATGTTGGAATGAGGTGCCTCGAATATTGAGTCCCTAGTGGCTCAGAGATAGGTCCTATAGGACCGGGAAACGTGTGTTCAGGAATAATTAATCCACTAAAGTAAGTGTGGACCGGACCTGCAGGAACCAAGGGTTGCCCGTAGGTGTGATCCTGAGGTACTTGCTAGAGCGTCTTGAATCGGAAGGAGCTATCACTAGCCATGACTCAAGACGGAAATCCAATTACCAATACGACACTTTTCGGTTTTAGTTGTAAACCTAGTATGGCGGCATAATATATGGTATTTATGTCGTCTAGGATTGATACATTTATATTGAAAATGTTTTTGATACTATGCACTTATAGTAATATTAAAATGATTTGATTTAAATGTACCAAGCTTGTTTGGCTATTATAAGGGAAAACTTTATCCTTCGGCTTGCGTTGCATTGTGTGATGGGACCTGAGTCTTATAACAGCTTCATTTTTCAAAAAGCATAGCGTTGTTTTATTTTAAACTGAGACTCATGTGGAGTAAACTTGTTCCATGTTAAATGGCGTGGTCCCATGATTTCCCAACTTTTAAAGTAAAGATTTAATAATTGTTTAAGTTCTTACATCAGTCCCATGACTGACTTGGAGTTTATTGTTTCAACCTAAACTCTGGGTGCCCATATTTTCCACACGGGCAGCTTGTAGTTTTGGTTTGCGTAGATATTTCTTTTTCCAGGATCCTGGATTACAGCTGGAGCTATATTCGAAAAGCTTTTTATCCGTGTATTCCTTTCAGTTGTGTTAGTTGATGTATTTACACATTTTAAATTTCCGCTGCTATGTATTTTAATCTCTGATATTATTTTCCGCTATGTAATATTTATTCGTACTCTAATATATTCTTATACTCTAATGTAATTGGGTTAATAGCAATGAAATTTTCTATTGTTTGTGTTTTGATGCGTCGTGTTCTCAACTCAATCTGGGCTTTCCCATGCCGGGGAAGTTTGGGTCGTTTCAGCGTGGTATCAGAGCTTTGGTTTGAAAATCTCAAGAACAAGGCACATTAGAACCGAATGAAAGAATTCATCAGAGATAGGATTAGTAACATCCTATAAGAGTAACTCGTTAGAGATAGGGTTAGTAGCACCCTAGAATGAGTTTAAAGAGTGCTATTTCTAAAAACAAATTTAGTTTTGAAAATTTTATCTTATTATAAGTATTTAAGTATTTTAATTTATATTTATTTGGACTATCAAGTAAATGAAGATTTTGCATATACGTGTCATGAACGTATATTCGATGTCTCAAATATACTGGACAGATATAGAATCACACTCTAGTTGCCTGGAGATGATTCTGGTGATTGATCGATCATCATCAGTATCTATGTTCGAGTTTCGAAAGTGGGATACCTATATATTTCCAATTGACTGGTGCGAGAACCAAAACTTAGTTAGGGATTATTGTTTGTGATTTGGCACTAAAAATATGATTTTTATTATATATAAAAGCTATATATGTTTGAAAAGCTAATCAACTAATTGATTGTTGGTTGTGATGTGTGATTATTAGTTTAACTAATAAAAATATTGGAATGATACTTAATTTAACCAATATGAGAATGAATGATAAATAAAGCCAAACCAAATAAAATATAGAGCTGAATAGAAAATTTAGTTCGAACTGGATTCATATATTAGACAGATATGCATATATACATGCTGAACAGGTTAACGGATTCACTATTGAGTAGATAATTAATTTACGTTCCCAATAAATAGGTACACCTTAATGAGTTGGTTCAGCAATTTTATTATTATATAAACTCCTGTGAATGAATTTGGATGCCGTGTGATGGCTGTTCTGTGTGAGATTATAAACATCGCCATAGGATAACAACAAATAAATTATGAACTACACTACATGGCATACTTCATAAAGACAACATATCATATCATATTCCATATAAGCATTTGGCGCTTATATGACGAGGTTTGGATTACCATACGGGCGAGATGCTTGTATGGCGATGATTATATTACAGGTTGAACAGAAGACTGATTATAGACTTAATTAAGGGATACATATAAAGGTGCTCCGGGAAGGATTTAATAAAAAACCTGCACAGGTATGGAGATGACAATAATTCACGTCTCTCTTGTTGTTAATTAAGGCACATGGATTATTTATTTTTTCAACACTGGGGCAAGGTAGTGAGATATGATTTTTACACTGTCCCTTCGGCATAGATAGGTCACTAAAAATTGTGCATGCTTTTTATTGATTTATAGGGTGCCTAATACGGCCCAATAAATTTTTCAAACCCTCCACGCACAAAGGAAGTTATGGCGAAATTTTTCAGAAATTAGGGTGTTAGTGTAACGACCCAGAAATTTCAATAATTGAAATATACTATCAATTAAAGAATTTATGTTGATATTGGAATTAAAATATATTGTTGTGTGTACGGATTTAATTCGATTCAGAACATTGGTTGAGAAACAAATATTTATTGTTGAATATATGAACCGAATTTGAATTAGATTGAAATTTGACAGAGGAATATTGTTGATAGAATTTAAAAGAAACGTTATCGAAAAATTATTGGCATGAATATGTGTCTATTTGTGTACATTAAGAAAACTAAATTTAACGTTTTAAACGATCGGAGCAATTGGTGAACAAACGAAATAAAATCGATGAAAGGTTAAATGATTTAAAAATAAATAATGTCATATGCAAATAAAAGTCGGATTACAACCAGAATGATTTTGTTGGATTCAGAATGCCGAGACGTGACGATGCGTAGAATTTCATCACGATTGGAGTTAGTTTGGGGCAGTTCAAAAATAAAACGTCAGTTTAATTTGCGGTAGATAATTTAGGGAATCATAAATAATTAAAATAAAGCGTTCATTTCCTTCCTTCGCACACCATCGATGCCTTGGCCACCACACTATCTAATGCCGTGATCCCAATGTTTCCTTGTTTCCTACGGTTTCTGCTTCTATAAAGTCGCATTGCTTTTCCCCAATTCATTCAACAGAAAAACATTGTTTCTTCCTTTCTCCTTTTAATGGCCGACACCTCAAAATCGGTCTTCCCCTTCAATTTAAACCGCCCACCGTCCAACAACTCTCTCCGCTCCACCCGAAACCATCATCTAATCACCATCCTTGTTCATAATAATTGAATCGTTTTTTTTTTCAAACCCTAATTGCCGTCGAGCCCAAATCAATTGCCACCGCCATCCTCAAATCGTTCCTCTTCTCGCAGTCGCCTCCTTCGAGAGCTCCCAAGGATCAAGCTCGAAGCCACCTGCTGTTCCTGCTTCGCCGCGTGCCAAAATCGAAACCCGAGCCTTCACCGCGACGTTTTGCCACTACTAATTCAAGGTGAGTTTTGTTTAAAACTCACGATTCACTTGGTTCAGATATTTTAACTTCAGTATTAAACTAGGAACCTCACGAGTTTCACTTGTGTTTGATTGTTATGATAATATGGGTTGTTTACCTGATGATTGAGCACTTTGATTTTGTGTTCCTTGCTACCGTAACCTTGTTCTTTGTATTCTGAGCTTAGAAATATTTCACACGATGGTTATTTGCCTTGAGATGTGTAAACCTGTAGTCATTAATATTATAATACAACCTGGAGTGATATTGATTTGTTCAACCTGTAGTGATATTGATTAGTTCAACCTATAGTGATTGAATATTATATTCAACCTGCTTAGTTCAATCTGTTTACTAGAACTAAACCATGCAATAAACTATATTAAAGTTTTAATGCTATTCAGTATAACAATGCACCGTTATCATCAATACAGAACATGGTACCGAAACTGCATAAGGAAGATCGTTGTATACTATGATTGGATTCACTTGAACACTGCTTGATATCACAAAGTACAAAAATATTTCTGATATGAGTTTGGTACCTTTTAGAGGAATCCTTAGGTTTATGAACTATGTAAAAATAATTATTTATTTAATTGTGAGTCACCAAAATTAATTAATATCACCTCGTCATTTAATTCCTGTTGGAATATTGCCCTTATAAAATGTGAGCATTTATCTGAATTATTGAATTCAGTCTTGGTTGTTTGAAACTTGAACTTGCATATGTATTGCTTTAAACTTGAACCTGCATATGTATTGCTTTAAACTTGAACCTGCATACGTCTTAGTTGTGTCCTATGTTTCCCAATCATGAAATTTTGGTTTTTATTCTGGAATAGTTTTAGTCCTTGATGGTTTTCGTGAATTAAATTAACCATGGATGAGGGCAGGATTAATCACTTTTTATGAAGATATTAGTCATCAAATGACCTGAACCAATATAAACCTGCAATTGTATCCCTGTGGCGCCATATTTAACACGCTAGTGATAGTACATATCTCTCTTCCTTTGTTAGTTTCACTGCCTATGTCAGTTACATACATTTGGTGATGGTTTTTTGTACTAGAATGCCATGATTTGTTGCCAATGCATGTTTCAACCGTTAACAGTCCGTCTGCATGGATTAGAGATAGAAAAATTCAGTCTTGTTGTGAATTGGATATGTTAGCCTGAACACATGTTTACCCTATATATTCCTGAAACACCCTTTGTTTATATTTTTATAAACCTGAGCATCCACCCAAGTTTTGTTGGGATCTGCGGATTCATGCTCATTTGGTATTTCCTTTGCATTAAGATACAACCGGTTATTCATGAACACCATGTATTTCCTACTGGTTATTCATGAACACCATGTATTTCCTGGAACTTCAGTTCAGAATTTACAAGCTAAATTGACTACATATCCATGTATTATGTTATCCGGACAATTCATGGTAGGAATTGAATAAATCTATTTCCAACTATTCTTATCTGAAGCAAACATTAATGACATGACTGAAACTGCAGTAAAAAATCCTAACTGAAGCATAAAAGTTGAAATTTGAGTTTACATGTATGGTAGGTGCATCAACAGTTGAATATATAATATACTATCCTGCATGAAGCTAAAAGAACATTCGACACTAAGAAAATATGCATGTTTGAACACTTGATTAGCTGGACTTGGTCCTGCGATAAGGAAAACGCTGGTTTCCGATGGCATCATAGTCAAACTTGCATTCCTGTTCCTATTATGTTTACTGAACCTATGTATGCTAGCTTGTTTGTTGTTCTAAGTTTGGCAATCTGGGCCATGAACACATATATAAATATATGTTATACTAAGGACTAATTGATGAGAAAAATCCTGTACATTGTTACCATCCAGAATTTGAAATTACTGTGTTTCTTATTCATATATCACATCCTCATTAAGTATTGCTCTCCGCATATGCTTACTCAAGTATTTTACCTTTTCAACTATTTACTGATACTCGTTATTGGCTATGACCTACCAGCCTCAGTGTCGTATGCTCATACGTGGCCCTTTCTAGTTGAGGCTGTTGCAAACTATGTAAATGTTGGTGCATATCTGATTGCCTATGTGTATATATTCCACCACTATTCTTGAATCCTGGCTGCACTTGTATTTCTAGGTTACTGGAGTGCTGGGGCAATACACACGAGTACATGTACATGTGTGTATATGCAAGCTTCCGGAACCACTTAATTTAAACTGATATGGAACATACATCATATCTTTGCGTACGACATATATTTGAAGTTAGAATTGACCGTTATACTTCAGTTTTCTACTGAAATTTATTTACTTGAACAAAAGTTTAATCTTGACTCGAGTGTTCTATGTTTTTGCATGAAACACTCGGGTCAGACCCGAGTGTTACAGATTTAAAGATGACAGCTTATGATTCGAAGATTGGCAAAGCTGGGGATTCTAAAGACGGCGCACTCTGAAGATTTAAACCAGTAAATGTTTTTATTTTCAAACTATATTTTCATTCCACTGTGTAGAAAAATATTTGTATCAAAAATCCTGATTAATATATAAAAGTTTTATTCCGTTGTTCAATACCGTATTATTATTTAATTTGTGTTTCTGTTTTAAACTCTGTAAGCTAAATACGCTCCGTCGATTTGGACGTTTTTAAATTGGTTTAATTGCCGATTTGAAGCGGTCAAAAAGGCGGGACGTTACAGTTAGCCAAATTTTTGAGAAATTAGAAAGTTCTTAGAAACTGAAAAGTTGAAGAATAAAAGTTGAGTTGGTTAGTTAAACAACTTTAAGCTCCGTTCCTTTTCGAGGACGAAAAGATTTTAAGTGGGGGAGATTGTAAAAACCCAGAATTTCTGAGCTAATTTAATTTTTTTATTTTAGTTTGAATATTTAAAATGATTTATTTTAAATAATTATGACTAAAAATTTATTTAAATCAAATTTAGAACGTATAAATTTAATTTAATTATAAAACGAACTCGAAATGGCGCGGTAGTTTGAAAATTCGATTTTAAATTTCAATTGAACATATTTAATTCAATATAAGTTAGAATTAGATGAAACAAGAAACGTTAGAATCCATTTAACTATATCTTTCTAATGAATGTGAAAAATTGAGATTTCACTTTATAAATTAAAAGTTATGTCCAGATTAAAATTTAAAATAGTCGTTATGGGATTTATATATATTTTTATAATACATATAGCCCTTAAAAATAGCCACTGTGCAAACGACCTCTGTTTTCGATGAAACCACATTTGTTGGATCAAGAATGTCAAATTATTGTTAGGTATCAAATTTCATAATTTTTGGAATTAATATGTGAGCGTAATAAGTTTAAACGTGTTTGAAATTTCAGTTTGAATTTAATTGACCAATTAAAAGGCCATTTTTCAAACGGTCTCCAAATTCGATGAAATTAGTTTTCTTAGGACCGTTTCATCAAAACATAGCTATATTATTTTTTCTGTAATTTTTGGAGTCAGTATGTGGCCCCGATAAATTAAAATGTACGTTTAAATTCAATATACATTGATTTATATTTTAATTTAAAGAAACACTGATCGAAACAGTCCAAATGGCTTACAAAATATATTCCACTGTGTCCAGAATGGGGGTGTTTAGCAAGGAACGACAACCGTTGGGTTTGATTTGGAGTTCGAAGATAAAACCGGTTATTTTCGAATTAAATAAAATTAAAAATATATAAAGCAAGGTCAAACCCTATTTCTATATTCATTACAGTCAAAATCTAAAGCCGCTTCTTCCTTCAACATCGAGAGTGGAAATCGTTCAGCCCTTCTCTCCCTTTTTTCTCTTAATTTAGCAAGTGATTCAAGAACTTTTTAAAAGCAAAAGTGTCGAGCATCGTGAGACCTTTCTTATCAATGGTCATGATGGGGTTTTGGCTCTCCTGGTGGATGAAACCGCGCCTGATAATGGCGACACTCATGGGTTCGTGGTGGCTTCCAAGGGATTTCAAGTTTCACCAAACTCGAGGTGTGGGGGAATCATGAGATGGCCAACGGCGTGGTGCCTCCAGATCGATGGTCAGATGCTTGGAATTGCGTGCGACAGTGAGTTTGGAATGGCAATGTTGTGAGTCTCTGTTCAGAATAAACGATGAAGAAGGGTGGGTTAATTAGGGGAGTATAGTTAAACTAATAATATTTTAATTATATTGAATTGTAATTAAATGTTTTCAATACCATAACTTGTTCAAACAGACACGAAATTCGATGATTCACATTGCATTGTGATCGTGAGAACGAGAGCTTCACTATGGCACTGATTAAAAGCAATTTGGAGCAAATTAGAATTTGAGGCGATTTTAAATCAAAATAGAGCAATTCAAAAATAAAGAATGGCGGAGTGGAACTCAAAGTGAGAATTCTCTTACTATAATTTTGTACAGTTATTTAATTTATTTTATAACTGTAAATATATAGGAATTTCCAGTATAGATTTTTATCAGTTGTATGAAGTTTAACAATCGAATTCGCACAAATCACATAAATTGGAAGCGATGTATTGATATTACCGACACCAGGATTTCATACTCCGTGAATGGCCATTTATGGCGCGTAAATGGCATTGGGTTGTTGAGTATTTATTTTATGGATGATTTGGTGATTTGTGTGGTGACTGTGATGATTAACATATTAAAAATAATGTTAGTATTAATGTGGTAGTGAAATTAAATTATAAATATCTATTTATTATTTAAACAGTAAAATTGGTTAATTAGAAAAATAATTCAAACCGAATTTGAATTGGTTAAGTTTACGAACCAATGATTTATTTAAATTGACTGTTGTTGTTTGAAAACCCCACACAGGTATTGGGATGATATTTGACATACACTAATCCTAATATTTAGTTGTATGTCAATCGATGGGTTGACAGGCTGTGATGAGCGTTATTTATTTATTTTAATGCTTATACAGTTGTAAAATGCACTCTTGATGATATTTGAATGTGTAATGACTATTTATCATTATTGTTGAATACATGTGATGTACGAAATCCGTATAACTAAAATTATATGGTAATTGATTGAGTCGCATTCCGATTCAGAAATAAAGAATATTTTAAAATAATATTCAGTGAAGAATAAAAATATGATTTTGATGTCCGATTTTGGATGAACACTAAAATATTGGAATATATGAAGCCGAGTAACTAGATATTCGCCATTTTTACTCGAACAGATTTGTTTATTGATTTTGTTCATTTTATAATGAATATCGAAATGAAATGGATTTCAAAATCTGATATTTTGAAAATATTATCATTTTAATATTATAATGAAATGGAATATTCAATTTTGATTTAAAATTGAAATGGAAGTTGGAATCGTTTTTAAAATGAATATATAAATGATTTATAAAATACGTTAAAAATGGAAATCTACAATATACATATATATAATGGCTTGAATAGAACGCGCCGCGCAGCGACCGTTCGCGAATTTCCACCATTAACTTCAAATTGATGTAACGGGAGATCCGACCGTCGGATTCTCCTAAAACCGGAACCGTTGGATTCGTATCGAGAAGATCTTTCCCACGAATATAAGAGATTTAAATTTGAACAGTTGGATTTCCAATTATGTCCAAATCAATTTTATAAAGGGTCGCTATGGATGCAGTTCGGTGGCCATTATTGGAAACCGAATGTAAAGGCCTTAATAAAATTATTAAAAATATGAAAAAATTGTGTAAAATCATAATAAATGATTTGGAAAGATCTTGGATGGAAAATTCCAGTTTTGAAAAGATAAAAATATATTTTTATCGAAATGAACTAGTTATTAACTAGAATTATAATCCAATGTTTTTAAATAAATAAATTGGATTTGAAATGGTTTTGATATAACCAGAATTTTCCAATGTATGAATTGGAATGGATTGGAATGGAAATAATCTTCAAAATATTTCGATATTGGATTTCGTGATTATATGGATATTGTTGAGGAATTTGGAAGTTACAGATATTGGTATTCCTAATATAATATCCGTTGGTTTCAGAATTTGATATTGAATATAAGTTGATATAATTTCTATTCAGAGCCTTATATTTAATCTCAAATTGGATTTTGGGTTTGTCATGAACTGTGTTTTAAATAACATTAACCCAGTTAACAGTGAAGTTATTATTTGGAATTTGTAAATCTTTTAAACATGATTAATGGAATTTTTCAAAGAAAAGTTTTCCAATTTAATATATTAAATTGGAATTGAATGGAATTCGATTTGGTAGTAATCGAGATGAGCTTCTGTGAAGGAAGACTGGTACTATATATGGAATTTAAAAGGTTATGTCGTTATTCCATTTCTGATACGGAAATATATATTGGTTATATATATTGATCTGTTTTCAGTGAAGATTCCATAGTTAATGGAAGTGGATTTGGGTTTTTCGTGAACTATGTTTTAAATGACATTGATTCTTTAACCCAGTTAAAAATAAGATTAATTTCTTAAAGATAAATGATCATAAAGTAATGATTTTAGAGATTAAAACCAAGATGGAGTTTTAATGAATCTTTATTTAGACTGGAAAGTGAATGAGATAATTAAATTTATCAAACAAGAGAAATGATCGAGAATGGAGTACCACCTGTTTTACTCCAGGTGATAGTTAAATCTTTAACTAGATATGAACGTAAAAAGGCAATTAAATTTACCGATAACACCGTGGGTTTTAGATATGGAGTACTACCAGTTTTTCTCCATGGGATAAATAGGCTAGGATTGGAATTATAAATAAAGGATTACTTCGGTAAGGTTCGCTAATCCTAACTAGTTTTATAAACCTTTATTTGGTTTAGAATGGACGAAGGATAAAATCAAATCTTTTGAATTGATATCAAAAGGAAGATTAAAGAAATAATTTAAAAAGAATTTATCTTTAATAAAATTAATAGGAACCTTTCCCTAAAGATGTGAATAAAAGAATATTCTAAATTGGAATGAGGCGTATGATGTGTTTTTATAGCACCTGATTATAAGATATGCTAATTATTCGAAAAAACCAGGTTTAACCCATTCTGAATAATTAATACGACGACTAAAAGTCGATGATGAAGGCGGTGGTTGAAGACTGGAGATCTTCACATCGTTTGGATGATTACTAATGTCTTGATTGGGTCGTACACTCAAAACAAGGTAATAAGTGGTGATCGTCCAGATGTAGTTGGAGATCGACCGGATATGCGAGGACCTCTCTCCTGTATTGGACATGTGGGATGCAGAGTAAGGTGCCTTCAGTTTCATTCAGACCCAAAACAGACTTGTAAATTGTTGTATGTATGACATTGGATTTCATTCTGTGTTGATTGATTTTTGTTAAATATATATCTGTTTGGTGGCAGAGAATTTATTCTCTTGCTTAACACCCTTCTCTGAGACGTATGAGCTTAGATGTTATATATTGATAGACATCAGTTGCATGGCGTGAAGTATCAGTGTGGCATGTTGAGATGCAAATGATCAAGGCTTTTGTTGAAAAGCAGAGTCTTGTGGTTGATGATCAAAGCACGGTTTTAATTAGCTTAACTTTGTGTATAGCATTAATTTGCAAGCATCACACCTCAGTATGAGTCTAAAACGCGATCAGGGACGCAGGGAGTGCACGACGTTTCTTTCTGGCTAGGAGTGGTGTCATGGTATGGAGCCCAGACATTTTTACTTATGTGGATGATGGAATGAGGCGCCTCGGATATTGAATCCCTAGTTGTTCAGAGATAGGTCCTATAGGACCGCGAAACGTATGTTCAGGAATAATTAATCCACTAAAGTAAGTTTAGACCAACCCTGCGGGAACCAAGGGTTTCCCATAGGTGTGATCCTGAGGCATTTACTAGAGTGTCTTGAATCGGAAGGAGCCATCGCTAGCCTTGACTCATGACGAAAATCCAATTTCCAACATGACACTTTTCGGTTTTAGTTGTAAACCTAGTATGGTGGCATAATATATGGTACCTTTGTCGTCTAGGTTTGATACATTTATATTGAAGATGTTTTTGACACTATGCACTTATAGTAATATTAAAAATGATTTATTTTAAACGTACCAAGCATGTTTGGCTATTATAAGGGAAAACTCTATCCTCCGGCTTACGTTGCATTGTGTAATGGGACCTGAGTCTTATAATAGCTTCATTTTTCAAAAAGCATAGCGCTGTTTTATTTTAAGCTGAGATTCATGTGGAGTAAAACCGTTCTGTGTTATACGGCGTAGTCCCATGATTTCCCAACTTTTAAAGTAAAGATTTAATAACTGTTTTAGTTCTCACACCAGTCCCATGACTGACTTGGAGTTTATTGTTTTAACCTAAACTCTGGTTGCCCATATTTTCCACACGGGCAGCTTGTAGTTTTGTTTTGCGCAGATATTTTTTTTCCCAGGATCCTGGATTACAGCTGGAGCTATATTCGGAAAGCCTTGTATCAGTGTATTCCTTTTAGTTGTGTTAGTTGATGTATTTATACATTTTAAATTTCCGCCACTATGTATTTTAATCTCTGATATTATTTTCCACTGTGTAATATTTATTCATACTCTGATATATTCCTGTACTCTGAGGTAATTGTTTTAATAACAATGAAATGTTCTATTGTTTGTGTTTTGATACGTCATGTTCTCAACTCAATCCGGGCTTTCCCGTACCGGGGAAGTTTGGGTCGTTTCAGAACCTAAGGCACCCTCCTACCACATCCTAGGTATCACCTTATGGATCAGTAGTAAGTAGTCCTTGAAATCCATCGATTTCAGCCACGACTGGATCACTATTAGAATAACTCCGGGCGCGACTCCAGAGAATTCGACAAGTAGTCCTTCTGCTTATGAAGATCCATGGTCTTCACTGCTCCATCTTCAGTCAAGATCTTCTACATATTTGCTGGTTTGGAATGGTTTTCGAATATAATTTCGATCCCAGTCTTTCCGTACAACAAGCGTATAGGTCAGATTTGATAGTCGGTTGTTTAACTATCTATCAAGTAACAATCATGAAAATAAAAGGAGCTCACTGATTCAGTACTTAGCATAACTTGGCCCTTTTAATTAAAAATAATTAATGAAGGTTAATTTAAAACACTTAAATCTTTTCAATATTGTGAATATAGCTTTTCATTTCTTATTTAATCATAAGATTATTTTCAAAACTATTTTAGCTTAATATTTAGGAAAATATCCTATAATCATATCCAATTTTCTATTGTACTATCCTAAAGTAAAACATTTGCTATCTCATTATTCGTTGTCTATAATTGGGAAATAAATTTATCTTATTGCTCGTAAAACAACGTTGGAAAATCGTTCTTGTTTTATTTTTTGAAATAATAACCAACCCTTATTCTTTAGAATAAATCCATTCCAAAACTTCCTTTTTCATTTCCTTTTTATCTCAAAAATACCATTAATATTTCAAACAATCTCCTTTTATTTCTTTTACTTCCAGAATATCATATATATATATATATATATATATATATATATATATATATATATATATTCTCCAATCTTTCCATTTCCATTACTTTGGAAATCTCATTATACATATTTCAAATCTTTTTATTTCACTACGTTATTATTTCTCATATGGAAATAATTAATCATTCTATACCTCTTTACCATTACAACTAATATCATCCTCAGATAATTCTGAAGTCGTTCAAGTTGGGGTATTTTAATTACCTCTCAGACCTTGATCAACAATGTTCTTATCTTAAATAGAAATGAGTTGTAATTTAAAAACCGATATTTCATTCTAATATCAAAACAAATCCCATATTACAATTTTATTTAAAATATGGTTTTATAAAACCTCCTTACTTTTTAAAATCCCTTTCTCGAAAAAAACCATTATTTCTTAATTCATTGATTAAGAAATTACTTACTAAAACGACACGTTTTAACGTCTACTTCTTTAAACAATTCATTTTATAACGCGTATTTAGTTACAAACTCCTATTACTCACTTATTTTACCAAATTCACTTTTACCAATCCCTTTTTCTAAACCATCCAATCCTTTCCAGCTTTGAATATCTTATTTTGATTCCATTCATTAGTTTTAATTCCATAATTAAATAATGTTAGTTTAAAATTAACACTTTGACACCTTATCTCTTTTTATAAACCTCATTTATATAACTCTGGTTTAATATAAACTCCTTTTTATCTCAATTTCCTTTTACTTAATTAAATTATTAAGTAAATATTTAATTTCAGCTACGAATTTGCGTAAAAATCTCTTTTATAACTATGTTATAAAAACTCGGGTTTTGATATAAAACTTGTTTATGAACTCCTTTCACAATTCAATTAGATTTCATTACAACTACACTTAAATTATTATTTAAAATAATAATTTACTTCCTCATTAACTATTGTAAAAGTAGTTAACTTCTTTATTAACTAAAATAAATAGTAAATTTCTTTTTAAAATCTAATAAAAGCTAAAACAATTATTCGTTAAACCATTTCATTAGATTAATTCAAAACAAAATAATTTAATAACCAATTCCAGTTAAAACAGTCGACTTAGTCAATTCAAAACACAGTTATCTCATTAACCGATTCCAATTAGTTCCCACTTTAAATTAATTGATAATATAACTAATTTAAATAATTCTATTTAATTGTTTCTTAATATAATTATCCAATTCTTAACCGTTAGGTTAATTTTATACTCTCTTGCTTATAAATATGATTAACATCAGAATTTACTTCATAAAATCATTTAGTGTTTTCTTATAAACATTAATAATAAATAATAAATATTTATTTCCTTTTAATAACTTTTATTCAAATAAATAGATTTAAAAATCTATCTTCAGTTATAAAATAAATTTTATAACTTCATTTATTTCGATTCACTTGACGGTAAATCGATGTTTATAAAATGATTTATTTACAGGCCATGTGCTGCCAATACCCAACTAATACTGCCCACTGGTTAAAACAAAACAAAAGTTGAATTTCCAGTCAACGGTAAACAACCAAATCAATCATACAGTCATAACAGTTCATATAATGATAATATGAGAATAAATAACATCTAATATATTTGAGGAATTCAGCTGGATCCCTCCAACATGTTCTTTCCTGCATCCCAATACGTTACAACATTATTTTATAAGAATTATCCAATATTTAAACTAATAATTTCTATAACAATCAATAATAAAAATTTAACACAACCAAACAATTCATTTCAATAAACATGTTTGTATTATAAACGTGACCAACAATGTAAGTTACCTCAATTGATTCCAATCGTTACAGTAACAACTTGATTTTTCACTAAAATTAAACAAACGTTTAATTTCATCGATTTAATCAATATATAAATATATATATATTTAACAATCAATCAACCATTAGCAACCATAACACATAATTATAAAACCCGACTTATATAAAATATAAGTGGGAAGAACTGGGTGAGTTTAACTCACTTTAATTCCATTTATTTATTGCTGAAGCGGTTTGGTTACATTAAATTAAACAGCCATTTAATTCAACAGTAAATTCCTGTTATCTTCAGTTTTGTCCGAACCGTTAGCAGAATGAAGTGCTCGTCACTGAGAATCCATTTGCTCTGATTTGGTTCAATTCTGTTAATCAAATAAACAGTTATTCGTGTTTAAGTAAATACTATTAAATTAAATTATAAATTTCCTTAATCAAAATGGTTAAACCAATTATATTTAAATCAGTTTAATAAAACTAAGTACATTTAGTTAAACTAATTTCCAATTATATACCTTAATGAATCCCAGATATGAGACGTTTTCAGACCGACTTCAGTTTAGACCATTTTAATTAAACCTATCCATTAGTTAATTAAAATATTAAAGTGCAAAAGATTTTTAATTAACTTAATATTTTCACAGTAACGTGCCGATAGGAATTTGCTTTGGTCAACACGTAATAAAACAAGCAAACATGATTATATTAGATAACTAATTACATTTAGTTTTTCCCAGGAATCAGGCCACATCGTTTTCTACTTCGTCCCAATTGCGTTCTGTCCACGCTTCAGCCCTGTCAAAATTTAAGCCAAACTGATTAACTTTTAGTTATAGGTTAATTAACTTTTAAACTCCTTAATTAAATAATTTAGCTAAATTAATTACAATTATTAGAGATAAATCAAGGCTGATTATCCTTTCTTCTCTTGTTACTTCGTTCGTTCCTTCCAGGTACCTCGACTTTAAGTATACCACCATGCTTCAACACCATCAGCCAACCGCTGCATCAAAAGCCTCGACCGGAGGTTGATCGAACATGACCAGTAAACGCGCTGGAGGTCCCTCACCCAACGTTGGCAGCGACGCCGTCCCCGCCTCCTCCAATCGCCTGCAAAGGCCCCAAATCCCCATGACTTTGCAGTCCAATTCAGACCAATACAACAAACGGAAGTACATCTCAGCCGTTGAGATTGTAGCTCTCTCCTATCTCGATAGGTTTACAGTTGGTAGTTTTCGAATTTGATAAGTGGATTGGTAGAAAATTTGGTGAAGATTTAGGGAGCTCTCAGCCGTTTAGAACTGAAGTGTGGCGGCTATAAGGTTTGACCACGCGATTGGCATGTTTAGGGTTTGACGCAACTGAAAGAAATTATTTGGGGTATCTATAAATGAAATTTTAATATTATTTTAATATCACGAAACTTACCCGCGAAGTATCATGCTGAATCAAGCACATACGACCTCCGATCGTGATGAAACTCCTAATCCTTACATAAAAAATATTCTGGACACAATGGGATAGGTTTCGTCAAATTCCGAGGCAGTTTGTAAAAATCCCTTTATAATTCAAAGGTGAAAAACCACACGTTTAAATTTTCCACAATCGCAAAATAAATCCAATCAACTTGAAACTTTGAAATTCTACTAGTCCTTTTCCTTACGGAACCAATGAAATTTGTTTCGTTAAAATCGGAGTTCATTTGTCTAGTTGTTTATTCCTTTAAAGTTACCCCTGTCTAAAATGACCAAAATAATATAAACGATTAAATAAAAATCCAGGTGTTTATCGTTGCCATGGTCAAACGTTAAGTCCAATCGATACGAAAATTGAAATCCTACAATAACTAACTAATACGAATCCAATGGCACAAGTTTCGTCGCATTCCGAGACTGTTTCGTGTACGCTATTTTTATACGCCAAACAACGCTATTTTGGACATCAAAATACCCGATGTCCAAAAATAACAAATACCTACCTATCCTAACTCTAAACGTCAATATGAATTCAATCAAATTCGTGTCGTAACTAAATTCGATCGTCTGCTCAAGTTATACACAAAAAGCCCTCTATTAAATTAATTTAATTACATGCTATAGAAAATGACTGGCGTTTGCGGCTTCCGTGGCCACATATGACATCAGTTTGCCATGAAATTTGGTTTCATACAATAATTTAACGTTATGGTTCCAATGAAACTAATTTCATTGAAAACTGAGGTCGTTTGCAAAATGACCATTTTAAAGGCTTATATAATATATATAAAAAATATTTAAATCCCAAAATAATCGAATTAAATAATAATAATTTTTTATTATCGTAAATATCCAAATAAAATTATCATATAGCTTCAAATATAACCCAATATGAATTATACAACTTGATATCAACATTTCGAGTCAGATGATATCCAAATATATATATATATATATATATATATATATATATATTAAAACCCTATTATATTAATTAATAAACGTTATATTTTAATAATGGTTCCCATAGAGACTATATTAAATTTGAATTGGACATAACTAACAATCTATAACACGAAATCTCAATTTTTCTCTTTCATATGAAAATTATAACCAACAAGATTCAAACGTTTCTTGTTTCACAGAAATCCGACTTATATCAGATCTTGTATATTCAACTGAAATTCAAAACTCAGTATTATGAACTACCACGCCATTTCGAGCTTGTTTTAAATTATATATAAATTTAACGTTCAAACTTTGTTTAATAAACGAATTCAATATTGAAGTCCATTAATATTCCAAATAAAATATTTAAAATAATAAAATAAAATAAATATTAGATTACCAAAAATAAGGGACACTCATCTACCATTGTTGTTTTCTTCAATAATGCTAACATCGTATCAGAGCTTTTCGTCTAATGGCATGCAAATGCCAAGCCACACTAACATTAGAAAAGTTTCTTAATCTGTTGTAGGCTACAGTTGGTGGTAGATCGTCAAAATTGCTTCTTCATCTGAACTGCCTGTTATATTTTTCATTGCTTCTTCTCTCAACATTCAAGCCTGATCATTTATCCTCGTTATCAGCCATCATCTGCATCGTATCAGACTGTGGCTGCTATCTCAGTCAAGATTCTAGTTATTGTAGCATTTATTCTTGTTTTTGATTCAATAATCTTGGTTCTTGAACTAAATTTTCGTTTTGTTGGAATTCTAAGCTATGGCTCAAGTAGATAACAACAATGTTATCACTTCTCAAGTCTCAAATGCAACAAGTGCTTCAACCCAAAACTCCTCCGAAAACATATCAAAAATTATCATTAGTCCCTAAAGCCAATTAATTGGCCCTAGTTCAATTAGATGAAACAAACTATCAACTGTGGAAATTTCAAGTTGAAACTTCCATTGAAGGATATGGCTTAGAAAGTTACACAGATGGTTCAAAGGTCATACCAAAGCAGTTTATCACTGATACCGAAGGAATCAATGTAACAAATAGAGATTTCACCATCTACAAATGACAAGATCGACTATTAAGTTAATGTATCTTGTCATTTATCAGCCCCAACATTGTCCTAAAGCTAATAAGTTGTAAAACAACATATGAAACATAGTCAACAATTAAGAAAGTATTCAATCAATAGTCATCAGCAAAGACTATGCATTATAAAAGGCAACTTCACAATTTGAAGAAGATAACATGCTGATGAGAGATTACCTGATAAAAGTAAAATAAAATAAAATATGTGACTTATTTGAGTCTGTAGGACACATTGTGTCAAACTCTGATCATGTAACGTATATTTTGAATGGCTTGGAAGATGACTATGAAGCAGTAGTAGCCAGCATCACCTCTACGAAACAACCCTCTACCATCTCATATGTTCATTCTACTCTTCTTACTCAAGAAGGCATAATAAAACAAAAGAAAACACACGACTTGTCAGTAAATTTTGCATCATCCAGTAAAGAAAAAAGCCAAGAAAGGGGTAACAATAATCATAGAGGTAGTCAATTCAATAGGTCACAAAGGGGCATGGGTGGTGGCAAGTATAACAATAACAGTAAAAGCTAAGATGTCAGATATGTGAGAAATTTGGTCACACAACAAACAAGTACTATTTTAGATTTGACTCTAATTACAACTCAAATCAAAGCAACTAGAAAAGCAACAATTTCAAAGCCAATGTGAATAACATACAACAAGACTCAAGCAATCAAGCTGATATTTCAAAGAATGTTGAAACAACAAAGGCTAAAGACATCAGTGGTGATGCTTGGTTTCCAGACTCAGGCGCAACCAATCACGTCACAAACAACCTCTCAAAATTAAATCTTGGCAAAAAGAAATACAAAGGTAAACATTGTATTCAAATAGGTGATGGTCAATCTTAATCTATCACTCATACATGAATTGCTTATATTCAAGGTGACAAAAAATTATTTTTAAATAATATGTTAAGAGTACCACAAATCAAGAAAAACTTGATAAGTGTTTCCTAAGTTTCATGTGATAATAATGTGTAGTATAAATTTTATCATATATGTTGCCTACTTAAAGATATATTAACTAAGAAAATATTACTACAGGGTAAAGTAGACAAAGGATTATATAAATTTACCTTTTGTGACTCTAAGGAGAATATTGTTTCAAAGACTTGCTACAATGTATCTGAAATAAGTACAGTGACAAAGGCTTGAATTTTGTTGATGTATGTAATATGTCTGAAACAAGTGACAATATCAAACGTTTAAACTCATTTGATGTTTGGCATGCTAAACTTGGTCATCCGAGTATGGATATTGTTAAAAAAATTGTAGGTAGTAATAAAATTCATGTTGACGAATATTATAAATAACATATTTGTACCTTTTGTCAATTAGGAAAAAGTAATAAATTACCCTTTAGAAATTCTGGAATCAAGTTTCAGTGTGCATTAAAACTGGTAGCAACTGATCTATGGGGTCCAACACCCACTGACATAGATTATAGGTTTAAATATTATATGTATCCTTTATTGATGCGTATTGTAAATTTGTGTGGGTATACTACTAAAAAATAAAATTGAGGCACACACTACTTTGTTTCAATTTATAAACTATGCTAAGAGGCAAACTGGGTGCACTCTAAAAGTAGTTCAAACTGATGGGGGGACTGAGTTTAAAACACTGAAATAATTCTTTAAAAATAAAGGAATTATTCATAGTATATCCTATCCTCATACATCAAAACAAAATGGTTTGATAAAAAAGAAACATAGGCATATCGTAGAAACTAGGGTTACTCTGCTTGCATAGGCATCAATGCCATTAATTTTTTTGTCTGATATCTTTGCCACGATAGTGCTTTTTATCAACAACCTTCCAACCAAGACTCTACAGTTTACGAGTCCAACTGAAGTTCTATATAATTATAAACCTAAATATAAATATCTAAAAGTGTTTGGTTGTTTATGTTTTCCTGTCTAAGAATGTAAAAGTCACATAAACTAGATTTTAGATCTTCACCTTGTACATTTATATATGTAAATAACACCAAGGGTTATAAATGCCTTGACAGTTGTTGAAATCAAAAATTGATCACAACACTCAAAGGTGTTTTATGCAACACTTCACAAGAGTAAGATCTAAAAGTATGGAGCCACAAAATATAAAACCAAGTAAAGACACGGAAATTTTAGAGTGGTTCAGCCTAGAATCGGCTTACGTCCACTATAGAAGCTATTTTCATTATCATTGTAGAATTTACAAGATACATCATTCATTTCACTCTTTTTCAATGATCTTCACTATTTTCTCTCTTTTTTGCTCTTGATTCACTTGAATTCATGAAGAGATGGACGAGATCACTTGAATTGTGACGGTTGATGTGTAGATCTTCAACCATTTGAACACTTAGATGATCTTCACTGGTTCCATGACGATTTTGTGCTGAGTCTAGGCTTGAGAGAGAATTAATGGAAGTTGGAGTGATTTGGACTGTTGGAGAAATGAATTGGATAGCCCTACGAGGTAGAATTTTTTTTCTTGAATGGTGGAGAAGTGGGGTATTTATAGGTGTATTGGAGGGAGTGGTAAAGCCTAAATTTATGTGTGCGGGCTATGGATCGGTCGTAGACATAATTACGAAAATGCTACTGGGTTACATTCCGACCAACCCATTATTTAGTTTCCGAAACTTATATTTACTGCCGACCATAATATATAAAGCATGCTGATCCCTTGAATTAACAAAAATGCCACCGCCTTTTTATTTAAAGCCGACCCATATATTTACGCCAATGCCACTGTAGCTACATTAAAGCCGATCCATGCATTATTATAACGTGCCTGGTCCGCCTCTCATGTATTGCACTGCCACGTGGTCCACTACTTGCTAACTTCTTCAATATGTTATAATATTTTATATCATTCGCAGCATTATTGAAGTTGCCTTGCGCTATGAAGCCACGTAACATTATATTGTGTCATTGCCCACTTATTTAGAAGCGTACCGACCCATGTTAATTGTGCTATTGCCACCATAGTTAGATTATCGACCGATTGATCTTTATAACTAAATAAAGATACATATTATTGTACTTGAAGGGGTTGAATTATCATGCCATGCTGACGTGTCATGCTCCACGTCCTCAGCAACAAATTACATTAGCATAGTATATTATAAAAGGGGTGCGTTTTTTATAGGTCCCTATTAACTTTTGAAATGTAAAAAAAAACCGTTGATAAAAAAAATATAAAAGACATCCCTAGTTTTGAAAGTGCGCTCAAATAATTCCACTTATACCCTTACGTCCTACTAAAACGTACGAAACATTAATTTGGGCTCATTTAATAATTCAAACCAGTCCTTTGATCTTGCAAACCCTAAATCCACGGTTCTTCAAAACCCTTGAAATAAAATTGTGAAAATCAAGTGCCGCCCGTCAATTTTTTTGAGCAGGATTATCAAGATTTGGTCAAAATCACTATCATCTTCATCAATTTATACGATATGGCGAAAAAAAAGGTATAGCTCTTAATAAGTTTTTTTCATTAGCCGAAAAGTTGATATATACAAATAAGAATTTTTGCATGTTTGTGTGATGTTGTTAAGAAGTAAAGCAAAACAGTATGATGTTTTTGTATGTATTTATCATCTAATTATTTTGTAGAATTTAAATTTGTAAAATGTTGTAAGTTTTCCGTTTATTAAATCTGTATGATTGTATGTTTAGCATTCAGTTAATATGTCTAATTAATGTTTGAATGCGTATATAAGTAGAAGATTATTGTTAGAATTTAGTTGTCCCTAATAAATTCAGAGTATTTTGCTTGTTTAACAGATTGTTGCATGTATACGTGCATGTTTTGTAAAAAATTGTACTACATAGATTAATGTATTCTGCAAATAATAATATGTTGTGTATTTAGTATATGAAAAATATTAGAAAGTAGTTTAGTTTTTAACAGAATTTAGAAATTTTTTTGTTTTTAAATTTTGGGAATTTATTCGACTGTTGATTAATATTAAACAGAAATGATTATTGCAACCATATAGTTTTAAACATATAATTGCATTTATGTATGTAATTATGAAGAAAACTTTCAATCTTGTATGCACATGTAAACTATTTGTTGCATAAATGTCTGCATTTAAATTACTTAATGGTGAAAATGTTGAAAAAATAGGCTCTGTTCTAATTTTATTTAGTTAGGTAAAGTATTATCAGTATTGTATTTTGGTAAAAAGAGAAAAATTCACTTAAATTTGCAATAATCAGCTTGTAATTGGTTAAGTATATGTTTTTAGATTTAAATTGTGGTTAAAACTTGTTTTCTTTGATCAATTTTATAAGTGTGTACATGTAAATATAAGTGTTTTAGTAAATTATGAAGTTTAGTATAAAAGTTTCATTCAAGTATGACACATTAAACATGCAGTTACACTATTGAATGCAATTTGATAAGTATATGTTTTTAAGTAACGAAACAGTTTAACTAGCAACATTTTGATAAGTATATGTTGTTAAATGCATTAGTTTCAGAAATGACTGCAGTTTTACTTTATTTTTTCATATAACAATGCAAATTTAATGAAGTATTTGAAGAGTAATATAAAGTGTGATTTTGGTTCAAGGTGTGAAGCAGAATTTAAGTTTTAATGTACAAATTTATTTGTTCATTGAATATTAATAACCAGAAATGTGTATTATATTCATGCAGTTTTTAACATAATCATGCATGTATGTAGTTAAGTAGAAAAATTTGATGATTATGAGCAACTGTTAGCATTTTTTTGCATAAGTCTATGCAGGTAAATTTTGGTAATAGTGAAAAATTTGCAAAAGTTGTCAAATTAATAAGGGTTTCTGGTTATAGAAAGTTTTCAAATAAATGAATGGTTTAAGACAGAGAAAAATCACGGTAATGTGAAACAGTTATCATATAATTGCTTGAGTTTTAGTTGTTAATATCAAATGATGGTGTAAAATTGATATACAGAAATAGCTGTAGAAAGTGTATGCATTTTAAAAGACATGGTTCAGTAAATAATGCCGATAAGTTTAAAATTTTCATTCAACTAGGCCACTATACACATGAAGTTGCACCATATAATGCATTTAAATTATATTTAGTAATGATAGAGTTCAAGTAGTAGCATTTAGATCAGTGTATGTTGTTAAATGTAATTGTGTCAGAAATGTATGCAGTTTAACTTTATCTTTACAGTCAAGTGTGCAAATATAGATGTATAGTTTCAGTATATTATGCAGGTTTTTTGGAATTTTTGCATTAAAAAGTACAATTTTTTTTAAATTAATTAAAATTACTATGCATTCAGTAACGATTTTGAATGGAAATGTGAAACTGTCAGTTGTGTATTTATTAGTGAAAGCATTTAAGCAATGGTAATGAAAAAGAATGTGCATCTTATTTCAGAGACAGGACGTTGAAGAAACTGAAAATGTAAGGGATGATGGAAAAGCTATAGTTACTACCGATCAACGTACAACTGCTTTACAGGTTGCGAAAAAACGGAAAATAGAAGATGTTCAAAAGCCAGCAAAAAAGGAAGAAGTGTATAGAAATAATTTAAAAGCATTCATTGATTTGGTGGACAAAATCAAAGAGGAAGAGTTGTTTAGTGGGCAACATTTTTTCTTACTTGCTAAAATTCCGCTTGGAAAATTTATAGATATGATATTCAATGGTGTAATACCTGCGTCGGAAACCACAAAAAATTCTACAATGTTGGATATTATTACCAAGAGCTATAAAAAGAGCTTGAAATATTTTCAGTTTGGAGGCGGTTAGCAAACAACGCGCCGAGCTTGCTCACGTTATACTCAATTGCAAGTTTTATAGTTGGTCTGAACAGACCTTACTGACGCAGAAATTTTTGAAATCAGAATATAACAAGTGCAGGGAATAAAGTGGTAGAATACCACTACGTGTTTAGATTTGGGATTGTTGAATGCTGTTTTTATTTTTGAACTACGTGTACATATATATGTTGTCTAAAAACTGGAATGCTCTTTTATTTTGGTATCTCAATGAATATGTTTCAAGTTTATTTGAAAGTATTAAGTCATGATTGTGGAAGTTAAGTTTTGCATAATATGTTGGTTAGTTTAACATGTGTGTTATATTTAAGTATTGAACTAAACATAGAAATGTTCTGTAGATAACATGAAGGAAATTTTTGTTTTTAAATTTTTTAGTTAACTTCGTCCTGCTTGTATGAGCTGTGTACCAAAAATTTTGTGGAATAAAGTACGAATGAAATAGTGCAAAAGTGGGCAATTAAAGTAACAAAGTAAAGGATTAAAATGGGAAAAAGTTTACTGGTAAAATAACATAGTCATAAAAGTTAAATATTACATGTTTGGATGCAATTAGTTATAATAATTGCATTCGTATATGCAACAAATAATACTTGTAAACAGTATAGATTTATAAGAATATATTTTGTACCAGTATGTAGAAACCACGAAAGGTTTTGTACATTTACTATTGTGTGTAACACTGATGCAAAATGGGTACAGTTTTTCAGTAAAAATTGCATAAATATATGCAAAAATACGCATTACATGCATACTTTTATGAAACTGTATAGAATAACGTAGTACCTAAAAATTTCACGATAGAAATATTTGTTAACAAAAACAGAATGAACAGTAAAGTAAAGAACTAAATTAAAAGCAGAATTTATTAATTCACAACAG
The DNA here is from genome assembly GCA_030737875.1 of Allium sativum. Classification (NCBI taxonomy): domain Eukaryota; kingdom Viridiplantae; phylum Streptophyta; class Magnoliopsida; order Asparagales; family Amaryllidaceae; genus Allium; species Allium sativum. Next base: position 341,776,812 of record CM060926.1, read on the forward strand.
AATACAACTTTCTCAAGAACTATTTTGACTGACATCAACAAAAAAGACCAAATAATCATCACGATTATGTGCAGCCAATAGAAGTATGGATTGAAGATCAGAATTATTTTCAATATTTCTTCTCAAACCATCTCGTATATGATATAAGCCAAATGACAACGGACTTAACTCAGTCCATTTACCACAAACAACATCTCGCACAATAGAAATAGTACTTTCAAAATAAAGGCGAACAGAACAACTCCCATTCCCATTCTTCAAAAGCACCAATACACCAATATTTGCAGGACCACAGCTTGAAAAATAAAAATAATAAAAGTTAATCAGTTTAATATTCGGTACTCAAAGAAAAGTAAAAAACAAAATCATATAATTATAACTAGATGCATACATATATGCAAGTAACATGTATATGTGCATAATTACCTGAAAAATTTCAGAACATTTACATGTACTACATCAAAAAACAAGTAAATAACACTTGAGCTCTAAATACAAGAAAAATATATTCATAAAACTATGCATCTAATAATCAAGCACGCATAAGAACAAAAATATCATACATGTATGCGTATATTAAACATAAATGCACCCTTATACGCAAATTTTCTGAATACATCCCAAAAAATGTACATCTATATAAAACAGAAAAAAAAAGATGCTGACATATTAATTTATACTGATTTAAACACGGCAACATAAATGAAAATATATAAAGTAATTCAACTACACATCCTTAAAAAAAAGACAATTCCAATACTTAATAATTATGAATCAACAAAATTCAGTTGAAGAACTGAAATCAGTATACAAAAGTTTAAAAAAATAATACAAACGTGAATCATACCTGTTGGAAGATGCATCCATTTTCTACAGAATAGTTCGATCAAAAAGAAATCCCTATAAAATTGCGTTCAATTTGACTTTTCACGTTATTGAAAATATAATGCCGAATGTCAATTCAAAAGTTAATATGAAGCAGCCGCCATTAAGAAATAAAAAAATGTGTAAAAAAAAGAAGAAGAACGAGTATGAAAATATCAGCTCTGATCCGCAAATTACGATTGATGATAAAATTAAGAAACGTGAAGAAAAATAGGACAAAAACCGTGAATTAAGGAATATTAAAAAAAGGGCAAATCAGGAATAAAAATGTGGCTAATTCAAAAATAGGGATGAATTTTATATGATTCATTATAGGAGGATGTGAGCTTAATTAATTTTATTTTTAAGGATGTGAGCCTAATTTTCACTTATAAAAGAGTGTTTTACAAGCGTTATTGCAAAGGACCCTTACTGTTTCACTACGTGTATACCATGAACCATGTGTATAAAATAAGAGCTTCTTAGCAATGTGAAGCCACACATACGCTTTATTCAGTTCTTCAGTTGTTCTTCGTATGTCGACCGATCCATCAGTTAGCTTGGGGCCGACCCATCTGACAGAACCTTAGCTCGACATCTGGATATAACATATGTTTTGTGACCGACCCTTATATCACGTGGCTTCATGCACGGTGCCGACCACTGGTGATGTAATAGCCTGCATTTTACTTATTGGAAGATCGTAAATATTTTTATTTTATTCCCTGAGGGTGGGATAATTCTTAAATTTTAATATGTAGCTTACGAGGATGCGAGACATGTCCGTAATTTTTACCAATTTTGTTTGTGACCATTTTGCCCCTGTCAGTCTTATAAAGGGCATAACTTTTTGACTCGAATTGAATCAGGTGTTGAGACCTGTGCCATTGGAATAGAAATGGTGATTCCCTTTCCGTAGAGTGGTCACATTAAAGATTTGGCTCAGCGGTTTGTGTAACGATGGCGAATTTACAACCTTGAAAATCAACACAATACACCATTGTAAAAACCCGTAACTTCCCCGTAAAGGAAAGTGTCGGATAGTTCGAGAACAAGCCACAACAGAACTCATACAGAAGAACATTTCATTGTATATTACAACAATGCATCAGATTACAAGAATATACAGAGTATAAATGAATATTACACAGAAATATCAGAGATTTAAATTACATTTACATACATAGCAGCGGAAAATAATACAATACACAACTAGAAGGAGATATACGGATACAAAGCTTTCCGGATATCGTTCCAGCTGTAAACCAGGATCCTGTGAATATAAATCTGCAAAACCAAAACTGCTAGCTGCCTGTGTCGAAATAGGGGCACCCAGAGTTTAGGTTAAAACAATAAACTCCAGGTCAGTCATGGGACTGGTGTGAGAACTAAAACAGTTATTAATCTTTATTTTTAAAGTTAGGTAAATCAAGGGACCACGCCGTAACACGGAACGGGTTTCCTCCCAAGAATACCAGTGCATAAAACAAACAGCGCAATGCTAAATAAAGAAAAATGAAGCTGTTATAAGACCCAGGTCCCATCACACAATGCAACGCAAGCCGGAGGATAGGGTTTTTACCTTATAACTGCCAAAGCATGCTTGATACGTTTAAAACACATTATTTGATACTATTATAAGTGCATAGTGTATAAAACAACTTCAAATCATAAGTATCAATCATAGGCGGCATGAGCGCCCCATCCCACTATGTCACCATACTAGGTTTTACAATTAAAACCGCAAATGTCACGTATTTGGAAATTGGATTTCCGTCTATGATCCGAGGCAAAAGATAGTCCTCAATCGATTCGAGACGCTCTAGCCCGCCCCTCAGGAACAGCCGCAACTGCCCCTTGGATCATCAGGGCCGGTCCACCGATGTGGATTATTATGCCTGAACACTACGTTTCCCCACCCTATGGGGTGTAAGTCTGGTCCGTCCGCCGACCAGAATGCATCGGCCGAAACCGATATAACCGAGGCGCCTCGCAACAGCAACAACCACATAAGTCAAACTGGTCAGGGCGTGTAAAACCACTGACGCCACTTCTAGCTAGAAAGAAACGCAAGTCCTCCCTGAGGTCCGTCTCCCGTTTTTGGTTCATACCGGGTGTGAAACTCGCGAATTCACGTTACACAAAGCTGTGCCACACAGGCTGTGCTTTGATCATCACCACAAGACTTTGCTTTTCAACAGAAGCCTTAATCAATTGCCACTTAGGCGTGCCACACAGGCAATTCACTCCATGCGTTTGATATCCATCAATATATAACCCCTGAGCTCGTACGTCTCAGAGAAGGGCGTTAAGCAAGAGAATAAATTCTCCGCCGCCAAACAGATATATATTTAATAGAAATCAATCACACAGACTAAAATCCAATGTCAGACACACAGTCCATTTACAAGTCCGTTCTGGGGCTGAACGAAACCGGAGGCACCTAGTACCCCGCATATCCATCGATCTCCAAGTACGTCTGGACGATCACCAACTGTTTCCATCTTCTTGGGTGTACAGCCCAATCAAGATCATCAGCAATCACCCAAACGACGTGAAGACTTCTGGTCTTCGACCACCATCTTCATCTTCGACACCACGTCGAATCAGTTATTTAGAATGGGATAAACCCGGTCTTTCTGAATAACTCGCGTATATATTATAAAAGTGTTACACAAACACAACATACGCCTCATTCCAATTCAGAATATTCTTTTATTCAAATATTCCTATACTTTGGGAAAAGTTCCCATTAATTTTATCCAAGATAAATTCTTTAAATTTATTCTTTAATCTCCTTTGAATATCAATTCCAACTAGTCGGGATTATCGAACCACACCGAAGTAATCATTTATTTTATTTTCCCAATCCCAACCTATTCATCCCATGAAGTAAAACTGGTAGTACTTCATATCTAACACCACAGTGTTATCGGTAATTCAATTACCATTTCACATTCAAACCTAATTAAAGATTTAACTATCGCTTGGAGTAAAACTGGTGATACTCCATTCTCGATCTTTTCCATCTATTTAAAGATTCATTAAAACTCCACTTAGTTTTAATCTTTAACTGGGTTAAAGAATCCGTGTCATTTAAACCACGGTTCACGATAAACCCAAAGTCACATTCATTAATTATCGGGTTAAAGAACGAGTGTTATTTAAAACACTGTTCACGATAAACCCAAAAATCAATATCAATTCAATTCCAATTAAATATCATTTAATTGGTACACTTCATTAAATCTAAATAAAAAGATTTAATCATTTCTCAACTGGGTTCAAGAACAGTGTTAGTGAAGACACCATTCACGACAAACCCAAATCACATTCGATATTCAATACAAGTCTCTGAATAGAAAATATATCGGCTTATATTCAATATCGAATTCTACGACTAACAAATGTCGTATTGGAAATAACGATATAAATATATATCTTTCAAATTTCCATAACAACACCTATATAATCACGAATTCCAACGCCGAAATATTCCGAAGACAATTTCGATTCAAATCCACTCCAATGCAATCATTGGAAATTCTGGTTATTTTTAAAACCCTTTTTCAAATTCAATTTATTTACTTAAAAATAAATAGAATTATATTTCTAGTTCAAAACTAGTTCATTTCGATAAAAACTATTTTTATCTTTTCAAATATGGAGTTTCTCATCCCAAATCTTCACAAATCATTTCTTATGATTTTACACAAATTATTACTATTTTTAATAATTTTATCAAGGCCCGTACAGTCGATTTCCATCAATGGCCATCGAACTGCACTTATGCGACCTTTTTCGAATTTGATTTGGACATAATTCCAAATCCAACCGTTAGATTTCAAATTTCTAATATTCATTAGAAAGCTCTTTTCGATACGAACCCAACGGTTCCGGTTTTAGGAGAATCCGACGGTCGGATCTCCCGTAATGTCCGTTTGAAATAAATGGTCAAAATTCACGAACTGCCGCGGCGCGGCGCGTTCTATTCAGGCCATTATATTATATATATAATATATATAATATATATTTCGTCGATTTGTATTTAAAACGAATTATATAAATAGTTTTAAAATTCGTTTCAAAAGCAATTTCAACTTCCATTTCAATTCAAATCAAAATTGAATTCTTCTTTATAAATTCGGTTTAAAATTCATTTCTATCCAATTCAAGTTTCAATTCAATTTGAATTCATTTCAATTAGTTTTCAATTCAATTTGAATTCATTTCAATTCATTTCGAAATCGTTTTCAATTCATTTCGAAATCGTTTTCAATTCAATTCATTTCGAAATCGTTTTCAATTCATTTCGAAATCGTTTTCAATTCATTTCGAAATCGTTTTCAATTCAATTCATTTCGAAATCGTTTTCAATTCAATTCACTTCGAAATCGTTTTCAATTCAATTCTATTCAATTTCAAATCTATTCAATTTCAGTTCCAATTCGAATTCATTTACAATCAATTCTTTTCAAACTATCAGATTTTGAAATCACTTTCGATATTCATTATAAAATGAATAAAATCGATATAAATATCGTTCACGTCAAAATGGCGTCAATCTAATCAACACGGCTTCATATATTGATATTTTCAAATATTCCATTTCGAATATTTCTATTTCAAATATTTCTATTTTAAAACTGGAATGAGGCCCAATCAATTTCCATATAATGTTAATTATATGGATTTTCATACATTACACCCATATAATAGCATTGCAACATAATCAACCATCAACCAAAGTGCACTACACTGTATAAGCATCAAATATAGATATCTAACGCTTATAACAGCCTGTCAATCCATCGATCGACATATTTAATCAATCAGGATGAGTGAACTTCAAATTTCATCCCAACACCCGTGTGGGGTTTCAAACAAACAAACACAGATTTTATTTGTGCAGTTGGGCGATGTGTAAAATTTATCGACCCAATTAACGTCCTTCAAATAGGTGTACATAAACAAACCGTCTGGTTTGTAAATGAATATTGATTTATTCACATTCACGTTAAAAATTATATTTTCAATGATAAAACATTTTATTTTAACTTATGAATTTCTATTCAGTTCATTCTATAGATAAAATGATATTTTTATTTTTCTAAATTATTTTAGAAAATTTCGGCGGCATAACGGCACGATACTAGAAACGGGACGAGGCCTAGCCTTATCCCCGGTCTAGTGAAGGCCCACGCCATTCACACATCAATCAAAATCACCAAACAACCAAATTCAAATCACATCATATAACTAATCTATGCAACCAAACAAACAAGTCCATGGTCTGTGGACGATTGTGTCGGGTGCTACTAAGCACCGTCTGCATCTTAGTATATATATAAATAGAAAAAGAAATTGAAAGGTGAGAAATTCTCACATAAAGCTATCCTAGCTCCACGGCACTTCGTTGATAGAAATCTTCATCGCTATCGCATCTTCGTCATCTTCGTCGCCCGTAGTCACTACATATATAAAAATCACACATTTTTATATTTCGATGTCCTTAAAATAAAAATCACATTTTTATTTATTCACTTTAAATTCAAAAATCATATTTTTATAATTGCTTCATACTTGTAAAAATCGAATTTTTACTTCGCTATTCAATATATAAAAACCGAATTTTTACTTCGAAGTTCAATATATAAAAATCATATTTTTCTACAAATAAAAATCCTATCTTTCTACAAATAAAAATCCTATCTTTCTACAAATAAAAATCCTATCTTTTCTGTAAATCAACTATATAAAAATACGATCTTCTCACATTTCATAATACGACCTTTTCACCTTTTAAAGTTCTAATCTTTTTCCATTTAAAATTCAAATCTTTTTCTATTTAAAATCTTAAAATAAAATCAGTTTTTAAACCTTTTTAAAAAAAACCAGTTTTAAATGCTTTTAAAATTAGAATTTCAGAATTGAAAAATAAAAATAAAATAAAGTAAAGTTTAAAAAAAACTTACTGCATCGAAGAAAGGGGGGGTGCTGCCTACGATCGCTGGAGGAAGGGGGGCCCGTTGGTGCAGTCGCAGGTGGTAGGGGAGGTGCTGCGGCCTTCTGGAGTGGCGGCGCCAGGTCTTCAGGGCGGCGGTGGCGAGCAGGGTGGTGCGGCGGTTTTGGGGAACTCGCGCTGGCCATTTGGGGGTATCGCGATGGGGGGAGAAGAAGGTGGAGGGTGGCGCGACACTGGTGGGGTGGGCGATGGCGTTCGTCGATGGTCGATGGGGGAAGCCACGAGCGTTGGCTAGGGCAGAACGAGGAAACCAGGGGTGCGGGTTTTTTTTTTTTAGATCTGAAGTGAAAAGTAACGGTGGGGGGGGGGGGGAGGGGGGGTTAAGTATAAAGGATATTATATTTTATATATATTTTTATATATTTTTTCTCTATAAAAAGTTGACTTTTCATATGAACTCTAAACGAGGCCCAACGACTGTCGCCCCTAGCGTTTTACCCACATTCCGAACACAATGGGATATGTATCGTACGCTAATTTGATCGTTTCGATCAGTTTCCGTTGAATTTACATTTAAATCACTATATTGAATTTTAAACGTACATTTCGAATTACCTGGGTCACATACTAACTCTAAAAATTCTCGAAAAATATTTTCTAGCTTCGAATTGACGATACGGTCCTAACAAAACTAGTTTCGTCGAATTCTGAGACCGTTTGAAAAATGGCCAATTTCCAGTCGATTAAAATCAACTGAAACTGGTCAAACGCGTTTTCCTTTGCCACGCTCACATATTGATTCGAAAAATTACGAAATTTGAAACCTAGCAAAACTTTACATCACAGACCCAACAAAACTGGTTTCGTCGCAATCCGAGATCGTTTGCAAAATGGCTATTTTTAAGGGCCTGAATTCCATAGCGACTATTCAGAATTTTCAACTGGACATATCTTTTGATTCCCGTTATGAAATCTCGATTTTTCGGATTCGTTGGAAAGATATTATCAAATAGATCCTAATGTTTTTGGTTTTACTAAAATCCGGATTGTTTTGCACCCGGTACATCCAATTGAAGTTTGAAATCGAATTATCGAACTACCGCGCCATTTTCAATTCTATTTATAATTATAAATAAAATTATATATATTCTAACGACGACGTATATAATATATACGTCGAATTATATTCAAATTAAATTTTTCGTCGATATTATTTAAAATAATTCATTTTAAATAATCAAAATCCGCTAAAATCGCCAAAATAAAAATTTTAAACTGGCCCAGATTTTCCGGGTTATTACAATCTCCCCCACTTAAAACTTTTCGTCCCCGAAAAGGAACAAAGTCGAAAGTGGTTTGATAAATCAACCCTACGCTCGATCTGGCTTCCATTCTCCAACTCTTTAGTTTCTGAGAATTTTCAAAATTTCAAAAATTTGGCTAACACCCTAAATTTTCGAAAAATTTCGCCATAACCTCCCCTGCACCGGGAGCATCGGGGAATTTCAAATAGCTTCCCCGGTCCTTCAGATCTCAAAAAGAAAAAGAAAAAGCCAAGCGGCTAGCCAAGCGGCTAGCCAATAGGCTCATAAAATCATCATCACCCAAACAAAACAGTAAATTATGTAGTAAACATGTACCTATTTGTCGGGCAAACAAATTTTATTCTCTGCTCTAGCCTCCTTGCTATGACCTGTTCAATGATATACATGTATATGCAAGCAATCGCGACCAATTTTCAATAAAATTCAATATTAGGTTCAATTAGGCATAACGGTTCAAAATTAGCAAACAAATGAACAAACAACACAAACATCAATCAATTAGTGAATTTACGTTTCAAATTCATAATTTGATACATATACAAAAATCATGTTTTTGATGCCAATTCACAACAATGTGTCCTAGCTATATATATAGGTTTTGGTTCTCACACCAGTCTAATGGAAATATATAGAAAATCACACCTTCGAAACTCGAACATAAATGTTGATGATGCGATCGCTATCATCAATATCATCTTCGGCGACTAGAGTGTGATGCTATATCTATCCAATATATTAAAACTTTGAATACACGCGGATCAGACGTATACGCAAAATCTATATATACTGGATTGTCCACATCAATATAAATAAATATTCAAATACGAATAATTGATTTATATTTCAAAACAAGATTTTGTTTTCATTTTAAAAATATACTCTTCACACTCGTTCTGGGATACTACTGATCCTATCTCTAACGAGTCATTCTCGTTGGATATTGCTAATCCAGTTTCTGATGAATTCTTTCGTATGGTTCTAATATGTTTTGTTCTCGAGCTCTGTAAACCAAAGCTCTGATACCACGTGTAAAAACCCGTAACTTCCCCGTAAAGGAAAGTGTCGGATAGTTCGAGAACAAGCCACAACAGAACTCATACAGAAGAACATTTCATTGTATATTACAACAATGCATCAGATTACAAGAATATACAGAGTATAAATGAATATTACACAGAAATATCAGAGATTTAAATTACATTTAAATACTTAGCAGCGGAAAATAATACAATACACAACTAGAAGGAGATATACGGATACAAAGCTTTCCGGATATCGTTCCAGCTGTAAACCAGGATCCTGTGAATATAAATCTGCAAAACCAAAACTGCTAGCTGCCCGTGTCGAAATAGGGGCACCCAGAGTTTAGGTTAAAACAATAAACTCCAGGTCAGTCATGGGACTGGTGTGAGAACTAAAACAGTTATTAATCTTTATTTTTAAAGTTAGGTAAATCAAGGGACCACGCCGTAACACGGAACGGGTTTCCTCCCAAGAATACCAGTGCATAAAACAAACAGCGCAATGCTAAATAAAGAAAAATGAAGCTGTTATAAGACCCAGGTCCCATCACACAATGCAACGCAAGCCGGAGGATAGGGTTTTTACCTTATAACTGCCAAAGCATGCTTGATACGTTTAAAACACATTATTTGATACTATTATAAGTGCATAGTGTATAAAACAACTTCAAATCATAAGTATCAATCATAGGCGGCATGAGCGCCCCATCCCATTATGTCACCATACTAGGTTCTACAATTAAAACCGCAAATGTCACGTATTTGGAAATTGGATTTCCGTCTATGAACCGAGGCAAAAGATAGTCCTCAACCGATTCGAGACGCTCTAGCCCGCCCCTCAGGAACAGCCGCAACTGCCCCTTGGATCATCAGGGCCGGTCCACCGATGTGGATTATTATGCCTGAACACTACGTTTCCCCACCCTATGGGGTGTAAGTCTGGTCCGTCCGCCGACCAGAATGCATCGGCCGAAACCGATATAACCGAGGCGCCTCGCAACAACAACAACCACATAAGTCAAACTCGTCAGGGCGTGTAAAACCACTGACGCCACTTCTAGCTAGAAAGAAACGCAAGTCCTCCCTGAGGTCCGTCTCCCGTTTTTGGTTCATACCGGGTGTGAAACTCGCGAATTCACGTTACACAAAGCTGTGCCACACAGGCTGTGCTTTGATCATCACCACAAGACTTTGCTTTTCAACAGAAGCCTTGATCAATTGCCACTTAGGCGTGCCACACAGGCATTTCACTCCATGCGTTTGATATCCATCAATATATAACCCCTGAGCTCGTACGTCTCAGAGAAGGGCGTTAAGCAAGAGAATAAATTCTCCGCCGCCAAACAGATATATATTTAATAGAAATCAATCACACAGACTAAAATCCAATGTCAGACACACAGTCCATTTACAAGTCCGTTCTGGGGCTGAACGAAACCGGAGGCACCTAGTACCCCGCATATCCATCGATCTCCAAGTACGTCTGGACGATCACCAACTGTTTCCATCTTCTTGGGTGTACAGCCCAATCAAGATCATCAGCAATCACCCAAACGACGTGAAGACTTCTGGTCTTCGACCACCGTCTTCATCTTCGACACCACGTCGAATCAGTTATTCAGAATGGGATAAACCCGGTCTTTCTGAATAACTCGCGTATATATTATAAAAGTGTTACACAAACACAACATACGCCTCATTCCAATTCAGAATATTCTTTTATTCAAATATTCCTATACTTTGGGAAAAAGTTCCCATTAATTTTATCCAAGATAAATTCTTTAAATTTATTCTTTAATCTCCTTTGAATATCAATTCCAACTAGTCGGGATTATCGAACCACACCGAAGTAATCATTTATTTTATTTTCCCAATCCCAACCTATTCATCCCATGAAGTAAAACTGGTAGTACTTCATATCTAACACCACAGTGTTATCGGTAATTCAATTACCATTTCACGTTCAAACCTAATTAAAGATTTAACTATCGCTTGGAGTAAAACTGGTGATACTCCATTCTCGATCTTTTCAATCTATTTAAAGATTCATTAAAACTCCACTTAGTTTTAATCTTTAACTAGGTTAAAGAATCCGTGTCATTTAAAACACGGTTCACGATAAACCCTAAGTCACATTCATTAATTATCGGGTTAAAGAACGAGTGTTATTTAAAACACTGTTCACGATAAACCCAAAAATCAATATCAACTCAATTCCAATTAAATATCATTTAATTGGTACACTTCATTAAATCTAAATAAAAAGATTTAATCATTTCTCAACTGGGTTCAAGAACAGTGTTAGTGAAGACACCATTCACGACAAACCCAAATCACATTCGATATTCAATACAAGGCTCTGAATAGAAAATATATCGGCTTATATTCAATATCGAATTCTACGACTAACAAATGCCGTATTGGAAATAACGATATAAATATATATCTTTCAAATTTCCATAACAACACCTATATAATCACGAATTCCAACGTCGAAATATTCCGAAGACAATTTCGATTCAAATCCACTCCAATGCAATCATTGGAAATTCTGGTTATTTTTAAAACCCTTTTTCAAATTCAATTTATTTACTTAAAAATAAATAGAATTATATTTCTAGTTCAAAACTAGTTCATTTCGATAAAAACTATTTTTATCTTTTCAAATATGGAGTTTTTCGTCCCAAATCTTCACAAATCATTTCTTATGATTTTACACAAATTATTACTATTTTTAATAATTTTATCAAGGCCCGTACAGTCGATTTCCATCAATGGCCATCGAACTGCACTTACAGCGACCTTTTTCGAATTTGATTTGGACATAATTCCAAATCCAACTGTTAGATTTCAAATTTCTAATATTCATTAGAAAGCTCTTTTCGATACGAACCCAACGGTTTCGGTTTTAGGAGAATCCGACGGTCGGATCTCCCGTAATGTCCGTTTGAAATAAATGGTCGAAATTCACGAACTGCCGCGGCGCGGCGCGTTCTATTCAGGCCATTATATTATATATATATAATGTATATTTCGTCGATTTGTATTTAAAACGAATTATATAAATAGTTTTAAAATTCGTTTCAAAAGCAATTTCAACTTCCATTTCAATTCAAATCAAAATTGAATTCTTCTTTATAAATTCGGTTTAAAATTCATTTCTATCCAATTCAAGTTTCAATTCAATTTGAATTCATTTCAATTCGTTTTCAATTCAATTTGAATTCATTTCAATTCGTTTTCAAATCGTTTTCAATTCATTTCGAAATCGTTTTCAATTCAATTCATTTCGAAATCGTTTTCAATTCATTTCGAAATCGTTTTCAATTCATTTTGAAATCGTTTTCAATTCAATTCATTTCGAAATCGTTTTCAATTCAATTCATTTCGAAATCGTTTTCAATTCAATTCTATTCAATTTCAAATCTATTCAATTTCAGTTCCAATTCGACTTCATTTACAATCAATTCTTTTCAAACTATCAGATTTTGAAATCACTTTCGATATTCATTATAAAATGAATAAAATCGATATAAATATCGTTCACGTCAAAATGGCGTCAATCTAATCAACACGGCTTCATATATTGATATTTTCAAATATTCCATTTCGAATATTTCTGTTTCAAATATTTCTATTTTAAAACTGGAATGAGGCCCAATCAATTTCCATATAATGTTAATTATATGGATTTTCATACATTACTCCCATATAATAGCATTGTAAAATAATCAACCATCAACCAAAGTGCACTACACTGTATAAGCATCAAATATAGATATCTAACGCTTATAACAGCCTGTCAATCCATCGATCGACATATTTAATCAATCAGGATGAGTGAACTTCAAATTTCATCCCAACACCCGTGTGGGGTTTCAAACAAACAAACACAGATTTTATTTGTGCAGTTGGGCGATGTGTAAAATTTATCGACCCAATTAACGTCCTTCAAATAGGTGTACATAAACAAACCGTCTGGTTTGTAAATGAATATTGATTTATTCACATTCATGTTAAAAATTATATTTTCAACGATAAAACATTTTATTTTAACTTATGAATTTCTATTCAGTTCATTCTATAGATAAAATGATATTTTTATTTTTCTAAATTATTTTAGAAAATTTCGGCGGCATAACGGCACGATACTAGAAACGGGACGAGGCCTAGCCTTATCCCCGGTCTAGTGAAGGCCCACGCCATTCACACATCAATCAAAATCACCAAACAACCAAATTCAAATCACATCATATAACTAATCTATGCAACCAAACAAACAAGTCCATGGTCTGTGGACGATTGTGTCGGGTGCTACTAAGCACCGTCTGCATCCTAGTATATATATATAAATAGAAAAAGAAATTGAAAGGTGAGAAATTCTCACATAAAGCTATCCTAGCTCCACGGCACTTCGTTGATAGAAATCTTCATCGCTATCGCATCTTCGTCATCTTCGTCGCCCGTAGTCACTAAATATATAAAAATCACACATTTTTATATTTCGATGTCCTTAAAATAAAAATCACATTTTTATTTATTCACTTTAAATTCAAAAATCATATTTTTATAATTGCTTCATACTTGTAAAAATCGAATTTTTACTTCGCTACTCAATATATAAAAATCGAATTTTTACTTCGAAGTTCAATATATAAAAATCATATTTTTCTACAAATAAAAATCCTATCTTTCTACAAATAAAAATCCTATCTTTCTACAAATAAAAATCCTATCTTTTCTGTAAATCAACTATATAAAAATACGATCTTCTCACATTTCAAAATACGACCTTTTCACCTTTTAAAGTTCTAATCTTTTTCCATTTAAAATTCAAATCTTTTTCTATTTAAAATCTTAAAATAAAATCAGTTTTTAAACCTTTTTTTTTAAAAAACAGTTTTAAATGCTTTTAAAATTAGAATTTCAGAATTGAAAAATAAAATAAAGTAAAGTTTAAAAAAAACTTACTGCATCGAAGAAAGGGGGGGTGCTGCCTACGATCGCTGGAGGAAGGGGGGCCCGTTGGTGCAGTCGCAGGTGGTAGGGGAGGTGCTGCGGCCTTCTAGAGTGGCGGCGCCAGGTCTTCAGGGCGGCGGTGGCGAACAGGGTGGTGCGGCGGTTTTGGGGAACTCGCGCTGGCCATTTGGGGGTATCGCGATGGGGGGAGAAGAAGGTGGAGGGTGGCGCGACACTGGTGGGGTGGGCGATGGCGTTCGTCGACGGTCGATGGGGGAAGCCACGAGCGGTGGCTAGGGCAGAACGAGGAAACCAAGGGTGCGGGTTTTTTTTTTTTTTTTTTTAGATCTGAAGTGAAAAGTAACGGTGGGGGGGGGGTTTAAGTATAAAGGATATTATATTTTATATATATTTTAATATATTTTTTCTCTATAAAAAGTTGACTTTTCATATGAACTCTAAACGAGGCCCAACGACTGTCGCCCCTAACGTTTTACCCACATTCCGAACACAATGGGATATGTATCGTACGCTAATTTGATCGTTTCGATCAGTTTCCGTTGAATTTACATTTAAATCACTATATTGAATTTTAAACGTACATTTCGAATTACCTGGGTCACATACTAACTCTAAAAATTCTCGAAAAATATTTTCTAGCTTCGAATTGACGATACGGTCCTAACAAAACTAGTTTCGTCGAATTCTGAGACCGTTTGAAAAATGGCCAATTTCCAGTCGATTAAAATCAACTGAAACTGGTCAAACGCGTTTTCCTTTGCCACGCTCACATATTGATTCGAAAAATTACGAAATTTGAAACCTAGCAAAACTTTACATCACGGACCCAACAAAACTTGTTTCGTCGCAATCCGAGGTCGTTTGCAAAATGGCTATTTTTAAGGGCCTGAATTCCATAGCGACTATTCAGAATTTTCAACTGGACATATCTTTTGATTCCCGTTATGAAATCTCGATTTTTCGGATTCGTTGGAAAGATATTATCAAATAGATCCTAATGTTTTTGGTTTTACTAAAATCCGGATTGTTTTGCACCTGGTACATCCAATTGAAGTTTGAAATCGAATTATCGAACTACCGCGCCATTTTCAATTCTATTTATAATTATAAATAAAATTATATATATTCTAACGACGACGTATATAATATATACGTCGAATTATATTCAAATTAAATTTTTCGTCGATATTATTTAAAATAATTCATTTTAAATAATCAAAATCCGCTAAAATCGCCAAAATAAAAATTTTAAACTGGCCCAGATTTTCCGGGTTATTACAACCATGTTGATTATTCAAGAATCGAAAGTACCGGAACATTAATAGAAAGAAGTTAGAGGGTGAGAAATATAAAGAAAGAAAAGTAGAATAGAAGAAGAAGAAGAAGAAGAACATAAATGCAACATCAGAGTAAACAATAATCTCACAGTGGAACGAATAAATATATTATATAACATAACTTTGAAATAAAACCAGTATTTGTATACAATACCATTATCGGAGTACAACGCTTACAACACAACAAAATTAAACAATAACAATATAATCCTGAAGCTTCCTGCTCTAAGCTCTCCAAGTATATCTGTAAAATCCCAACTACTTGACTATCCGTACAAATTTAGGCACCCAAGAGTTTAGGGTAAAACAAAACAAAATAAAATCTGGATCGGTCATGGGACTGCTGTGAGTAAACTCCAACCACTTGATTTAACTTTTTAAAAATCCTTTTAAAGGAAAGGATGATCGTAAGACCGATCCACACATAAACACGAATGGTTTTTACCTTACGATAAACCAAAATATTCATTATATCAAAACTCTTCTGATATTATAATAGTGTCTAAATCAAAAAATCAATAAATTAAATGGAACGCTTGCATCTCACGTTCCACATACATAATATATAATCAAAAATCGTGGGCCCTTATTGGATAATGGATTCCAACTGGCAAGGTATGGGACCACCTTCCGACAGTGTATCTTTAGAGAGGAATACACCAGGTTCAACAAGAACATCTAGTAACCTAGGCTAAACATGATCGGTCACTCATTTCGCTTGAGTGTACCAAATTTATTATCACCTTGGGATCAACAACCGTTTCCCAAAAGGGATATCATCGAAATAGTTTAAAGAAGCAAATAGATTTTCTCTAGATCAGGTGACAATACACCCTAATTGGGAGCTACCCACTTAGCCATGCGACCTACCCGATTTTATACCATTTCCTGGATGTGAGGCTTAAGGTCAAAACGTATCTTTTTGACAGATCACACCTTTATTTACTTTGAATGCCCCATCATCATACTCGTCAAATCACAAATTGATTTCTCCAAAAATACCACAAATATAACGCTAAGAGAAATGAATTTCTCCGCCACCAAACTTAAATATGTTTGAAGAGATTAACTTATGCGATCTATTAGATATACTTTGTCAGACATTATTCCATAAAAGTTGTTCTTGGACTGGACAAACCGAAGGCACTATTCTGTAAACCCATCTTAGGAAATTTCTACCTAGGATTTGCCAGAACAACCCTTGCATAAACTTTGTCTTCAGTTATCTTCATCATATTTGATTCGCAATGCTATCGCCCATACGGAGTAGTTTTCAGATAATAAATCTGATCTCGGTCTCTCCGTATTGACCACAGAAAAATGGTCAAAACTTTGATAACTGTTTATTTAACTATCAAAGGAAAACATCCATACACACAATGATCTTATTTCCAAATGGAAATTTTATCGATCAATCATCTATCAACATTTTCCCTTTAAATTAATTTTTCATTGGTTTATTCTTTTTCCCATTTCCCGTTCCCATGTATTCATAAATCCTTTTTTTTAATTTAGAAAATATACGTTATTAACGTTGGAAACGTTTCCGTTTCTTATTCACGCATCATTTCTCTCCCACATCTATCAGTCTTTAACTGTAGACTAGTAAGAGAACAACTTCCTAAGTATAAACCCTGAAGGCCGAAACCAACATCAGATCGACACTTAGAAAGCCATTCAACTAAACTAATCTCCGGTCAGTTTCTAATTCCCTTAACTCCATTTTAATTCCTATTTCATAACCCAATTCCCTTTGTAAAAGTTTTATTTGCAAAATATTTGCTTTAATCCATTTTTCACATCGAATGTGAAAAATATTTCTTTTATATTATCGTATATATTAGGTCCCTAATAACTTTAATATTAATAAATTAATATCTGGATTTATAACCTACCCGGATTTATAACTTGATATTTCAAAAACAAACTAATTTAATATTAATAAATTAATATTATCATATATATTCACATATAATATCATACAGCTTCAAAATAAACATATCTGGATTTATAACTCGATATTTCAAATCCAGGTTAAATTGATATTAAATATATTATAAAAAGTGAATACTAGGCACAAGTCCCTATTAACTTTCAAAATTAGGATCACATCCGGTCCAACATTTCATGTAAATTAGGTCCCTATTTTTCAAAAGTTCGTGAAAAAAATAAACAAAAATCAAGGAAAATCATTATTAAATAAAACACGTACATGCCAAAAAATTCAGGTGTTAAAACAATTGAAAACCACATTAAAACCCAACAATACAGAAAAACACCGAAACAGCAGGTTTATGCATCAAAAATGCACCTATCCGTACATAGTTGCATATTCATGCTTATATCACCAAACTGCACTGTATATGCATACATATATGCAGTTAAATAGCAATACATGCATCATTTTACGCATATATTCATTCCTACGCTGTTTTTTCAACAATTCACGATTTTCATACATTATTGCATACACGTATGCACTTATACATGATACACGCATGCATTCATGCACGTATTCAGAAGCTTTCCTCCCTTTTGAATTTGTTGCACACATTCACGCATATATACGCAATAGTTTCATACATGTATGCTAATATTCGTAACACATGCACCTCAGTTTAACTTTATATGCATACATGTGTGCGGCTATTGAAAATAGCTGCATACGTGTATGCATATATTGGTCCAAATTTTTAGCAGAAAACACTAGATGAATATTTGCATGTTTGTATGCTACTATTGGTAATAGTTGCGCAGAAGTATGCAATTTTTTCTTTTGTAAGAATGCTTCTAGGAATATTTCCAGTTTTTTGAAAATTTTTTTTTTAAGTGTCAGCGCATATTTTTTTTGGAAAAACACGTAAGGTCCAAAAGAAGGACCTGCTTTACATGAAACATTACAGGGGTATGTCGTTTGTATTTTAAACATAAACAAGGACATGAGACAAAAGCACCCTAATAAAAATCCTTTTTATTAAATAAATAATTTGTTATAAATTATAAACGAATTCCATAGCGAATTTTCGACCTTGAAAATCAACACAACACACCATGTTGACTATTCAAGAATCGAAAATACCGGAACGTCAATAGAAAGAAGTTGGAAGGTGAGAAATAGGAAGAAAGTTAGAATAGAAGAAGAAGAAGAAGAACATAAATGCAACATCAGAGTAAACACGAATCTCACAGCAGAACGAATAAATATATTATATAACATAACTTTGAAATAAAACCAGTATCTGTATACAATACCATTATCAGAGTGCAACACTTACAACACAGCGGAAATAAACAATAGCTATATAATCCTGAAGCCTCCTGCTCAAAGCTGCCCAAGTATATCTATAAAATCCCGACTACTTGACTGCCTGCAGAAATTTAGGCACCCAAAAGTTTAGGGTAAAACAAAACAAAATAAACTCTGGGTCAATCATGAGACTGGTGTGAGTAAACTCCAACCACTTGATTTAACTTTTTAAAAATCCTTTTAAAGGAAAGGATGATCATAAGACTGATCCACACATAAACAAGTATGTTTTTTACCTTATGATAAACTAAATTATTCTTTATATCAAGTCTCTTCTTATATTATAATAGTGTCTAAATCAAATAATCAACAAAACGCTTGCATCTCACGTTCCGCATACATAATATATAATCAAAAACCGCGGGCTCTTATTGGGTAATGGATTCCAACTGGCAAGGTATGGGACCACCTTCCGACAGTGTATATCTTGAGATGAATACACCGGGTTTAACAAGAACATCTTGTAACCCAGGCTAAATATGACCGGTCACTCATTTCGCTTGAGTGTAACGAATGTATTATCACCAACGGTTAGGATCAGCAATCTTTTTCTGAAAGGGACAACATCGAAATAGTTTAAATAAGCAAATAGATTTTATCTAGATCATGTGACAATACACCCTAATTGGGAGCTACCCACGTAGCTATGTGACCTACCTGATTTTATACCATTTCTTCGTTTTGAGGCTTAAGGTCATAACGTATCTTTTTGATAGATCACACCTTTATTTACTTTGAATGCACCATCGTCATACCCACCAAATCACAAATTGATTTCTCCAAAAATACCACAGATATAACACTAAGAGAAACGAATTTCTCCACCACCAAATGTAAGCACGTTTGAAGAGATCAACTTACGTGATATATTAGATATACTTTGTCAGACATTATTCCATACAAGTTGTCCTGAGACTGGACAAACCGAAGGCACTATTCTGTAAACCCATCTTAGGAAATTTCTACCTAGGATTTGCCAGAACTGCCCTTGCATAAACTTCGTCTTCAATTATCTTCATCATATTTGATTCGCAACGCTAATGGCCATACAAAGTAGTTTTCAGATAATAAATCTGATCCCGATCTCTCCGTATTGACAATGAAAAATTTGTCAAAACTTTGATAGTTGGTTATTTAACTATCAAAGGAAAACATCCATACACATAATGATCTTATTTCCAAATGGAAATTTTATCGATCAATCATCAATCAACATTTTCCCTTTAAATTAGTTTGTCATTAATTTATTCTTTTTCCCATTTCCCATTTCCATATATTCATAAACACTTATTTTCTAAATTTAGAAAATATACGTTATTAACATTGGACATGTTTCCATTTCTTATTCACGCATCATTTCTCTACCATATCTATCAGTCTCTAACTGTAGACTAGTAAGAGAACAACTCCTAAGTATAAACCCCGAAGGCCGAATCCAACATCAGATTGACACTCAGAAAGCCATTCAACTTAACTAATCTCCGGTCAGTTTCTAATTCCCTTAACTCCATTTTAATTCCTATTTCAAAACCCAATTCCCTCTGTAAAAGTTTTATTTGCAAAATATTTGCTTTAATCCATTTTTATCATTAAATGTGAAAAATATTTCTTTTATATAATCAGTTCAGTTTGATTTCGCATTTTCCAAATTCTATTTATACTTCTATTTATAGAATTTTCATACAAAATCCTATTTTTATTTCCAATCACCTATAATCTGCTTTATGATTCCCTTTGTGAATGTTGAGTTTACATTCCATAAAAATATCCGTGTGAAAGCCGATTTTTACTTCTTAATATAAATTCAGACTTATATTTTTATTTATCCAATGATAAATATTTCTCTTAATTTATAAACATTTCTTATAAATTATTCTGCTCAATTTATCTATTAAAAACATATTTCTATTTAACATCTACTTTAAATCAATCTTCTCATAATTCTTTTATAACTCAAAATTCCCTTTTTATAATTCTATTAATTTTTAAGCAAATTATATCCATTCCATATAACTATTATTAACTTTGTAAAGAAGTTTCTTATTTAATTTCCAAATATTTCCTTTTTATAAAATCTACTGATTTTATAAAATTCTTAAATTTAATACCCACTTCAAAAATTACTTTTATAATCGAATATTACTTATGGTATTTCAAATACCAAATAAAACGATTATGTACCATCCAAACACACACACACAATCAATTACAAATAATATATCACATCATATATCATAATGTGAAAAATGGTAATATAAATGTTGAGGAATCCAGTTGGGTCCCTCCAACCTGTTTCCCTGCATCCACATATGTTAATCAACATCAATATTTTAATTTCACATTAATATGAAATATCATAGTAAACATAATTAATAATCGATCAACGATATAACTATATCAAACATTTTAACCAATTTTATCAACCATTCATCCAAACAACCACGACACAGTATAATATTACTATAAATAAACTTAAAACTCATTTATATAAAAATATAAATGAGTCAGAGTTAGTGAGTTTACTCACATTTGTCGTTAATCATTAAATAATGATTAACGGTCATTTATTCAGATCAGACATTTTATTTTGCCTTAAATTGAGACGAGCTCCAATTCTCTCCAAATAAGTTCCAATGTGTAGCCATCGTCCATATGATCCCAAAGGATCATGTTTTGTCCAATTCTGATCAAGTATGTAGAAGTTATTAATATTACAAGTTTCGTGCACATATAAAGGTTATTCACTATATAGATTAAATAATTAAATCAATCCTTAATCACCTTCTTTAAATTCCTAATCCACGTTTTAATTTTCTAAACTTCCACTCATCCTCCTCCTACAACAGCGTACCCGTTCACAAGACAATGTCAAATACCTTGACCTCAAAACACTCCTCCCATTCATTAAAAATCCAATAAAAATCACCAACACTTCTCTATAAATAAATATTTAATTTCTAACTAAACATACTTAATCGTTACTCACTCCTTTTATTCTCCTTCTCCCATCAGAACATACGAAAACCAGCTCCATCATTTAGCCATTCACACATACTTTTTCCCTCAATATTTATGTCTTCACTTCATTGAAATCAAAACCGACAAGTCCTGAGATCTCCTTTTCCCAAGCTCTCCATCCTCAGCCCATTTCTATGCATCTTGAACACCATTTCTCATCGCAGTCTCTCTGGTTTTGATGACACCTGTAGCAATTCATGTGACACTGAGGATGGCCGAACACCATAAAATTTCGCATACTAGTTCTACTTGATGCAACAAACCCCACCCCAATGCTCATTTCTTTTATCGAATCCCCAATCGCTTGTGAAATTGAACCCTAGCTTCATTGTGTACTTACAATAGAGGCGAAAAATATTCGAACTCAATGGAAAAATACTAGCGTGAAGAGGAGGATTCAAGGATCACCAAAACATAAGTTTCTTGATTTATGCCTTTTCCTTTGAATTTCTATAATTTTCCAATGCACAATTTCACTGTTAGAAGAAAAATGATGATGATGGAAGAGAATTTGACCAGGGAACGAAGTGTATTAGGGTTAGTAAGGACGTAGTGGTATTTATAGGATAATTTTAATATTTTTATATTCAAATTTTATATTAATATTTATTTTAACGCTGTCTATATTTGTTGTTAAAAATCCCTCTGATCACATACAATATCCAAATTCGATGAAAACTGACATACACCTACGGTTCGACATTGCGGACCCAACGAAACTTGTTTCGTCGAATTCCGAGTCTGTTGGCTCTCACAACATATTTTTTTAAAGTCAATCTATTGACGGTTTTTCACATCAAAATCCCGTACGGCCACATACTTACTCCAAAAATCACGAAATTTGAAATTTAACAATAATTTAATATTCTGGATCCAACAAAAATAATTTCATCGAAAAGGGAGGTCGCTTGCGAAAATGGCTATCTTTAAGGCTCTAAATAAACCAATAAAAATATTAATATATTCAAAAACAAATTAATTTAATATTAATAAATTAATATTATCATATATATTCGCATAGAATATCATATAGCTTCAAAATAAACATATCTGGATTTATAACTCGATATTTCAAATCCAGGTTAAATCGATATTGAATATATAATAAAAATCCTTTTTGTTAAATAAATAAATCGTTATAAATTCTAAACGAATTCCATAGCGACTTTCGGGAAATTTGATTTGGACATAACTCACAATCTACAAGACAAAATCTTGTTTTTTCTCTCCTGTTAGAAAAATATCATTTAATAGATTCCAACGTTTCTTATTTCAAATAAATCCGACTTAAAACGGATTCTGTATATTCAATTAAAGTTTCGCCAAATTATGAATTACCACGTCATTACGAGTTCGATTTAAATTATATTATAATTTATTCATTCTAACGTCATTTATTAAATAGACTCGTTGTTAAAATTCGAATCCAGACTTAACCAAATCTCTTATACTATCCAATTCACACAATATTGTTAATTCAATTTAATTTTGATTAATTCGGAATTAAATATATTATTCAATTATTCATACTAATTAAATATTCTATATTATTTAATTCAAGTCGTTTTATTTTACCTAATAAATATTCAAATAATTAAATTTAATTAATTATTAAACCGTTAAAAATATGTGACGTTACAGCTTTGGAGGAAGGCTATAAATAGGGGGTAGGAGGCATGGAGAGGCCCATTAGTGGGCTGGTGGAAGGCTATAAATAGGGGGTAGGAGGCATGGAGAGGCCCATTAGTGGGCTGGTGGAAGGCTATAAATAGGGGGTAGGAGGCATGGAGAATAGTTTACTTTCTCCATTCTCTCATTTGGTAGAGCAAGAGTTCCTCCATTTCTCCATTCTCTTCACCTTTCCACGATTAAAGCTTAAAGAGTAAAAGATCTACAACATTTGAGGCTAGATCTACGGAGATCCAAGGGAGAGATCATCAAATCTAAGAGTTTAGAGTAAATTCTTCGCTGTCCGGATCTAGATCTAAGTGTTTTTGGGTTGTTTTGGAGAATTGTTAGTGATATGCATCTCTCACATAGATTCAATCAAATATACGAGTGTTTGATCTTGTTTTTTTTATTAAATTCAAGTGTTTTCTCTAAGATTTACATCATGGTAAGTCTAGATTCATATGAATCGGCATAGGATCTAATTTAGCAACTTAAAACTGGTAATTCCTATGCTATTACATATGTTTATGCAAGTTAGATCCATAATTTAGTTCATATGTTCATTTATAATGATTTTGGTGAATTTTAAAATTATTGATGATAATTGTCATATTCAAGTTGTTAGTGATTTCATATCATGTTTGTGGTTGAATTTGATGAATTAAATGAGTTGATTTGGACTTTGCTTGAATGGATCGGTCGGCATGTGTATTGGTGGATTGATCGACTCCAAGAGGATGGGTCGGTCGTACAAGGTCATTTCTGAAATCGTGCCGCAGCCCAGTGCGCTCTAAACACTGTGGTTGGTGGCATGAACTTTGTGGTTTATTTCATAGCAAATGGACATAACGCTATGAATTGTGTTGAATCATATACCGATGTTATTTGGTTCAGTGATGTTGTGACTTCGAGGGGAATTCAAGTGGGAATATTCGAAGTGTTGAATGTGCTCGTTGATCGATGTGGAAAAACGGATGAGATGACAATTCAAAGGTCATGAGTTAGTGGATAATGGTTGCTTGAGAAGGTTGCTTGAGCTATGAAAAGTCATCGGGTTGGATGATTAGAGATGCGAAGGTCGAGA
This sequence comes from Allium sativum, assembly GCA_030737875.1. NCBI lineage: Eukaryota > Viridiplantae > Streptophyta > Magnoliopsida > Asparagales > Amaryllidaceae > Allium > Allium sativum. The sequence continues at coordinate 341,801,385 of CM060926.1, forward strand.
AGTTATCGTTGTCGTAAGTTCTAGCAGGCTCAAAGCAGGGGTACAATGGGGGCACCCAAAAAAATGGAAGGTTGATGGTTGAGTACCCTGGGTATCGTTAAAAGGCCTATTCATCAAGGTTGGACAAACATACGTATCGTTGAAAGGCGTATAGAGTTTATGCTAGAAGTAGGGTTACCATTCGCCCTTGACATATGGCAAGGTTGGCCGTCATATGATTAACGATGGTTTCGAAGCAGGATTGGCGGTGATAGACAGAGTCTTTCATGCATGCTGGATGTTTTGTTTGTACCGTCTCACGTTGATTATCCAACGTCAAAGGAAATGTTCCTTGGTTACTTGTCTGATAATGGTTTTGGCCTTTGGGGCTTGTGCTTGAGGAATGTTGAATTGATTAGGATGGTTTATGTGAGATATATAATCTGGATGCTATGAATGCTATTGTTAGTTGCTTCTGATTGCCATGAATAAATGGTTGTTCTATTTCCATGTGTGAATGGTTGAAATGTTTGATGTAAAAGCTATCACTGTCTGACGTGGGGAAGGCAAGTTTGGGTTTTTCTCTGGTGTAGTGGGTAAATTAGTATGTTTACCTATCCATTCTCATATACTTTATTGATGATGTTCGTTAGTTATTTTATTGCTCACTAAGACTGTTGTCTGACTCAAGGTTTTATGTTCCCCTCTTATTACCATGGGTTGTTCATTCGGTTGTTGATAGGCAGACTAGGTAGCAGGTGATAGGTGATAGCTTAGTGAGGACGATGTTGCAGTTCGGGGGAGAGCAGGAGGCTAGTGTATTATCTTACCTACTATATAGTATTTGGATTTACGCTGTTTTTTATTCTTTTCTGAGTGCTGTAGTGAGGAAATTTTTATAAACACTATTGTTGTAATACACAATGGATATTACTTTCTAATTATTATGAAAGACTAGTATTTTCTGCTCCACTAATATTACCTATTGTATGTATTCTATTATATTTTATCCTTGAGCTATGAGATTTACGACAGGTACCATTTGTGTTATCATACCTTGATGATCGTCCATAGCAGCCTGGCACACCCTTCAATGCATTATACCTCTTGTTTAGTGTGTGGGTTATGGGTAATCGTCACATTTGGTATCAGAGCTCTGGTTAACGATTTTGGCCAAAGTTCGAAGATGCAATTATGTATGAGAGACATATTTGTAGATTTCAGTTGGATGTATACTATATAGTGTATATAGTATAGTAGGTTTTTACTTCTTTAGCAGCTTTTCTTTCTAGTGGCTAATCATTCTAATTTGCAGATTTAGAATGAGTCGACGTGCTTCAAGATATACTGCTAGAGAAGGGGCTATGCCTGGAAGGGGTAATGGCGGTACAGCAGATTACCCAGCCAAGTTTGAAGCCATTATGGAAGCATTCATGGAAAGGGTACCCGCTCCAGTGGCACCCACGGTAGATGTAGGCGTGTGAGTTCCTAGTGTTGTGGATATTGCGAAGTTGTGCAAAGATTATGCATCTCTAGGAGGGAAGCCATTCAAAGGAACTGAGCCAGCTAAAGAGGTTCAAAGGTGGATGGATTCTTGTATCCGTATTTTTAGAGACTTGGGTTTGGATCATGCAACTAAGAGAAAGCTTGCGTCAAGGCAGTTGCAAGGCAGGGACATGGAGTGGTGGAATTCTGTTACACTTGAGACTCCAGAGGAAGGGATTTCATGGGAGCAATTCCAAGTTAAATTCGAGACAAAGTTTATCTCTACCGCTCAAAAGTCTGCTCTGTTCAAGAAGTTTGTAGAGTTGAAACAAAATAGTCGTTCTATGCTTGATTAAGTTTCTAATTTCGAGGCCTTGTCCAGATAAGCTCTTTCATACATTGACACATCCTATCAGAAGAACGAGAAGTTTGTCAAAGGTCTGGATACCTATATTGGAAGGTTATTGGTGGATTTTCTTGACGATCCATTTGAGAAGGTTGTGGAAAAAGCTGTTTGTCATGAAAGCTTGTTTCCTAGGGAAGCAAATGTTGTAGCTGCAACCAAGGAAGTTCAGAAACCATAGCAGGGTGATAATAATAAAAAGAGGAAGCAACAACAACAGAGAGGAAAGGATGGCCAAAAGAAGCCAAAGAGTGAGGTGGTTTTCTTTAATTGCCAACAGAAAGGTCATTTTTCTAATGAGTGCAAGAATCCCAAAGCTGAGAAGAAGTGCTTCAAGTGTGGAAAGCCTGAGTATGAGAAGAAATATCGTCCACAATCAGCTAAAGGTAAGCAGGTCATGAAGGCATATGCTTTGGAAGTCGTGCCATATTCTTCAAGAGCTCCTACTGCAGAGGAGAAGGGAAAGGGTGTCGTCATTCAAGGTACTCTTTCAATTAATGGTGTTTCAGTTCGTGTTTTGTTCAATACTGGAGCATCACATTCTTTTACCTATAATGAGCTTTTGTGCTTCTTGGGTTTGGAACCCGAGATTTGTGATAGACCATTGATGACTAATCCGGTTGGGGGTTCATCCAGTTTGTGCATGTTGTGTTGTGGTCTAGTATTGTCGAGTCATGGTTGCTCTTTTTTGTGTCATTACTTTGTTCTTAACTTCGCTGGGTTCGGAATCATCTTTGGCATGGATTGGCACAAGAGGTATGCATAAAGGGTGAATTGCGAGAAGCTAGAGGTAAGAGTCGGGGATGTGGCAGGGGGAAAGGTGTTGATTAGATGTAAGCCCGAAGACGGAGTCTTTGTAAGCAATCTATATTCGCTTGTGATTCCACAGGAAGACTCGTCATCAGTGCTGATCGCGAATGAGTTTGAAGATGTCTTTCACGAGGTCAAAGGGTTGCCACCGCATTGTGAGATCGATTTTAGGATAGATTGGGTCAAGGGTGCTAGACCAATCATTGTGCCTCTTAGGTGGATAGTGCATAAGGAACACCGAGAGTTAGAGTCATGAGTTCGTGACCTTTTGGGAAAAGGATTCTTTCAGAGGAGTGTTTCCGAGTGGCGTGCACCAGTAGTGTTTGCAACCAAGGCTGATGGCTCGTTAAGATTGTGTGTGGACTATCGTGATATGGACAAGGTAACCAAGAAGAACAAGTATTCGTTGCCGAGGTTTGATGACTAGTTCGATCAGCTTCACAAAGCCAAAGTGTTTTCTCAGATGGGCTTGGCAATGGGATTTCAGCAGTTGAGGGTGGCTAGGGATAGTGTGCCAAAGACTGCTTTTAGGACACCGTCCAGTTTCTTCGAATGGTTGGTGATGCCATTCGGTTTGACTAATGCGCCAGCGTACTTTGTGGATCTTATGAATAGATTTTTCAGAGATCAGTTGAACAAGTTCGTGCTTGTGTTCGTGGATGATATTCTGGTTTAGTATCGAAATGAGGAAGAACATAAGACGCACTTGAAAGTTGTGTTAGAAATCTTGTGAAAGCATCAGCTGAGAGCTAAGTTTTCGAAGTGTCACTTCTAGAAGAGCGAAGTGAGGTTCATAGGCCATGTTGTTTCTGGATATGGTATAGCGGTTGACCCGGCTAAGGTGGAAGCAATTTAGGAATGGGATTGACCTAAGAATGCAACGGATGTTTGGAGTTTCCTTGGGTTAGCAGGATATTACTGACAGTTTATCAAGGATTTATCCAAGATAGCTGCATCGTTGACAGGATTGACGAAGAAGAACCAAGTGTTCACATGGGATGCAAAGTGTGAGTAAGCTTTTGGAATCCTGAATGTGAAACTAATGAGTGCTCCTGCGTTGACTATTCCAAGTGGGAATGAGGAGATAGTGGTATACACTGATGCATGTAGCACTGAACTTGGAGCAGTGCTAATGCAGAAGGATAAGGTTGTGGCCTACGTGAGTCGACAGCTGAAGGCGCATGAGAGAAATTACCCAACTCATGATTTATAGTTAGCGGCGATCGTGTTTGCTCTGAAGATGTGGAGACATCACCTGTTGGGAGTTTGATTCAAGTTGTTTACGGATCACAAGTCGTTGAGGTATCTTTTCTCCCAAAAGGATTTGAATCTTTGGTAGCAACGATGGTTAGAGTTTCAGCATCGTATGATTTTGGTATAGCCTATACTCTTGGTAAGGGTAACGCAATTGCAGATGCATTAAGTCGAAGACACGTAAGTTTAGGGGCGATGTTTTCAGAATGGAAAAGCCTCGAGTATTTGGCAAGGTTCGATTTCAGTCCAAGGTGTGAGTTGGAACCAGAAATGTTGGCAAGCTTATCGATAAGACCTACTCTTATTGAAAGGATTGGCAAGTGCCCAAAGCGAGATGTGAAGCTTGTCGAGTTTATCCAAAAGCTAGAACCAAAGAATAAAGAGTTCGAAGTCAATCGAGAAGGTTGCCTTCAAAAGCAAGGGCGACTAGTTGTTCCTCATATCAATGGATTGAGAGATGAAGTTCTAAGGGAATGTCATCACTCGAAGTTGACGATTCATCCCGGTGGTAATAAGATGTATCAGGACATGAAGCGAATCTACTACTGGGAGGGGATGAAGCGAGATATTGGAAAGTTCATTTCCAAGTGCATGAACTGTTAGTTGGTGAAAGCCGAACATAAAAAGCCGAGTGGATTGCCTCATCCACTGGAAGTTCCTACGTGGAAGTGGGAGCAAATATCGATGGATTTTTTCGATGGACTACCTAGAACTAGGGCAAGAAACGAAGGGATCTGGGTCATCGTGGATCGCTTGACCAAAAGTGCAAACCTGTCAAATCGACTAGGACGACATCAAAGTTGGCTGAACTTTATGTGAAATGGATAGTTCGATTACATGGTATCCCAAAGATCATAGTGAGTGACCGAGATCCATTGTTCATGAGCGGGTTTTGGAAGAGTTTGCAAGAAGCTTTGGCAACTGAGTTGTGTTTGAGTACGGCTTATCATCCCCAAGTTGATGGTCAAACCGAGAGGGTTAACCGAGTTTAGGAAGATCTCCTAAGGGCTTGTGTGGTAGACTACGGAGGATCATGGGAAGACCATCTACATCTAATTGAGTTTTCATATAATAATAGCTACCAGTCTGGCATTGGGATGGCACCATACGCGGCGTTGTATGGGAGGCCGTGTATTTCTCCGGCACGTTGGTTAGAAACTGGAGATAAGTTGATACTTGGGCCAGAGATGATGAGAGAGACACCACATTGTATTGATATTGTTTGTCAACGAATGAAGGCGGCCCAAGATCGGCAAAAGAGTTAGGAGGATAAATGTCGTAAGGATTTGGAATTCGACGTTGGCGACATGGTTTTCGTAAAGATTTCACCGTTGAAGCATGTAGTTCGATTCGGAAGTAAAGGAAAGTTATCTCCAAGATTCATTGGACAATTTCCGATAGTCAAGCGAATTGGAAAGCTCGCTTATAGATTGGAGTTACCCGAGAAGATGTCGAATGTGCATAATGTCTTCATGTGTCGTTTCTAGGGAAATTCGTGCACGATTCGAATGTAATGGTATCTCCAGAGCAGTACGAAGACCTAGAAGTAGAAACTGCACTTACGGGAACTCTAAGCCACTTTGTGTTGCGGGGAATGGCACGAAACAGCTTAGGAGGAAGACAATTAAGTTAATCAAGGTACAATGGAGCAAGGATGGCGACAATTATACGTGTGAGATGGAAGAGAGCATGAAGGCAACCCATCCAAAACTTTTCGTCGGTATAACCAGTTTGTATCGTATGGCCTTGCATCATTGTAACTTGTGCAATGGTTGTTTTAGAATTCCACGTGCTAGGATAGGGCTATTGATGCATGGTCTGATGGCTTCTAGTTTAGATGATAGAATTGGCTGCAGACAAGTAATATGCATGCAGAATTGTTGTGCTTGTTTATATTTGTTCGGATTTTGGGGGCAAAATTCCGGGGGAGGGGGGAGAATGTAACAGCCCGCATTTTACGTATCGGAAGATCGTAAAATATTTTAATTTTATTCTTCGAGGGTGGGATCATTCTCATATTTTAATATGTTACTTGTGGGGATGTGAGACATGTCCATAATTTTTACCAATTTTGTTTGTGACCATTTTTCCCCTGTCGGTCTTGTACAGGGCATAACTTTTGACTCAGATTGAATCAGGTGTTAAGACCTGTGCCATTGGAAAGGAAATGATGATTCCCTTTCCTTAGAGTGGTAACATTAAAGATTTTGCTCAGCTGTTTGGGAGGAATCACTGTTTTAAGGTTTAGCAGTTAGCTGTTCAGGTTTGGTAAGCTATAATGTGTTGATTTGGAGAGGCCTGTTAGTGGGCTGGTGAAAGGCTATAAATAGAGGGTAGGAGGCATGTAGAATAGTTTACTTTCTCCATTGTCTTATTTGGAAGAGCAAGAGTTCCTTCATTTCTCCATTCTCTTCACCTTTACACCACTAAAGCTTAGAGAGTCAAAGATCTATAACATTTGAGGCTAGATCTACGCAAATAAAAGGGAGAGATCATTGAATCAAAGAGCTTAGAGCAAATTCTTCGCTATTTGGATTTATATCTAAGTGTTTTTGGGTTGTTTTGTAGAATTGGTGAGTGATATGCATCTCTCACACGGATTCAATCAAATATATGAGTGTTTGATCTTGTTTTTCATCAAATTCAAGTGTTTTCTCTTAGATCTACATCATGGTGAGTCTATTTTTGTAACGACCCAGTTTTTGATCGATTAATTTTAAATATTTAATATTTATTTAAATATTGAATTGATAATATAAAAGAATTTCTATATTGAGTTATCAATCAATAATCGATATAGGATTTAATTTTTAATATATATATATATATATAATTATTGTAATACGGTAATATGAAATAATTTAATTCGAAGATAAAACTGAATCGAAACGGTTCAGATGATCAATATATATTCTATCTGAATATAAACGATGATAATAGTAATTTATTGTTGAAGAATTTATTTGTTTCAAATTTAAATTTATTTTATATTAATTTAATATGGTTATTTTATATTTACGTTCGAGTTAAATTTTATAGTCTATTCTATTATATTTAGAATAGTGTTATAATGTTGAAATATCAGTCGTTACGTTGAAATAGCGGTTCGTGATCTCCCGTTATGAACCCCAGGATAATTGTAATGGATAAGATCGAAATCGAATCGAAAATCAAATCGATATCTATTTTAAAAGGATAAAAATCTCTTTATTTCAAATCGCATTAAATAGAAATCAAATCGAAATTTATGACAGTGTACCTTCACCTACCACATATTCCTTAACACCGAAGTATCTTCTTCTATAAATCGTGCTGATCCTTTCCCCTTTGCTTCTTTCCATTTCTATTCCCGTTCTTCTGAAATTAACCCGAGCTTTGAAGAAAACTTAAATGGTTATTCAATATAATCGCAATGTGTTCTCCCTATCTTTCTCTTTTCATCTCGTCCTTTAACAATCCATTCTCACTGCTTTTAAAATTAAATCGATTACCATATAAAATCAAAAGCGTTCTCCCCTATATCCTCAAAAAAATGAAAAACCCAATTCAATTTCAGTTGTAAGGCAAATTTCCTAAGCCAATAGGAAGAGCTCGCGAGACCGGTTATCGCGACCTAGAGAGATTTGCGAAATCACTGTTGAACTTGGAGTCGATCTAATAACGAAGACAACGGCGAGCTATGGCCATGATTGTTCGATGATTCAAGCGTTGATTGTGAAGAGTTGAGGTCAACGTTGATCTTGAGGGTGGTAAGGAGCGGTTTTCCCATAGTCCGATCTATTTTTGAGCGAAGTGTCGCTACTTTTATCTGTACAACATCGAGCGGAGCACCTAGGACGGAATCCAAAGGAGGGCGACGAGTTTGTCAATGCGGTGCTTACGAGCTAGAGATTCAGATGAGGAATGAAATGCTGAATGAGTAAAACACTTATAACGGCAGAATTCAAGTGAGAGGTTTACAGTTTGCTACCGGGTGTGTTTGGGTGTTCCTGTAGGAGCTCAGTTTCGTATATGGTATTGTAGTGGATGGCAGTAGCAAGCGTGGTGTTTTAGAGTTCATTCCAAAACTTGCTATGAGATTTCCGGTGCTAGTGTGAGGTTGGATGTGATTACAGGATGAATTCAGAAAGGAAGAGTGGACTAAAACGAAATTAAGGTAATTATTATTTTATTTACAATTAGAAAATTTTATTTTGTTATAATATGCTTTAGATAACAACAATAAAATGATTAGTAAAGTTTAGAGGGTTAACTACAGGCATGGAATTAAGGAGTTAATTGGGTGATTTATATTTAATTAATGAAGTTGTTAGTTTTATAATTTGTTTCAAATAAATAAAATATAAGTACAAAATTGTGACAATTATATATGGTTCATATGAAATCAGGATTACACGAAAATGAAGTCCATTGGGTTCTTATTGACGTAGACCTCCCTGGGAGTAATTTGGAGCTAATGGGGATTTTTGTCTAACTTTAAACTATTGTTTAAAATTAGATTAAAACGACGATAAGTCATCGAATAAAAATCACGGTGAGTAAATCTCATTCGGCTTTTATTTAGAATTATTTTTATCAGTATAAATAATTGTTCATTGGTTGTTTGCTTGCATTGGAGTTTTATTATGGCTATGTTAAATATATATTAGTTATTTAGGATTGGTGTTTGTGGTTATTATATATATATATATATATTGGTGATTGGTTGGATTCCCGCAGTACCATTAGCGGATGCCCGCAGTATCGTTAGCGGATGACCCTATACGTCCCACGCTATGATAGTGGATGACCTTCTATACCACGATATCCTGCAATGAAGCAGGATGGGTATTATTAATGTTGACTAACGTCTATGGATGCAGGAAAACAGTTGGAGGAATCCAACTGGATTCCTCAAAAACATTATTGTTTGTTTGTTTCACATATATTATCATATATGATATGTTAAAAACCTGTGATTAATAGTTGAGTGTTTTGGGTGTGGTTAAATATCACTGGGGCCTGAAGATATATAAAAGTATCGTAAAAAGGATATTTGAGATTTGAAAAGATGAAAAAAAAATTCAAATAGAATTTGAAATTTTAATGAGCTATAGAAAGATATGTACTGGTTTGAATAAATAAAAACAAGTAATGAATTTGTAAACATTGTTTATGAATTAAATAATACAAGAAATTGAAGTGAATTTATAAATGGTGTTTATAAATAAAATAGATTGATTTTCACTGGATAATCAGATAATTGAAATGTAATTATAAACAGTGTTTATAGATAAAATGGAAAAAAATTATCATTTGATAATTCGAATATTTAAATTCAAATGTGAATTTAAAAATAGAAATGGGGAAATCGTTTAAAGAAATAAACGATGGGATTTATTCTGTTGTTCAGAATATAAATTGAACTAAAATAAATCTGCAAGGATTTATGGTTTGAATTCGATTAATTTGAATTTATTCAAAAAGAAGTTAAAGAGAAAATTCAAATGGAATTTGAATATAGAAAATTAATAGAATTTTAATATAGAAACTTCAAATAGAATTTGAATATAGAAAATTCAAATAGAATTGAATGTAGAAAATTCAAATGGAATTTGAATATAGAAAATTCAACTAGAAATTGAAAATAGAATTTGAAAATTGAAAGTTGAAATCATTTCGAAATGGGAACGACGAATATATTTCAGAATACGGATTTTTAAACAGAATAGAAATAAATCCAAAGGATTTATAACTTGTCAAAGGAATTGGAATTTAATATAGAAGATCGAAGTATAAATAAATTTATTTCCGAGTTAGGGAAAATCGACAATTTTAGAAAATCGGAAATATTATGTTGAATTGGAAAATTTGATTAGATATATATTAAAAATATATTAGAATGGAGTTGAATTTATTTTAAACGAAGTTTAAAAGTTTATATATATAAATATAATTAAAACGAACTCGCCGCAGCGCGGTAGTTCGTAAATTGGCGTTTCGAACTTCAATTGAGTACATAGAACTCAAATTAAGTCGGAATTCTTTGAAACAAGAACTGTCCGGACCAATTAGATAATAGTTTTCTAATGGAAGAAAAAATTCTGAATTTCGTTGTATATATTTTGAGTTATGTCAAAATCAAATTTTCAGAAAAACAACACCATAACCGCTATATAACCATAATGGTTTATTTAAATTAAATTAAGAATTCTATGCAAATAGAATATGGATTTTCATTATTAAAATCCAGACTTGAGTTATAAAAATAAACATGAACTCAAGTGATGTAAAGGGATTGATTTTTACAGAAATCAGATTGTTAATTATTGGATAGAATTAAATAATTTAAAAGATAATTTGTTAAAATAGAAATTGAAATGGTGCTTTGGATAAGTGATTTAGATTTGTGGATTTCATATTCGAAAGTGAATATGAAACATGAAAGGAAAATAGAATTCAATGGTTTTATAAACAAATTAGAAATATTTGAACATGATAGGTTCAAATTGAAAATGAAATGGACAGAAGAACCAATTAGAGAATAAATTAGCGAACTGAGTTAAAATGACCAGTCTGAGTTGGAATAAATTAGAAATGGACGCATATGTGTTAAACAGGTAAGGAATGAAGAGAATGAAGTTTATAATTTGTGTGCCCGACAAAAAGGTACACGTTTAAATTCCATATGAGGTTTTATGCGCCGAATCGGCAAGCCACTTGGCTTTTTGATTTTCTTTTTGAATGGAAAGGGCCTAAAGAGGCGAGTTGAGGTTTGAACTATTCGCCGGTACAAAGGAGATTATGGCGAATTTTTCCGAAAATTTAAGGAGTTAGAATATTTTTAAGATAATTTGATAGTTAGAAATCAACGTATCGATATTTATAGAATTCTATAAGGAAACAAACTTAGAAATAGAATATTATAAACAAAAAGAAAATCTATAATTGAATATGATAAAATTAGAAAGAGAAACTTATGCGGGTTTAAAAGTGAATAATTGGTTTTATGATGTTGATTATTCGAGGTAAGTGGTCCTGCCGTGTTGAAGTTAAGGATGTTTTCAGTCAAGGTCTGAGAGGTAGTTATACCCCAACTTGATTGATTTCGTTTTTAACCGATAAATGACAAGATCCAGTCTCGAAGAGAAATGTTTGAATAAGAGTTGGTGGAATGCAGTATTTTGGGTTGTTTGTAACGATGTTTTACACAACATTCGTTTTGACCAAAGTAAGTGGAATTTTGGAAATATATCAAAAATATTTCCTAAGTATAAAAATAACCGAGTCGGGAAAGAGATAAGTGATTGAAATGTTTTCAATTGCAAATAGAAGATATTTTCTACCTATAGAAAATAAAAGGAGGCGATATATGGAAATGTTTTCCAAATAGCGAAAAGGGTCAAGATGATTGTTGAAAATATTTGGTTAACAAATATTGATAAGGAAATGAAGTAGTGATTTAATTAATGAAATATTAATTAAGAGCCCAGTGATTGTTTGATGTTTTGAATGGATGTTTGTTTTTCTTCGATAGTTAAATAACCGAAGTGTTTGCCGTTATCGTTGTCAATACGGAGAGACCAGTTGGATTATTATTCGTGAACCACTCCATATTGGCAGTAGCATTGCGAGTTAGACTACATGAAGATAATTGAAGATGGGGTAAATTGCAAGGACTTTTTCTATTAATAGAAATTGTGTGGTTTCGTTCAGTCCCAGAACGAACGTAAATGGACGAATGTCTGACAGAGTATTTGCAATGATCATATATGTTGTTCTGTATAAATATATATGGTGGCAGAGAATTTATTCTCTTAGCATAATATCCAGAATATATTTTTGCAAATTAATTAGTGATTAACGGATCTGACAATGTGGCATTCAAAGTGATTGTGCTATCAATGAATGACAAAGAATCGTAGCCTCAGGCCTCAACGACCGGGAAATGACAAAAATCGGGCAGGCAGCATGGCTATGTGTGTCGCTCCCATTAGGATGTATAATCACCTATCCAGAGAAATTCCTTTTACTTCTTTAATCTATCAATGCTATCCCTTTTCGGGAAATGGTTTCTGATCCCAACCGTTGGTGATATACATTCGATACACTCATGCGAAATGAGTGGTCAGTCACGTGTGGGCCGGGTTGCAAGATGTTCTTGTTAAACCTAGTGTATTCCTCTCTAGAAATACACTATCGGAAGGTGGTTCCATACCTTGTAACGTTGGAAATCCAATCTCCACTAAGTGCCCTACGGTTTTTGGTTTTATATTATATATGGAGCGTGAGATGCAAGTGTTCCGCTAGATTCTATTTATTTGATGTAGACATTATTATAATATCACTGGATTTGATATCAAAAATATTTTTGGTTATCGTAAGGTAAAAACTATCCATGTTTATGTGTGGATCGGTCTTATGATCATCATTTCTTTCAAAAGGATTTTGAAAGTTAAACAATTGGTTGGAGTTTACTCACACCAGTCTTATGACTGACCCAGAGTTTATTTTGTTTTTTTGTTTTCCCGAAACTCTTGGGTGCCCAAATTTGTATGAGCAGTCAAGTAGTCGGGATTTTTCAGATTCACTTGGAAGAGCTGGAAGAATGAGGCTTCACCAGTTAGCTATAGACTATCATATTTCCGCTGTGTACTATGTTGTATCTGGAAGCAGGTGTTTATAATTGTTCCAGGAATAACTGTTGTGTTCTAATAATGATATGTAGATACAGTTACTGATTTGTGTTTCAAAAGTTATGTTATATAATATAATTTATTCGTTCCGCTGTGATATTTGTCTTCTTTGTTTTCTTCTATTCTAACATTTCTTTCTTTCTATTTCTCATCCTCTAACTTCTTTCTAATAATGATTCGTATTTCTGTGCAATTTGGGTTGGACGTGTGGTGTTATTAGTCAACTCAGATAGTACGAATTTGCGGGCCGTTACAGTTGGTATCAGAGCTTAGGTTGAGCGAATACCTAGGCTTTGGTGGGTTGTGTCATTAGAGATAGGGTCAGTAGTACCTTAGAATGAGTTGAGTATATATATACAAGAGCGCGTATTTGTTAATTGATATAAAAATTGTTTTATATTGTGTTGGCTAGTCTGTTGAGTGGGTTATAAATTTTGATCAAATCGTGGGACACCATAAAGTCGATAGGAATTTCTAAACACTTGAATAGAGAAATTTGGCACAATAATGTTTTAAAAGTGGGTAAATGAAATAATTTTACCAAAAATTCTATTTTTATATAGAAAAGAATAATTTTCTGGAATTATTATATTATATGGATGTGTTGGTTGTTAAAATTATTATCCAGTAAGATTATAAAATTGAAATGGTTATATAAAACCAAATAAAATTTGTATATGAATGAAATATTCAAATAAGATGAACCGGAATTGGATTCAAAATTTGAATTAAGAATTCAAAATCCTGGGTGTTTTGAAAAAATATTTTCTGAAGTATATTAAATTAATTTAGCATTTCTTTAAAGGGTTTTTTAAATAGAAATCATTTCAAATGGATTTTGAAAGTGTTAAAGCACTGAACTCACTTCAGTGGCTGGAAAACAATTTTGATGATGAGTGCTGCTTCATCGGTGTTCATTTTCGAGTTTCTAAGTGTTGAATGGCTTCCTTAGAAAAAAATTTGGTAGAAATTTGAAAGAAAACAAGATGGGTTGAAAATTCAAATGTTTTAAATTTGAAATAGATATAAATATATGTATATATTTATGGGATTTTAATATTGTTTTGAAATGAAACCAGGGGATTTGAATTCTAAAATTTAAATTTAACTTAAGCAAGTTAAATGAATCGAAATGGATAAATTGAATTGGAATCAATCTGAATGAGTATATATGGTGTGCAATGTAAATGGAAACCAAAAGTTTGGGAGAACTAAAAGTGCAAAAGTATAAAATGTTGAGTTAAAATTAAGTGAGTTTTGAAAGGTAAATGGGTTTTTAGCTTTTTCCTACTTTAGTAATTTCAGTGACGAAATTCTTTTAAGGGGGAAAGAATGTAACGACCCAGTTTTTGATCGATTAATTTTAAATATTTATTTAATATTGAATTGATAATATAAAAGAATTTTTATATTGATTTATCGATCAATAATCAATATAGAATTTAATTTTTGATAAATATATAATTATTGTAATACGGTAATCTGAAATAATTCAATTCGAAGATAAAACTAAACCGAAACAGTTCAGATGATCAATATATATTCTATTTGAATATAAACGACGATAATAGTAATTTATTGTTAAAGAATTTATTTGTTTTAAATTTAAATTTATTTTATATTAATTCAGTATGGTTATTTTATATATACGTTCGAATTAAATTTTATAGTGTATTCTGTTATATTCAGAATAGTGTTATAATGTGGAAATATCAGTCGTTACATCGAAATAGCGGTTTGTGATTCCCCGTTATGAACCCCGAGATAATTGTAATGGATAAGATCGAAATCGAATCAAAAATCAAATCGATATCTATTTAAAAAGGATAAAAATCTCTTTATTTCAAATCGCATTAAATAGAAATCAAATCGAAATTTATGACAGTGTACCTTCACCTACCACCTATTCCTTAACACCGAAGTATCTTCTTCTATAAATCGCAATGATCCTTTCCCCTTTGATTCTTTCCATTTCTATTCCCGTTCTTCTAAAATTTACCCGAGCTTTGAAAAAAACTTAGATGGTTGTTCAATATAATCGCAATGTGTTCTCCCTATCTTTCTCTTTTCATCTTGCCCTTCAACAACCCATTCTCACCGCTTTTAAAATTAAATCGATTACCGAATAAATCAAAAGCATTCTCCCCTATATCCTCGAATAAATGAAAAAACCAATTCAATTTCAGATGTAAGGCAAAGTTCCTAAACCACTAGGAAGAGCTCGCGAAACCGGTTAACGCGACCTGGAGAGATTTGCGAAATCACTGTTGAACTTGGATTCGATGTAATAACGAAGATAACGGCGAGCTAGGGCTATGATTATTCGATGATTCAAGCATTGATTATGAAGAGTTGAGGTCGACGTTGATCTTGAGGGGGGTAAGGAGCGGTTATCCCATAGTCCGGTCTATTTTTTAGTGAAGTGTCGCTACTTTTATCTGTACAATATCGAGCGGAGGACCTAGGACAGAATCCAAAGGAGGGCGACGAGTTTGTCAATGCGGTGCTTACGAGCTTGAGATTCAGATGAGGAATGTAATGCTGAATGAGTAAAACACTTATAACGGCAGAATTCAAGTGAGAGGTTTTCAATTTGCTACCGGGTGTGTTTGGGTGTTCCTGTAGGAGCTCAGTTTCGTATATGGTATTGTAGTGTATGGCAGTAGCAAGCGTGGTGTTTTATAGTTCATTCCAAAACTTGCTGTGAGATTTCCGGTGCTAGTGTGAGGTTAGATATGATTACAGGATGAATTCAGAAAGGAAGAGAGGACTAAAATGAAATTAAGGTAATTATTATTTTATTTACAATTAGAAAAATTTATTTTGTTATAATATGCTTTAGATAACAACAATAAAATGATTAGTAAAGTTTAGAGGGTTAATTATAGGCATGGAATCAAGGAGTTAATTGGGTGATTTATATTTAATTAATGAAGTTGTTAGTTTTATAATTTGTTTTAAATAAATAAAATATAAGTACAAAATTGTGACAATTATATATGGTTCATATGCAATCAGGATTACACGAAAAAGAAGTCCATTGGGTTCTTATGGACGTAGACCTCACTGGGAATAATTTGGAGCTAATGGGGATTTTTGTCTAATTTTAAACACTCGTTTAAAATTAGATGAAAACGATGATAAATCATCAAATAAAAATCACAGTGAGTAAATCTCATTCGTCTTTTATTTAGAATTATTTTTATCAGTTAAAAATAATTGTTCGTTGGTTGTTTGCTTGCATTGGAGTTTTATTATGGCTATGTTAAATATATATTTGTTATTTAGGATTGGTGTTTGTGGTTATTATATATATATATATTGGTGATTGTTTGGATTCCCACAGTACCATTAGCGTATGCCCGCAGTATCATTAGCGAATGAGCCTATACTCCCCACGCTATGATAGTGGATGACCTTCTATTCAACGATATCCAGCCACAAAGCATGATGGGTATTATTTGTGTTGGCTAACGTCTATGGATGCAGGAAAACAGGTTGGAGGATTCCAACTGGATTCCTCAAAAACATTATTGTTTGTTTGTTTATTTCACATATATTATCATATATGATATGTTAAAAACTTGTGATTAATAATTGAGTGTTTTGGGTGTGGTTAAATATCACTGAGGCCTGGAGATATATAAAAGTATCGTAAAAAGGATTTTGAAAAGGGGAATATTTTTTAAATAGAATTTGAAATTTTAAATGAGCCATAGAAAGATATGAACTTGTTTGAATAAATAAAAACAAGTATTGAATTTGTAAACGTTGTTTATGAATTAAATAATACAAGAAATTGAAGTGAATTTATAAATGGAGTTTGTAAATAAAATAGATTGATTTTCACTGGATAATCAGATAATTGAAATGAAATTGTAAATAGTGTTTATAGATAAAATGGAGAAAAATTATCATTTGATAATTCAGATATTTAAATTCAAATGTGAATCTCAAAATAGAAACGGGGAAATCGTTTAATGAAATAAATGATTGAATTTATTCTGTTTATCAGAATATAAATTGGATTAAAATAAATCCGTAAGGATTTATGGTCTGAATTCGATTAATTCGAATATATTTAAATAGAAGTTAAATAGAATTTGAATGTAGAAAATTCAAATAGAATTTGAATATAGAAAATTCAAATAGAAATGAATGTAGAAAATTCAAATGGAATTTGAATATAGAAAATTCAAATGGAATTTGAAATTGAAAATAGAATTTGAAAATAGAAAGTTGAAATCATTTCGAAATGGGAACGACGAATATATTCCAGAATGCGGATTTTTAAACAGAATAGAAATAAATCCAAAGGATTCATAACTTGTCAAAGGAATTGGAATTTAATATAGAAGATTGAAGTATAAATGAATTTATTTCCGAGTTAGGAAAAATTGACAATTTTAGAAAATCGGAAATATTATGTTGAATTGGAAATTTTGATTTGATAAATATTAAAAATATATTAGAATGGAGTTGAATTTATTTTAAACGAAGTTTAAAAGTTTTTATATATAAATATAATTAAAACGAACTCGCCGCAGCGCGGTAGTTCGTAAATTGGCGTTTCGAACTTCAATTGAGTATATAGAACTCAAATTAAATCGGAATTCTTTGAAACAAGAACCGTCATGACCAATTAGATAATAGTTTTCTAATGGAAGAGAAAATTCTGAATTTCGTCGTATATATTTTGAGTTATGTCAAAATCAAATTTTCAAAAAAACAGCGCCATAACCACTATATAACCATAACGGTTTATTTAAATTAAATTAAGAATTCTATGCAAATAGAATACGGATTTTCATTATAAAAATCTAGACTTGAGTTATAAAAATAAACATGAACTCAAGTGATGTAAAGGGATTGGTTTTTACAGAAATCAGATTTTTAATTATTGGATAGAATTAAATAATTTGAAAGATAATTTGTTAAAATAGAAATTGAAATGGTGCTTTGGATAAGTGATTTAGATTTGTGGATTTCATATTCGAAAGCGAATATGAAACGTGAAGGGAAAATAGAATTCAATGGGTTTATAAACAAATTAGAAATATTTGAACATGATAGGTTCAAATAGAAAATGAAATTGACAAAAAATCCGATTAGAGAATAAATTAGCGAATTGAGTGAAAATGACCAAACTGAGTTGGAATAAATTAGAAATGGATGCATATGTGTTAAATAGGTATGGAATGAAGAGAATGAAGTTTATAATTTGTGTGCCGGGCAAAAAGGTACACGTTTAAATTCCATATGAGGTTTTATGCACCGAATCGGCAAGCCACTTGGCTTTTTGATTTTCTTTTTGAATGGAAAGGGCCTAGAGAGGCGAGTTGAGGTTTGAACTATTCGCCGGTACAAAGGAGTTTCTGGCGAATTTTTCCGAAAATTTAAGGAGTTAGAATATTTTTAAGATAATTTGATAGTTAGAAATCAACGTATCGATATTTATAGAATTCTATAAGGAAACAAACTTAGAAATAGAATATTATAAACAAAAAGAAAATCTATAATTGAATATGATAAAATTAGAAAGAGAAACTTATGCGGGTTTAAAAGTGAATAATTGGTTTTATGATGTTGATTATTCGAGGTAAGTGGTCCTGCCGTGTTGAAGTTAAGGATGTTTTCAGTCAAGGTCTGAGAGGTAGTTATACCCCAACTTGATTGATTTCGTTTTTAACCGATAAATGACAAGATCCAGTCTCGAAGAGAAATGTTTGAATAAGAGTTGGTGGAATGCAGTATTTTGGGTTGTTTGTAACGATGTTTTACACAACAGTCGTTTTGGCCCAAGTATGTGGAATTTTGGAAATATATCATAAATATTTCCTAAGTATAAAAATAACTGAGTCGGGAAAGAGATAAGTGATTAAATGTTTTCAATTGCAAATAGAAGATATTTTCTATGTATAGGAAATAACAGGAGGCGATATATGGAAATGTTTTCCAAATACCGAAAAGGGTCAAGATGGTTGTCGAAAATATTTGGCCAACAAATATTGATAAGGAAATGAAGTAGTTATTTAATTAATGAAATATTAATTAAGAGCCCAGTGATTTTTTGATGTTTTGAATGGATGTTTGTTTTTTCTTCAATAGTTAAATAACCGACTATTGAAGTGTTTTCCAATATCGTTGTCAATATGGAGAGACCGGTTGGATTATTATCCGTGAACCACTCCATATTGGCAGTAGCGTTGCGAGTTAGACTATATGAAGATAACCGAAGACGGAGTAAAGTGCAAGGACTTTTTCTATTAATAGAAATTGTGCCTTCGGTTTCGTTTAGTCCCAGAACGAATGTAAATGGACGAATGTCTGACAGAGTATTTCCAATGATCATATATGTTGGTCTGTATAAATATATATGGTGGCGGAGAATTTATTCTCTTAGCATAATATCCAGAATATATTTGTGCAAATGAATTAGTGATTAACGGATCTGACAATGTGGCATTCAAAGTGATTTTGCTATCAATGAATGATAAAGAATCGTGGCCTCAGGCCTCATCAACCGGGAAATGACAAAAATCGGGCAGGCAGCATGGCTATGTGGGTCGCTCCCATTTGGACGTATAATTACCTATCCAGAGAAATTCCTTTTACTTCTTTAATCTATCGATGTTGTCCCTTTTTGGGAAACGGTTGCTGATCCCAACCGTTGGTGATATACATTCGATACACTCAAGCGAAATGAGTGGTAAGTCAAGTGTGGGCCGGGTTGTAAGATGTTCTTGTTGAATCCAGTGTATTCCTCTCTAGAGATACACTATCGGAAGTTGGTTCCATTCCTTATCATGTTGGAAATCCAATCTCCACTAAGCGCCCTGCGGTTTTTGGTTTTATATTATATATGGAGCGTGAGATGCAAGCGTTCCGCTAGATTCTATTTGTTTGATGTAGACATTATTATAATATCACTGGATTTGATATCAAAAGTATTTTTGGTTATCGTAAGGTAAAAACCATCCGTGTTTATGTGTGGATCGGTCTTACGATCATCATTTCTTTCGAAAGGATTTTGAAAGTTAAACAATTGGTTGGAGTTTACTCACACCAGTCCCATGACTGACCCAGAGTTTATTTTGATTTTTTGTTTTTCCTAAACTCTTGGGTTCCAAAATTTGTACGAGCAGTCAAGTAGTCGGGATTTTTCAGATTCACTTGGAAAAGCTGGAAGCAGGAGGCTTCACCAGTTAGCTATAGACTATCATATTTCCGCTGTGTACTATGTCGTATCTGGAAACAGGTGTTTATATCTGTTCCAGGAATAACTGTTGTGCTTTGATAATGGTATGTAGATACAGTTACTGATTTGTATTTCAAAATTTATGTTATATAATATAATTTATTCGTTCCGCTGTGAGATTTGTCTTCTTTGTTTTCTTCTATTCTAACATTTCTTTCTTTCTATTTCTCATCCTCTAAATTCTTTCTAATTATGATCCGTATTTATGTGCAATTTGGGTTGGACGTGTGGTATTATTAGTCAACTCATATAGTACGGATTTGCGGGCCATTACAATTTTCATCTGAATCAAAATAGAATCTAATTTAGCAACTTAAAACTATTAATTTCTACGTTATTTCATATGTTTATGCAAATTAGATCCATAATTCAGTTCATATGTTCATTTATCATGATTTTGGTGAATTTTACAATTATTGATGATAATTGTCATATTCAGTTATTAGTGATTTCATATCATGTTTATAGTTGAATTGGATGAGTTGGTTTCATCGAATTTGTCATTGGCGATGTTTTAGTCAAGTTTGGAGAAGATTTGAGTCTTTTCAGGTGTTGGATCGGCCAGAATATGGATCGGTAACAATACAGGTCAGCCGTTATATGGCTTAGGGGACAAGTCAGCAAATGGGTCGGTCGGCATGGATAGTGATGGATCGGTCGGCTCGTATGTAGATGGGTCGGTCGGCATGGTTAGTGATGGATCAGGGTTCATTTGTTGGTAGGTCGGTTGGCATGGGTAGTGATGGATCGGTTGGTTTGTATGACGATGGGTCGGTTGGCCTGCTTCAGATGGATCGGTCGATCGTTGTGCATAGATGATGGGTCGGCCCGATTCAGAAGGGGATGGGTCGGTCTGGACTTTGCTTGGATGGATCGGTTGGCTCCAAGAGGATAGGTCGGTCGCACAGGGTCATTTCTAAAACTGTGTCGCAGCGCTGTGCGCTCTAAACGCTATGGTTGGTGGCATGAACGTTGTAACACCCCGCCTCCGCTAGGGTCACTCGCAAAGGAATGCACTAGCTTTAGAGGGGCATTATTGGTAAACATGCACAGAAATATCACAAGACAGAACATATAAAATAGCGGAAGTAAAATCGAACTTTCATAAATTCAATAATTAAGGTCTAAAGCCTTTTACATCAGAGTACATCAAAACCTGTCTTGCAATAGTAAAGAAGCATAAAGACTTTTTAATAAATTATTCCCCAAGTAAAAACAGTAAAGTAGCCATAGCCAAGAGAAGTCCAAGTCATCCATGATGACCTTCAAGCAGAAGAAGTCTGATCTAAACAGCATTGTTTCCTCCCTGAAACCTGGGGGGGGAAACGGAAGAAAAGAGGCGAAACAAAACGGGTCAGTCAAAAAGACTGAGTAAGTCCTATCTACTTCCAGTATAAAAACAGGTAAAGGTAACATGACATGCATAAACTGAAAGTAAACATAAGGATAACTACAAGATAGATAAACCAGGATAGCCGGTTGAACTACTGTGGCAAAGTAAACTAAGGTATCATAATAAACTACGGTGTTATGATAAGTCAAATTATCACATCGTCAGATTTCTAACGAGTACATTATCCCAAGGTATCTACCCTGTCTAACATCCCATGGTATCTATTATGTATATTCTTCCTAGTTCTAACATGTATATTTGCTCTGCACCTCTCGTACTAGTATCCCTACCCGCATCATGTGTTAACCATGAATGTCCCTTGCTCAAGGTCGTGTAATGGTCCATGTCAACCTAATATATCGCATATATAGGTTACTCAAATCATATGTTTCTTTCCATGTATACAAGTTCAGTCCTTTGCCGTACCTCGTACGGGCTTCCTCATGTCGTATTATCCTTGAAATCGTTTGGACTGTCACCCTTGTTCTAGCTAGGCTCTTCCATATGAATCATCGTTTGAACTACTAGGACTTACGCCACCTAGCACCACTAGGGATTACGCTTACCTATTGCACGCTTTCGTATTTCGGTTTGGGTTAAACCACCTAGGCCACTAGGGATTACGCTAACCGTCAACCGCGCCCTTTTTCCCACGCATTCATCGTGAATCGTTTTTCTATAACTGTATGCACATGTGTCACATCGTGCCATCCGAGTCCTGTCACAGGGCAATACAAGAAATACAGGACTCGGTCGGGAGCTTTAGATTTATCTGCCGATGCAGATACTAAGGTCTGCTTTTCTACACGTGGCTATGGTCCCACGAGACCCCTCCCTCAACTAGTGAAAGGCAACACAAGAGACAATCTTGCATGAGAACTACACTCCGGCCAGCCCACATCCTACGGCCTACCTCACCCATAATTAGATAGCAATTATGGTCTGTTGGGTGTTCCCTGCCTTTCCGTACGTACACGCTTGACTCAAGATGGTAGATGATCGACGAACTTGCTATCTCGGGCACCTTATGTATTCGTCGACTCACTGCTATCCACCCCAGTCTTTAGGTCGCTCGCATAGCAACCAAGGCATATTCTTGGTTCTTCTACCGCAGACCTCAACCTCCCGTGAGCCTAGTATAATGACCTGGCAGCTCACAGAGGGATCCCAAGAATATCCTCACGTTCCCCGAAGCCGCTGCTTCGTTACCCAGTTCGTTGGAGCCTGTATCTAAATCAGATGGCCTGCTCCTACACGCATACTTAAACGTTGACCTAACGTATCGGGTTACTAATCTATCGAAGAAATGGTACAAATTTCCTTGACTAAGAATTATTACTTAGTTTCCCTTAACTAAGGTGTACCACTTAGCCTTATTTCCATAATCCTTGTTAACTATGGTTATTTACCTAATCCTCCGAATTAGGGTTTATCTAATGGGTTAAGTGTCACTTAAGTTCATAACTTAGCCCGTCTACAAACCATGTCAAAATTGGCTAAGTATCCAAGTCCAAGACTTAACCCTACGAACCATGTGTCAAGTTTTGCTAAGTATATTAAGCAATCCATAACTTAACCTCGTCTAATTATCATTTTAGATTGGTTAATTATATAAATTAACTTGACCTTGTCAAATTACCGAGTCAAATTGGTCAAGCGTATTCAAGTGATTCGTGACTTAGCCTTATCATGTTTTCACGTTATATTGGTTAAGTATGGGTTAACTTAACCTCCATAAATTCACGAGTTAGATTGGCTAAGTATAGGTCACTTAACCACATCCAATTAACGAGTTAGATTGGTTAAGTTTAGGTCACTTAACCACATCAAATTAACGAGTTAGATTGGTTAAGTTTAGGTCACTTAACCACATCAAACCATCATGTATAATTGGTTAAGTATAAGTTGCTTAACCCCATTAAATTATCACATTAAGTTGGTTAAGTATTGGTTACTTAACCTCATTGAATTACCAAGTTTAAATTGGTTAAGTGTTTAACGTAACCCCGTCGAATTACCGTGTTTAGATTAGTTAAGTGTGGATTACTTAACCCCATCTAATTACCGTGGTTAGGTTAGTTAATTCTTAATTACTTAACCTCATCTAATTACCAAGTCTGAATTGGTTAAGTGTCATTAAGGAAATCAAGCCCGGTCCCACTTAACCTACCCATTCGTGTCATATCGGTTAAGTGTCATTAGTCAAATTTGCTTAACCTTATCATGTGGCATTAATTTAATTAATGCACTCTTAACCTCTCACATTAGACCTTGTTGTGGTTACTAGTTAAGCGGGCGGGTCCGGGTAGATTTACACCCCAACCTAGTCTAACCTCGGGTCTTAAGCGCGACATGACCAACTTCTCACATTGGGTCCTATTGTTTGCAACTACTAGTTAGGCCGGTCGGTTCCGGGTAGTTTTACGTTGCGAACTCAACCCAACCTCGAGTTGGCCACACTTATATTATCTAAGTTCATCATGTTTCCAAAACATGTTACAAGTTTTTCAAGCATTTGGGTAGACCTAACTTAATAGGTAAATTCCCAAAGGGTAGACCTAACTTAATAGGTAAATTCCCAAGCTCATGTTTTTATGCATACTTACATGTCAACTTCCATGTTATCTTTCAAGTCATATTTTCAAGTATAAACACATGTCATATTCAAGTTAAGATTTCGCGACATATTCATGTTTATCTACTACCCAAAATCGTGTTTTCCCACGCAAGCAAAGCGAGTCAACATAGTAGGTATACTATGGCTACATGTAGACCCCAAAACATGCACGATGCCACAAAGGGGATTGGCTCCAAACATGCATGGCGTCATAAGGGGGTTTGGCCTTAAAACATGCATTATAGAGTCATGTAGGGATTGACCATAAGCATGCATACTATCATATAGGATTTGGCCACAAACTTGCATAATATCATAAGGAGGTTTTGCCACAAACATGCATGAAACATAAGGGGTTTGTGTTCATATGCATGCATAAGCCCCCAGGTCAAGTATTTGCCTATGTTTCACAAGTCAAATGGTTCCCAAAGGTTCATGCAAATCTTCCATAGACAAAGATCCAAACTTGCAAGATAAACTAGGCTAAACATAACATGAGTGACATGATTAAGTTGCTACATCTTAGTCTAAGGTCATAGATCATAGAAAAGGGACAAAGTTAGGTTCACATACATGCATACTTATGTTTTATCTCATTTTATCCCATGTCAACATTAAAAATACCGTTTTGATCCAAAAGTAGCTAGAACTTACATAGGCAAGGCTTAGGAAAGGGGATCATGCATCATCTTGATGAAGAAAGGTGGCTCCTTTGAACAAGAACCATCATGAAACTCGCATAAAAATGTTGATTTGGCCTCTATTTGGTGTAGCAAGCTTGCATCTTTTGATTTGAACCCGATTTGAATGCATAGGCTCTAGGGATTGGAGATGGAGGCCATGATCAAAATTGATTTTGGCAGCACTTAGTTGCTAGGTTTGATTTTTAGGGATTTAGGTTAGGTTTAGGGTCTTTTTATAGAGATTAGGATAGTTTTAGGCCCTTAGATTAACCCTAGGATAGATCAGGACCATCAGATCTCGGAAGCTTCCAGAACCAGCCCAAGAACAAGACCAGGTGAGACAAACAGGTGCGCCAGGCAACTTGCCTTGGCCACCCCCTGTCGACAGGCAAGTCGACAGGGCTGTCGACTTGGTCTGGGCCCAAGTCGACAGGCCTGTCGACAGCCCTGTCGACATGGCCTAGGCGGGGAAACTTCCCGCCTTGCCCCAGATCTGATTTCCAAAACTGTTTCCGAAATTCAAATTTCCAGAAATCTTCTTTGGGCCTTTAACGGGTCATGCGGACTCCGATTTTCGAAAACTCGGACTCTATTTCGCGTATTTTTCCGAGATGAACGCAATGGCATAGCCCGTTTTACTTGATTCAGAATTTAAAATTAAATTCTGCCTTGATTCTCGTTTTAACATGTTATTGAAATACGGGTTGTTACATTCTCCCCACCTTTTATGATTTCGTCCCCGAAATCTCTAAGTTAGGAAGAACATATCCTACCATCCATCATCCATCTACTCAAACCATCATCCACAAGCAACCATTGTCCTTAGACGACTCCTAATGCTTTATGAATGTATGCAAAGCGTGTGTGTACATGTTCCTTAGCTAATGCTAATGATCAGGCCTGAAAAATCTTTTGAATGCAAAAATATGTTTAGTGTTATGAATCCATCATGTATGCAAATAGTCCTAGTCATATACACTATATGCGTGCACAAACATTCAACCATATGCAACATCCGCATGATAACACATTCAATTTCATCCATAAACAAGTATAAATACTCGTGCATATGCAATATGAAATGTGACCGAGTCGAGCTAATATCTAATGTAAATTCGCGCATCCACGAGCAACCACTTGCAACCATTTGCAACCATATCAACCATAACATGTTTCAAATACATGTTTACATCCACAGGGTTCTACCTAAGATTCCCTGAAACAGGGTCGAGAAGATAAACAAAACAAACTCCGTACGGGGTTTGTAACAGAGACAGGACCGAGTGGATATCCATAAAAGATAGCCTACAAGCAAGCTCATCAGAAAAACAGGGATCGAGGATATATTCCCAAAAGAGATATCATGCACGTATTTAGTCTTCAGTCTCCTGAGTCGCATTACCTTGAGCTTAGTTCCATCGTGCCTTGACCGCCCCTTTTACTTCACGATTCCACAGCTTCTTATTTCCTGTTTCCATAACATGAGTTGGAACTCATTTCCTCGTCGCCTCTCGTTCCACTTGCACTTATTCTCCTTATAGAATACTTGGCGCAAACAGGACTGCGTACACATTATTCCATGCGAGCCCTCAAAATTCACTAGTGAATCCTGGACCTTGTACCATAAGGTATTCCACGTAGAAAAACTTTCTCTTGAAAGTAAACAAGTTACCGTGCGCACTTACTAGGGTAATTCCCATAACCCATACATAATCGAAGTAAACCATCCGTCTTATTAGCGAACACCATTCGATCGGGTTTCTAATTTCCAACAAAGGCATCTAGGGATTCTAAGTAACTAATCATGACAGAACCCAAAAGGTTACGCGATACTTCCAGGGTAATACCAAAGCAAGCCAAGAGTCTAACTACCCTCCTTCTAAAACCGAGAGTGGCACCCCTTACTGGATAACCACTTCATCCCTAGAATCCATCCACAACTTATAAACATAAGTATTATTTCCAAGCTCAACACTTGATATAGACATTCTCAAATCCAAACAAGCCATGAGTAAATGGACCGATCTTCCAATAGGACTTGAGACAAAAACGGGATCCTCTACTACGCTAGTACTAAGGTGCAGAGACTCAATTATCGAAGCGGACTTAAAAGATGCGGTGATCAAAACAAAGTCCCAACAGGATGATAGAGAAGAAAAGCTAAACCTTTAACAAGATCGTTACCCTCCTTCTGAGGTACCCTAGAAATGAGAGCATACTATTGCCCTCCGAATGATCTTGTCCCTGTTCCATGATACTTAACTATCCGTCCCGTTTCACCATGCCAAAGGTACTCTCTCATCATGGGTTTCATTGTTCATCTTTCTCCCTCCTTTTAGGACTCAGCCATACCAACATGTTGCTTATCCCTGAGCTCGTGTCCTTTATCCATGTTCGTACTATCCTTTCATGCATAACTCTGCAACGGTCTCTCGAGAACCACCTCCATCGTACGGGAAACACTTACGCAGCTAGAAAGACTAGTCGCAGTCAAAACCACTGTGACTACAGATGGAGGAAAGAAAAGAAAAGAGATTCAATCAAGGAAACAAGGATAATGCTAATGGCCTTTGGGGAATAGCCTTTTTCTTTTTAAAAGAAAATTTTCTTGAAAAATGCTTCTTTGTAAACGGTTGTTCAAATAATTTTCAGAAGGTCTTTAAAAACTTTTGCCCAGTCTAGTAACCTTCTGCTCTGATACCAAATGTAACACCCCGCCTCTGCTAGGGTCACTCGCAAAGGAATGCACTAGCTTTAGAGGGGCATTATTGGTAAACATGCACAGAAATATCACAAGACAGAACATAAAAAATAGCGGAAGTAAAATCGAACTTTCATAAATTCAATAATTAAGGTCTAAAGCCTTTTACATCAGAGTACATCAAAACCTGTCTTGCAATAGTAAAGAAGCATAAAGACTTTTTAATAAATTATTCCCCAAGTAAAAACAGTAAAGTAGCCATAGCCAAAAGAAGTCCAAGTCATCCATGATGACCTTCAAGCAGAAGAAGTCCGATCTAAACAGCATTGTTTCCTCCCTGAAACCTAGGGGGGAAACGGAAGAAAAGAGGCGAAACAAAACGGGTCAGTCAAAAAGAATGAGTAAGTCCTATCTACTTCCAGTATAAAAACAGGTAAAGGTAACATGACATGCATAAACTGAAAGTAAACATAAGGATAACTACAAGATAGATAAACCAGGATAGCCGGTTGAACTACTGTGGCAAAGTAAACTAAGGTATCATGATAAACTACGGTGTTATGATAAGTCAAAGTATCACATCGTCAGATTTCTAACGAGTACATTATCCCAAGGTATCTACCCTGTCTAACATCCCATGGTATCTATTATGTATATTCTTCCTAGTTCTAACATGTATATTTGCTCTGCACCTCTCGTACTAGTATCCCTACCTGCATCATGTGTTAACCATGAATGTCCCTTGCTCAAGGTCGTGTAATGGTCCATGTCAACCAAATATATCGCATATATAGGTTACTCAAATCATATGTTTCTTTCCATGTATACAAGTTCAGTCCTTTGCCGTACCTCGTACGGGCTTCCTCGTGTCGTATTATCCTTGAAATCGTTTGGACTGTCACCCTTGTTCTAGCTAGGCTCTTCCATATGAATCATCGTTTGAACTACTAGGACTTACGCCACCTAGCACCACTAGGGATTACGCTTACCTATTGCACGCTTTCGTATTTCGGTTTGGGTTAAACCACCTAGGCCACTAGGGATTACGCTAACCGTCAACCGCGCCCTTTTTCCCACGCATTCATCGTGAATCGTTTTTCTATAACTGTATGCACATGTATCACATCGTGCCATCCGAGTCCTGTCACAGGGCAATACAAGAAATACAGGACTCGGTCGGGAGCTTTAGATTTATCTGCCGATGCAGATACTAAGGTCTGCTTTTCTACACATGGCTATGGTCCCACGAGACCCCTCCCTCAACTGGTGAAAGGCAACACAAGAGACAATCTTGCATGAGAACTACACTCCGGCCAGCCCACATCCTACGGCCTACCTCACCCATAATTAGATAGCAATTATGGTCTGTTGGGTGTTCCCTGCCTTTGCGTACGTACACGCTTGACTCAAGATGGTAGATGATCGACGAACTTGCTATCTCGGGCACCTTATGTATTCGTCAACTCACTGCTATCCACCCCAGTCTTTAGGTCGCTCGCATAGCAACCAAGGCATATTCTTGGTTCTTCTACCGCAGACCTCAACCTCTCGTGAGCCTAGTATAATGACCTGGCAGCTCATAGAGGGATCCCAAGAATATCCTCACGTTCCCCGAAGTCGTTGCTTCGTTACCCAGTTCGTTGGAGCCTGTATCTAAATCAGATGGCCTGCTCCTACACGCATACTTAAACGTTGACCTAACGTATCGGGTTACTAATCTATCTAAGAAATGGTACAAATTTCCTTGACTAAGAATTATTACTTAGTTTCCCTTAACTAAGGTGTACCACTTAGCCTTATTTCCATAATCCTTGTTAACTATGGTTATTTACCTAATCCTCCGAATTAGGGTTTATCTAATGGGTTAAGTGTCACTTAAGTTCATAACTTAGCCCGTCTACAAACCATGTCAAAATTGGCTAAGTATCCAAGTCCAAGACTTAACCCTACGAACCATGTGTCAAGTTGGCTAAGTATATTAAGCAATCCATAACTTAACCTCGTCTAATTATCATTTTAGATTGGTTAATTATATAAATTAACTTGACCTTGTCAAATTACCGAGTCAAATTGGTCAAGCGTATTCAAGTGATTCGTGACTTAGCCTTATCATGTTTTCACGTTATATTGGTTAAGTATGGGTTAACTTAACCTCCATAAATTCACGAGTTAGATTGGCTAAGTATAGGTCACTTAACCACATCCAATTAACGAGTTAGATTGGTTAAGTTTAGGTCACTTAACCACATCAAATTAACGAGTTAGATTGGTTAAGTTTAGGTCACTTAACCACATCAAACCATCATGTATAATTGGTTAAGTATAAGTTGCTTAACCCCATTAAATTATCACATTAAGTTGGTTAAGTATTGGTTACTTAACCTCATTGAATTACCAAGTTTAAATTAGTTAAGTGTTTAACGTAACCCCATCGAATTACCGTGTTTAGATTAGTTAAGTGTGGATTACTTAACCCCATCTAATTACCGTGGTTATGTTAGTTAATTCTTAATTACTTAACCTCATCTAATTACCAAGTCTGAATTGGTTAAGTGTCATTAAGGAAATCAAGCCCGGTCCCACTTAACCTACCCATTCGTGTCATATCGGTTAAGTGTCATTAGTCAAATTTGCATAACCTTATCATGTGGCATTAATTTAATTAATGCACTCTTAACCTCTCACATTAGACCTTGTTGTGGTTACTAGTTAAGCCGGGCGGGTCCGGGTAGATTTACACCACAACCTAGTCTAACCTCGGGTCTTAAGCGCGACATGACCAACTTCTCACATTGGGTCCTATTGTTTGCAACTACTAGTTAGGCCTGTCGGTTCCGGGTAGTTTTACGTTGCAAACTCAACCCAACCTCGAGTTGGCCACACTTATATTATCTAAGTTCATCATGTTTCCAAAACATGTTACAAGTTTTTCAAGCATTTGGGTAGACCTAACTTAATAGGTAAATTCCCAAAGGGTAGACCTAACTTAATAGGTAAATTCCCAAGCTCATGTTTTTATGCATACTTACATGTCAACTTCCATGTTATCTTTCAAGTCATATTTTCAAGTATAAACACATGTCATATTCAAGTTAAGATTTCGCGACATATTCATGTTTATCTACTACCCAAAATCGTGTTTTCCCACGCAAGCAAAGCGAGTCAACATAGTAGGTATACTATGGCTACATGTAGACCCCAAAACATGCACGATGCCACAAAGGGGATTGGCTCCAAACATGCATGGCGTCATAAGGGGGTTTGGCCTTAAAACATGCATGATAGAGTCATGTAGGGATTGACCATAAGCATGCATACTATCATATAGGATTTGGCCACAAACTTGCATAATATCATAAGGAGGTTTTGCCACAAACATGCATGAAACATAAGGGGTTTGTGTTCATATGCATGCATAAGCCCCAAGGTCAAGTATTTGCCTATGTTTCACAAGTCAAATGGTTCCCAAAGGTTCATGCAAATCTTCCATAGACAAAGATCCAAACTTGCAAGATAAACTAGGCTAAACATAACATGAGTGACATGATTAAGTTGCTACATCTTAGTCTAAGGTCATAGATCATAGAAAAGGGACAAAGTTAGGTTCACATACATGCATACTTATGTTTTATCTCATTTTATCCCATGTCAACATTAAAAATACCTTTTTGATCCAAAAGTAGCTAGAACTTACATAGGCAAGGCTTAGGAAAGGGGATCATGCATCATCTTGACGAAGAAAGGTGGATCCTTTGAAGAAGAACCATCATGAAACTCGCATAAAAATGTTGATTTGGCCTCTATTTGGTGTAGCAAGCTTGCATCTTTTGATTTGAACCCGATTTGAATGCATAGGCTCTAGGGATTGGAGATGGAGGCCATGATCAAAATTGATTTTGGCAGCACTTAGTTGCTAGGTTTGATTTTTAGGGATTTAGGTTAGGTTTAGGGTCTTTTTATAGAGATTAGGATAGTTTTAGGCTCTTAGATTAACCCTAGGATAGATCAGGACCATCAGATCTCGGAAGCTTCCAGAACCAGCCCAAGAACAAGACCAGGTGAGACAAACAGGTGCGCCAGGCAACTTGCCCTGGCCACCCCCTGTCGATAGGCAAGTCGACAGGGCTGTCGACTTGGTCTGGGCCCAAGTCGACAGGCCTGTCGACAGCCCTGTCGACATGGACTAGGCGGGGAAACTTCCCGCCTAGCCCCAGATCTGATTTCCAAAACTGTTTCCGAAATTCAAATTTCCAGAAATCTTCTTTGGGCCTTTAACGGGTCATACGGACTCCGATTTTCGAAAACTCGGACTCTATTTCGCGTATTTTTCCGAGACGAACGCAATGGCATAGCCCGTTTTACTTGATTCAGAATTTAAAATTAAATTCTGCCTTGATTCTCGTTTTAACATGTTATTGAAATACGGGTTGTTACAAACGTTGTGGTTTATTTCACAGCAAATGGACGTAACACTATGAATTGTGTTGAATGATATTTCGATGTTATTTGGTTCAGTGATGTTGTGACTTCGAGGGGAATTCAAGTGGGAATATTCGAAGTATTGAACGTGTTCGTTGATCGGTGTGGAACAACGGATGAGATTACAACTCAAAGGTCATGAGTTGGTGGATAGTAGTTGCTTGAGACGATTGATTAAGCTATGAAAAGTCGTCGGGTTAGATGATTAGAGATGCGAAGGCCGAGAAGTTATCGTTGTCATAATTTCTAGCAGGCTCAAAGCAGGGGTACAATGGGGGCACCCAAAAAACTGGAAGGTTACTGGTCGAGTACCCTGGGTATCGTTGAAAGGCCTAGCCATCAAGGTTGGACAAACATATGTATCGTTGAAAGGCATATGGAGTTTATGCTAGAACTGGGGTTACCATTAGCCCTTGACATATGGTAAGGTTGGCCGTCATACGATTAATGATGGTTTCGAAGCAGGATTGGAAGTGATATCCAGAGTTTGTCATGCATGTTGGATGTTTTGTTTGTACCTTCTCACGTAAATTATCCAACGTCGAAGGAGATGTTCCTTGGGTGCTTGTCTGATATTGGTTTAGGCCTTTGGGGCTTATGCTTGAGGAATGTTGAATTCGATTAGGATAGTTTACGTGAGATATATAATATGGATGTTATGAATGCTATTGTTAGTTGCTTCTGATTGCCATAAATAAATGGTTATTCTGGTTTCCATGGGTGATGGTTGAAATGTTTGATGTAAAGCCTATCACTATCCGATGTGGGGAAGGCAGGTTTGGGTTCTTCTCTGGTGTAGTCGGTAGATTAGTATGTTTATCCATCCATTCTCATATGCTTTATTGATGATGTTTGTTAGCTATTTTATCGCTCACTAAGACTGTTGTCTGACTCAAGGTTTTATGTTTCCCTCTTATTAGCTTGGGTTGTTCATATGGTTGTGGATTGGCAGACTAGGTGAAAGGTGATAGCTTAGTGAGGACGATGTTGCAGTTCGGAGGCGAGCAGGAGGCTGGCGTATTTTCTTACCTACTATATAGTATTTGGATTCTCATTGTTTATTATTCTTCTCTGAGTGCTATAATGAGGCAATTTGTATAAACATTATTGTTGTAATCCAAGTGTATGGATATTACTTTCTAGTTGTTATGAAAGATTAGTGTTTTCTGCTTCACTAATATTACCGGTTGTATAAGTTCTATTATATTTTATCCTTGCGCTATGTGATTTACGACAAGTACTGTTTGTGTTATCATACCTTGATGATCGTCCATAGCTGTCTGGCACACCCTTCAGCGCATTATTCCTCTTGTTTAGTGCGGGGGTTGTGGGCGATCGTCATAGGTGACGTGCATAATAACCGATCCATATGTGCATGTGAGTATGTCGATCCATGTATATTACAATATTGCCATTCCTTTTAATAATATTGACCCACCCATAGTAAAGCTTGTGACTGACCCATGATGTTTTTTTGTGAACGACCCATTAATACTGTACTACTGACCGATCCATAGTTTATAACGTGTCCGACCGATCCATCAGCAAAGTGGATGACCGATCCATCACTGGTGAAGGCGCCTGATCCATCAGCTGATAACCAACCGATCCATGCTACCATTTTATATCTTATCCATACAAAATTTATGCTTGATCCATATTAAAACATCACCCAGTCCATCGCTTTATAAATATAAATGATATATTACTCTTGCTGCAATAAAATATGAGTTTTAGACCACATTTCATAACGGAGTTAACATTTGCCCCTCGAAATATTTTTGCTTGCGCAAAATATAAACTTCAAAATGACTACCATAACCAGTGTTAACACACATTGATAGATTGTCTATACTTATTTTTGATGGATTGGAAATAGCTCTTATATATATTACATGGGTGAGTGCCTACTGTATTTTGGATCGTAACATACATTCTTAATATACATGTATGTATCAGATACTTTCTTGGTGTATCCAATTAGATTTTTTTTGATAGTGGATCGGATGCTGGTTAATTTTGAAGGATTAGTTTCCAGGTCACTGGTGCCTCTGCTGTTGAAGCAGAGGTTAGACTTTTAGAGTCTGAGTTGGATTTTTGGGATTAAGCTGAATGGTCAATCTCAATGTTTTGCAGTTGTAACCAGATCTCGACTCTGTCGGTTTAGAGTTTGAAAGCACGGGTCTCTAAGTTATCTTTGACACTGGTTCATGCCGTAGTATTTGCTGCTTTGTGAACAATGGAGATTTCACTTATATGTTTATAATTTGAAAACTTCGTAGCTTCTTCTCTGTTTGAAATGCTGGAATACCATCGTAGTTTGTTGAGCTTTAAATTTGTCTTTGAAATGCTCGCAACTCATTATTGTCGCAAGGATTTTCACATTGGTAGGCACTTCAATTTTGGACTTAAAATTTGTTGCTTATTGGTGTTGCATAAGTATGTGAACGCTTCAATTTTGGTCGGGGTTTCAATGTGAAACAAACAAGATTCATAATAGATCGGATGTGCATGGCCATGATGGATCGGCTACGTCCATTCCATGCTGGACTGCTTGTTTTGAACATTTTCTTGGACACTGAACCTCTTTTGAAGCAATGCACATCTTTTGAAGGCAATCCATAATGATTCGTCTTTGTAACGGATCACCTAAGCATGTTTTTTCAATGCTACGCCTTGTTTTGTAACAAAAACATTGCACGCTTTTCTGGGCCAAAATTTTGCTATTGACTATTCAAATTGGAGCTTCGATTTGAGTTTCTGAGGCTAGAGCGACTATAGCTTTTGAATTGTAAACGAATCAGTCTTTGGTTATTCCTCGTCCTCTTGGCAATTTGCTGGAAAGATGCCATTCTGTGCTAACTTAATATGTCTTTAATCAATCATGCACTAATTTTGGCATTTCTGAATTTGTTGCAAAATTTCTAGGGAAAGAAGAATTTGCTGATTGTCTATTTTTAGGCTGGCTGCAGCTGCTTATTTGGATTCAGAATTTTGAATTTGAACTCGCTTTGACATTGTGGATCACCCCAGGCTCCATGAAACTCTAAATCTCAACCTTTTGACGACTTGCCCCAGTGCACGACTATTGCTCAATCTTCCTTTTATAACTCATGTTGACACCATTGATGGATATTTGGCTTCGATTCCTTGGGAAGCGTTACTACTCTGTTGGATTCGAACTATGCCATATTCGTACAGTCGCCTTTTAAGCATCGCTTGTCCTTGGGTTTAGACAAAACACCGTTGGGATCTTTGAGTTATTTATGATTGGAGCTTTGCAGATGTAATGACCCGCATTTTCGGCGGTATATAATTAATTTATTTAATTATATAAATGGTGGTTTAGAGAATTCAAATGGTCGTTAATTTAATAATAGGGAATATTTAATTAAATTAAATAATTAAATAATATATTGAATTCATAAATAATCAAAAATAGTGAAATTCACAGTATGATGTAATTTGGGTTATTTAAAATATATATATATCAGTTAGGAGTTGAATTATATTGACGAATATATTCAATCGACGTCAGTTTGAACGTAGAATTTTAATATAATTAAAATAGAGCTCGAAATGGCGCGGTAGTTCGCTATTCGGCGATTTGAACTTCAACTGAATGTACATGATTCGTTTTAAGCCGGATTTCTGTGAAACAAGAAACGTGGGGAGCTGGTGGAGTATATCTTTCTTTTGGAAGAGATAAATCAGGATTTCGTCGTGTAGATTTTGAGATATATCCAAATCAAATATTAAAATAGTCGCTATAGAATCATTTATCAACCATAACGGTTTATTCGATATTACTATAGATCGGGTTTGAATTTAGACAAGGTTCTTTTGGGAAATAGTGATAATTTAATTTTTAGAATTTTACTGTAATTTTTAATTAATTAAATAAGCAACTTTTTATTTGGAGTGTTTCGCACCCTGTAATCAACATTTTGAAGTTTCAAAATATGAGTCCATCTACCGGTATTATTATATTTTTGGGATCGTGACACCGAGCTCATCACAATGGCATAATTATTTCTGTCATTAGCATTCCCTAAGTTTACGAAATTTCATGAAATCGGTACCCGAAATAATTTTCTAAAATATCTAAACTATTCGTGGACAAAACAAGCCCACGTCCCCGAGTGCTTTCAGCCACATCCATCCTCTTAACAAATATCTAGATATTTGTCACCCGTATAAATACACTGCCTACCCATCTAAACCTAATTCATTTTCTTCGTTCTTAATGAACCGCCGCCACTTAGTCTCTCAGCAAACCAAAACAAAATTTGAAAATCTGCCAAAAACCTGATCTGTGAGCTCGGATGGGATAGCTCATCATCCTGGTAGTCTTCTACGAACGCAACATCATTTTGGGGAAACTCGAACAACCGCAGCGTGGATTTGGGATGCCGTCTCCTGTGAGGATGACATTGCGAGTTGGTTGTTCTTGATACCATAGGGGAGAGCGCGAGTAGTGAAGGAAGTCGGTGATAGTTTGCGGTGATATGAGAGCAGGGGAAGAGTTCGGAAGTGGAAAGATGGAGCGAGCTCAGCGGTTATGGTATGAGCGTGAAGAGATGTTGAAGGAGAAGTATTCTGGTGAGGTTGGGTTGTGGAATGGTGGGATTGTGTTTTACTGGAAGTCGCGTTTTGTTTGAGAGGGAAGAAGGAGCAGGCGGTTTGGAAAAGGAAGGAGGAGCGAACGTGGGTGTTTGAGTGTAGGAATGGGCTGACGTAAAGGGCTAAGGCCAATTATAAATGAAAATGTAGAAGGGAATAATGGCGTTGGTATATGCTTCTTTGCTGAAGCGAGGTTCATTCCTGTGTAATTTGGATGTACAGGAAATGGCACAAGGTATGGGGACGTGAACAGTTTGGGTAATGGTGAGTGATATTCGGTCGACGTCGGGTTTTTCCGAGGAAGTGGAGTTGGCTTTAATGATTTTAGAAGGGACGGTAATGGTGTTAAAAGAAATACAGGTTGCGGGTTTTAATAAAGAGAAATCAATGGGAAGAATTTCGAAAGAACTAGTGCAATTTATAATGGATCAAAGTGGGAGTTTTAGTTTGAGAATATCACAGCAACAACCATTGAACTAATACTGTAGCACCCAAATTATTTGGAGTAGAAGATGGGACGTGGTAGCGGGTTAGTTATTTTGGTGATGGGCTGTTAAGAAAAGGTGAGGCCCAATATATGTTAATAATATTAAGTTTAATTCTAATTAAATAATACACTAACTTGTTTAAACAATATTTATCTCATACGAACTCAGACTTTCGAACGGTTGGATCCATTGGGACCGTATGGATGAGAGCTTCACAATGAAGCTGACTGGAAGTGGATTCGAGCTCGTTACAATTTATGGAGAAATAAATTGTCCGTCGAAATCAAATAACAGTTTATCGTTCTTTAACGATGAACTGCAAATGTGAGTAAAACTCACCAACTCTGAACAGTTATATTTTTATAATGTATTTTTAGAACTGTTAATCATCTGATGATTGCTGTGTGTTGGTTGATTGATTGAACTGCTAGTCAGTTAGTAGAAATATTATATATATATATATGTATATATATATATAAACTGTTAAATATTTATATGTCGTTTCTGTTTATCAGAATATTTAACAGTGAAGTGAAATCGATGTTATTCTATGGTCTAACATCTGTGATGCAGGGAAACAGGTCGGAGGAATCCAACTGGATTCCTCAACAGTTATTTTATTGTTTTTCATATATTTTGATATATGATGTGAAGTATAACCTGTTGTTGATTTTGTGTGTATGGACGATATTGAACATCGTGATTTGATATGATTGAATACCATAACATACGGGATATTGATAAGGAGATATTCAAAGTGATATTGAAAACAGAGATATTTATAAAGTGGAATATTTATAAATAAGCGATATGTATAAATGGGAATATTAATAAATAGGAGATATTCAAAAAGGAAATAATTTTAAACTATTTTCTTTTTTGAATGGAAAGGCCTGTGTGGCGGGTTTGGGGATTTTCCCGATGCTCCCGATACAAAGAAGGTTATGGCGAATTTTCCCGGGAATTTAAGTAGTTAGAATATTTCAAGAATAAATTTGAAAAAGAAATATTTGTAAACCATGTACAAATAGAATTGGAAAGGGAACATTATAAAAAGGAAATCATTTTTAAAGTGTAGAACCGTTATTTAAAAGTAAATCTTTTCAAATGAATAAAACATTATAGAAAGGAGAAATCGAATATGGTATTCGAAGTTAGTTAATCGAATATAGACATTCGAAGTTAGTTAATCGAATATGGTATTCGAAGTTAGTTAATCGAATATAGACATTCGAAGTTAGTTAATCGAATATGGTATTCGAAGTTAGTTAATCGAATATAGACATTCGAAAGAAGTTAATCGAATATGGTATTCGAAGTTAGTTAATCGAATATGGTATTCGAAGTTAGTTAATCGAATATGGTATTCGAGTTAGTTAATCGAATATAGACATTCGAAAGAAGTTAATCGAATATGGTATTCGAAGTTAGTTAATCGAATATGGTATTCGAAGTTAGTTAATCGAATATGGTATTCGAAGTTAGTTAATCGAATATGGTATTCGAAAGGAGAAATCGAATATGGTATTCGAAGTTAGTTAATCGAATGTGGTATTCGAAGTTAGTTAATCGAATATGGTATTCGAAGTTAGTTATTCGAATATGTTATTCGAAAGGGGTTAGTCAAGTCGTGTTAGTCAAATAGAGTTAACCAGTTAGAGTTAATCAGTTAGAGTTAATCAGTTAGAGTTAACCAGTTAGAGTTAATCAGTTAGAGTTAACCAGTTCGAGTTAATTAGTTAGAGTTAATTGATTAGAGTTAAAACGAACTAGAGTTAATCAAATATAGTTATTTGAGACAGAGTTAGTCAAACATAGTATTCAGGGTAAGTTGCCATCTTGTACGACTGCTAGCGTAATTCGCAGGGCTGTAAATAGCCTACGGCGGTCGGATGTTTCCTGAGGGAGTCAGGCGTAACCATTGTGATCGCTGCGATCTAGAGTCAAGCGAATGGAGTTTAATCGAATATTAGTTATTCGATAGGAGTTAATCGAGTTGAGAAATAAGTTAAGTTAAATAAGTTGAGTTGATCGGGTGGTTCGACCAAGTTAGTCGAGCCTAGTTAATCGAATCGAATTGGTCGAACCAAGTAAGTCGAGCCTAGTTAATCGAATCGAATTGGTCGAACCAAGTAAGTCGAGTCAAGTTAAGTTAGTCGAGGTAAGTTCGTCGAGTTAAATAAATCGACGTTAGTTTCATCGAAAGGAGTTATCGATGTTAGTTTCATCGAAAGGAGTTATCGATGTTAGTTTCATCGGAAGGAGTTATCGATGTTAGTTTCATCGAAAGGAGTTATCGATGTTAGTTTCATCGGAAGGAGTTATCGATGTTAGTTTCATCGGAAGGAGTTATCGATGTTAGTTTCATCGGAAGGAGTTATCGATGTTAGTTTCATCGGAAGGAGTTATCGATGTTAGTTTCATCGAAAGGAGTTATCGATGATAGTTTCATCGAAGGGAGTTATCGATTATAGTTTAATCGAAGTGAGATTTTCAAATATGAGATATTTGAAAAGGAAGAGTTATCAAATATTAGTTATTCGAAGAGAGATTTTCGAATATCGTTTATTCGAGAAGAAGTTAATCGAATATAGGTTATTCGAAGAAGATTTAATCAAATAGAGATTTCTCGAAGAGAGTTAATCGGCAAATTCGATTATATCGAATTCGGGAAAGTACTTATACTTTCCAGTGTTTAAATAGAGATTTATTTATTTATAAATAAATAAGTATTAGGTTAATTATTCACTAATAAGAATAGAAGTTATAATTAAAGTTAGATAATTCGAAAGTAGGGATTATAGCGTTATCGTTATAACCAATGTTTTAAATATAGAAGTAGATTAGTAAAATTGAATCCGAGAAATGCGTAAAGAACTTGTTAAAGATTAAAAGATAAACTTTGACCATTTCGAAGTTATAACGTGGTTCAGTTAAGGTCTGAGAGGTAATTATACCCCAAGTTGAGTGACTTCCTTCTTAACTAAGAAATGGTAAGGTTTGATCGTAAAGGAGTTTTGGAAATGTTTTCCAAACAAGAATCAGAAATGTTTTCTAAATACAGAAAACAAGGAATGGAAATGTTTCCAGTATTGATAACATATATTTTCCAAATATAGAAAATAGCAAATGTTGAATATAGGGAAACAGGAGATGTAAAATGAACTAAAGAGATAAATGTTAAATGATGTTTGTTTGATATAATTTCCATCTGGAAATAATATCGTTGTTTGCACACTTTTTTTTTCTTTGATAGTTAACTCACAGACTATCGAAGTTTTGACCATCTTAACGTTGTTAATATGGAGAGACCGGTTGGATTTTTATCCAAAGAACCACTCTGTATTGGCATAAGCGTCGCGAATCATATATGCCAAAGATAATTGAAGACGGAGTAAAATGCAAGGGCTATCCTGTTTACAGAATAGTGCCTTTGGTTTGTCCAGTCCCAGGACAACTTGTATGGACGAAGGTCTGACAGAGTATATCCAATGGATCGCGTAAGTTGATCTGTTCAAACGTATTCACGTTTGATGGCGGAGGAATTCGTTTCTCTTAGCTGTATACCTGTGTTATTTTTGGATAAGTCAATTTGTGATTTGGCGGGTATGACGATGTGACATTTCCAAGTGAATGAAGATGGATGTCTGACAGAGTATTTCCAGAAAGGTCACGTACATTGATTTCTTTAACCGTACCAAGAGTGGAAGCGGAGAAGGAAACTTCTTTAGCTAACACGTAATGTACTGTTGTAGACGTCAATTAGTGATTTTCGATGGATCTGACAATGTGGCACTCGAAGTGAATCTGATGTGATGATAAAGCGTAGCTTCTAGCCTCATCAACCGGTAAATGACAGAAATCGGGCAGGCAGCATGGCTAAGTCGGTCGCACCGAAGTAGGGTGTATAATCACCTATCTAGTGAATATTCATTTGTTTCTTAAATCTATCAATGCTGTCCCATATATATACGGGAACGGTTGCTGATCCCAACCGTTGGTGATGTACATTCGATACACTCAAGCGAAATGAGTGGTCGGTCATGTGTGGCTGAGTTACAAGATGTTCTTGTTGAACTCCAGTGTATCGTTCCTAGAGTACACTGATCGGAAGGTGGTTCCATACCTTGTCATAGTTGGAAATCCAATAATCCAATACGTGCTTGCGATTTTGATTGTATACTATATATGTAGTAACGTGAGATGCAAGTGTTTCTACTAGATTGATATTTATTTGTACTTAGACATTATTATAATATCAGAATGATATTGCTTTGAAAGTTTATTTAGATTCTCATAAGGGAAAAACCCGTTCCGTATTCACGGCGTGGTCTTATAAGATATCATATACCTGTTTAAATGATTTGAGTTTATTCACACCAGTCCCATGACTGACCCGGAGTTTATTTTGTTGTTTTCCCTAAACTCTTGGGTGCCTAAATTTGTACGGGCAATCAAGTAGTCGGGATTTTACAGATACACTTGGAGAGCTTGGAGCAGGAGGCTTCAGGATTCTATAGCTATTATTATTTCCGCTGTTGTTGTAAGTGCTGCACTCTGATAAGTGCTATTGTATATATAACTGTTTGTATTTCAAAAGTTATGTTATATTTTATTCGTTCCGCTGTGAGATTCGTGTTTACTCTGATGATGTTCTTCTTCTTCTTCTATTCTATTAGTTCTACCTTATATATTCTCACCCACTAATTTCTTTCATTAACAATTCGGTTAATTTCAATCCTTGGATGTTCGATATGTGTTGTATATCGGATAACCAAGATCGACTTTTTCCGGGTCGTTACAGTTGGTATCAGAGCTTATGTTTTAGTGATCGGACATAACTCTATGGCGTGACTCGGTAGAGATAGGGTTAGTAATACCCTAGATTGAGTTTGAGTGTATATATACGAGTGCGTATATGTATTTGATATAAAAATGGTTTTATATTGTGGGGATTCATTGGCTGAGTTGTTTATGAGTTCTGGTCGATCAGTTTGATCCACTGTATCGGTAGGAGTAAATAAATACTTGAATACGATGGACCGACACAGTATGGATATGTGATATATTATCATATATAGGGTGTGATTATAATCGAATGAGATTATAAAGTGAAATGGTTATATATAACCAATCAGAATCATATAAGTAAAGTATATGAAATAAGATGAATTAAATATGAATTTAAATCAGATTTGGAATTAAAATAAGGAAATTTTAAGTTCCTAGGAGATTTTGAGATGTTTTCAAAATGGATGTATTTAGTAAGGGTTTTGAAATGATAAAGTATTGAAATCACTGGGGTCGCTGGAAAATAATTCCGATGATGACTGCGCAGTATCATCGGTGTGATTTTCGAGTTCTAAGTGGTGGATTACTACCAAAGATTTTGATTTGAATTGTTTTGAGAAAACAAGTGTTTAGAAATTCAAAGGTTTTGAATTGGCAGTATGATTTCAAATTGACTTGACATAAAAGGCCAGGAATTTAAATTCTAGAATTTAACTTTAACTTGTTAAGTTAAGTGAAAACTGGGGTGATAAGAGAATAATCTGAAATGGGATTAAGTGGATGAGTTAAGAATTTGAAATTTAGCTGGACTTAGAATTTGAAAATCAAGAATGAAACTTGAGATTGATAATGGGATTCGACTTGAGAATAAGCGAATGATTTGGTTTGACGAAATAAAAGTGATTGAGTTGATTGGGATGACATTTGTATATGCCGAGTTGATAACAGATGGTGGGTATATAATGATATGCCCAACAAAAAGGTACAAGTTTATATTTTATATGAGTTTGGAATTTATGAGCCAAATTGGCAAGCCGTTTGGCGTTTTGTTTTTCTTTTGGGTTGAAGAAGGCCCAGAGAGGAGAGTTGGAGTTTGAGCTATTGACCAGTACAAAGGAGGTGCTGGCGAAATTTTTCGAAAATTAAAAGTGTTAGAAAATTTTCAGAATTTTTGAAAATTTTAGTTAGTCAAAAGGAATTAATATTGAAATCGATATTTGTTGGTTCAGTTAAAATCAGAAATAAGGGGTAAACAAATCTTAGGAATTCCAATAGATAGGGTCGTCCTCTAACTTAGCAATTTCGAGGACGAAATTATTTTAAGTGGGGAAGAATGTAATGACCCGCATTTTCGGCCGTATATAATTAATTTATTTAATTATATAAATGGTGGTTTAGAGAATTCAAATGGTCGTGAATTTAATAATAGGGAATATTTAATTAAATTAAATAATTAAATAATATATTGAATTCAAAAATAATCAAAAATAGTGAAATTCACAGTATGATGTAATTTGGGTTATTTAAAATATATATATCAGTTAGGAGTTGAATTATATTGACGAATATATTCAATCGACGTCAGTTTGAACGTAGAATTTTAATATAATTAAAATAGAGCTCGAAATGGCGCGGTAGTTCGCTATTCGGCGATTTGAACTTCAACTGAATGTACATGATTCGTTTTAAGCCGGATTTCTATGAAACAAGAAACGTGTGGAGCTGGTGGAGTATATCTTTCTTTTGGAAGAGAAAAATCAGGATTTCGTCGTGTAGATTTTGAGATATATCCAAATCAAATATTAAAATAGTCGCTATAGAATCATTTATCGACCATAACGGTTTATTCGATATAACTATAGATCGGGTTTGAATTTAGACAAGGTTCTTTTGGGAAATAGTGATAATTTAATTTTTAGAATTTTACTGTAATTTTTAATTAATTAAATAAGCAACTTTTTATTTGGAGTGTTTCGCACCCTATAATCAACATTTTGAAGTTTCAAAATATGAGTCCATCTACCGGTATTATTATATTTTTGGGATCGTGAC
The DNA here is from genome assembly GCA_030737875.1 of Allium sativum. Lineage (NCBI taxonomy): Eukaryota > Viridiplantae > Streptophyta > Magnoliopsida > Asparagales > Amaryllidaceae > Allium > Allium sativum. The sequence goes on from CM060926.1 coordinate 341,845,076, forward strand.
ACCGAGCTCATCACAACGGCATAATTATTTCTGTCATTAGCATTCCCTAAGTTTACGAAATTTCATGAAATCGGTACCCGAAATAATTTTCTAAAATATCTAAATTATTCGTGGACAAAACAAGCCCACGTCCCCGAGTGCTTTCAGCCACATCCATCCTCTTAACAAATATCTAGATATTTGTCACCCGTATAAATACACTGCCTACCCATCTAAACCTAATTCATTTTCTTCGTTCTTAATGAACCGCCACCACTTAGTCTCTCAGCAAACCAAAACAAAATTTGAAAATCTGCCAAAAACCTGATCTGTGAGCTCGGATGGGATAGCTCATCATCCTGGTAGTCTTCTACGAACGCAACATCATTTTAGGGAACTCGAACAACCGCAGCGTGGATTTGGGATGCCGTCGCCTGTGAGGATGACAGTGCGAGTTGGTTGTTCTTGATACCATAGGGGAGAGCGCGAGTAGTGAAGGAAGTCGGTGATAGTTTGCGGTGATATGAGAGCAGGGGACGAGTTCGGAAGTGGAAAGATGGAGCGAGCTCAGCGGTTATGGTATGAGCGTGAAGAGATGTTGAAGGAGAAGTATTCTGGTGAGGTTGGGTTGTGGAATGGTGGGATTGTGTTTTACTGGAAGTCGCGTTTTGTTTGAGAGGGAAGAAGGAGCAGGCGGTTTGGAAAAGGAAGGAGGAGCGAACGTGGGTGTTTGAGTGTAGGAATGGGCTGACGTAAAGGGCTAAGGCCAATTATAAAAGAAAATGTAGAAGGGAATAATGGCGTTGGTTTATGCTTCTTTGCTGAAGCGAGGTTCATTCCTGTGTAGTTTGGATGTACAGGAAATGGCACAAGGTATGGGGACGTGAACAGTTTGGGTAATGGTGAGTGATATTCGGTCGACGTCGGGTTTTTCCGAGGAAGTGGAGTTGGCTTTAATGATTTTAGAAGGGACGGTAATGGTGTTAAAATAAATACAGGTTGCGGGTTTTAATAAAGAGAAATCAATGGGAAGAATTTCGAAAGAACTAGTGCGATTTATAATGGATCCAAGTGGGAGTTTTAGTTTGAGAATATCACAGCAACAACCATTGAACTAATACTGTAGCACCCAAATTATTTGGAGTAGAAGATGGGACGTGGTAGCGGGTTAGTTATTTTGGTGATGGGCTGTTAAGAAAAGGTGAGGCCCAATATATGTTAATAATATTAAGTTTAATTCTAATTAAATAATACACTAACTTGTTTAAAAAATATTTATCTCATACGAACTCAGACTTTCGAACGGTTGGATTCGTTGGGACCGTATGGACGAGAGCTTCACAATGAAGCTGACTGGAAGTGGATCCGAGCATGTTACAATTTATGGAGAAATAAATTGTCCGTCGAAATCAAATAACAGTTTATCGTTCTTTAACGATGAACTGCAAATGTGAGTAAAACTCACCAACTCTGAACAGTTATATTTTTATAATGTATTTTTAGAACTGTTAATCATCTGATGATTGCTGTGTGTTGGTTGATTGATTGAACTGCTAGTCAGTTAGCAGAAATATTATATATATATGTATATATATATAAACGGTTAAATATTTATATGTCGATTCTGTTTATCAGAATATTTAACAGTGAAGTGAAATCGATGTTATTCTATGGTCTAACATCTGTGATGCAGGGAAACAGGTCGGAGGAATCCAACTGGATTCCTCAACAGTTATTTTATTGTTTTTCATATATTTTGATATATGATGTGAAGTATAACCTGTTGTTGATTTTGTGTGTATGGACGATATTGAACATTGTGATTTGATATGATTGAATACCATAACATACGGGATATGGATAAGGAGATTTTCAAAGTGATATTGAAAATAGAGATATTTATAAAGTGGAATATTTATAAATAAGCGATATGTATAAATGGGAATATTAATAAATAGGAGATATTCAAAAAGGAAATAATTTTAAACTATTTTCTTTTTTGAATGGAAAGGCCTGTGTGGCGGGTTTTGGGGATTTTCCCGATGCTCCCGATACAAAGAAGGTTATGGCGAATTTTCCCGGGAATTTAAGGAGTTAGAATATTTCAAGAATAAATTTGAAAAAGAAATATTTGTAAACCATGTACAAATAGAATTGGAAAGGGAACATTATAAAAAGGAAATCATTTTTAAAGTGTAGAACCGTTATTTAAAAGTAAATCTTTTCAAATGAATAAAACATTATAGAAAGGAGAAATCGAATATGGTATTCGAAGTTAGTTAATCGAATATAGACATTCGAAGTTAGTTAATCGAATATGGTATTCGAAGTTAGTTAATCGAATATAGACATTCGAAAGAAGTTAATCGAATATGGTATTCGAAGTTAGTTAATCGAATATAGACATTCGAAGTTAGTTAATCGAATATGGTATTCGAAGTTAGTTAATCGAATATAGACATTCGAAAGAAGTTAATCGAATATGGTATTCGAAGTTAGTTAATCGAATATGGTATTCGAAGTTAGTTAATCGAATATGGTATTCGAGTTAGTTAATCGAATATAGACATTCGAAAGAAGTTAATCGAATATGGTATTCGAAGTTAGTTAATCGAATATGGTATTCGAAGTTAGTTAATCGAATATGGTATTCGAGGTTAGTTAATCGAATATGGTATTCGAAAGGAGAAATCGAATATGGTATTCGAAGTTAGTTAATCGAATATGGTATTCGAAGTTAGTTAATCGAATATGGTATTCGAAGTTAGTTAATCGAATATGTTATTCGAAAGGGGTTAGTCAAGTCGTGTTAGTCAAATAGAGTTAACCAGTTAGAGTTAATCAGTTAGAGTTAATCAGTTAGAGTTAACTAGTTAGAGTTAATCAGTTAGAGTTAACCAGTTCGAGTTAATTAGTTAGAGTTAATTGATTAGAGTTAAAACGAACTAGAGTTAATCAAATATAGTTATTTGAGACAGAGTTAGTCAAACATAGTATTCAGGGTAAGTTGCCATCTTGTACGACTGCTAGCGTAATTCGCAGGGCTGTAAATAGCCTACGGCGGTCGGATGTTTCCTGAGGGAGTCAGGCGTAACCATTGTGATCGCTGCGATCTAGAGTCAAGCGAATGGAGTTTAATCGAATATTAGTTATTCGATAGGAGTTAATCGAGTTGAGAAATAAGTTAAGTTAAATAATTTGAGTTGATCGGGTGGTTCGACCAAGTTAGTCGAGCCTAGTTAATCGAATCGAATTGGTCGAACCAAGTAAGTCGAGCCTAGTTAATCGAATCGAATTGGTCGAACCAAGTAAGTTGAGTCAAGTTAAGTTAGTCGAGGTAAGTTCGTCGAGTTAAATAAATCGATGTTAGTTTCATCGAAAGGAGTTATCGATGTTAGTTTCATCGGAAGGATTTATCGATGTTAGTTTCATCGGAAGGAGTTATCGATGTTAGTTTCATCGAAAGGAGTTATCGATGTTAGTTTCATCGGAAGGAGTTATCGATGTTAGTTTCATCGGAAGGAGTTATCGATGTTAGTTTCATCGAAAGTAGTTATCGATGTTAGTTTCATCGGAAGGAGTTATCGATGTTAGTTTCATCGGAAGGAGTTATCGATGTTAGTTTCATCGAAAGGAGTTATCGATGTTAGTTTCATCGAAAGGAGTTATCGATGATAGTTTCATTGAAGGGAGTTATCGATTATAGTTTAATCGAAGTGAGATTTTCAAATATGAGATATTTGAAAAGGAAGAGTTATCGAATATTAGTTATTCGAAGAGAGATTTTCGAATATCGTTTATTCGAGAAGAAGTTAATCGAATATAGGTTATTCGAAGAAGAGTTAATCAAATAGAGATTTCTCGAAGAGAGTTAATCGGCAAATTCGATTATATCGAATTCGGGAAAGTACTTATACTTTCCAGTGTTTAAATAGAGATTTATTTATTTATAAATAAATAAGTGTTAGGTTAATTATTCACTATTAAGAATAGAAGTTATAATTAAAGTTAGATAATTTGAAAGTAGGGATTATAGCGTTATCGTTATAACCAATGTTTTAAATATAGAAGTAGATTAGTAAAATTGAATCCGACAAAGGCGTAAAGAACTTGTTAAAGATTAAAAGATAAACTTTGACCATTTCGAAGTTATAACGTGGTTCAGTTAAGGTCTGAGAGGTAATTATACCCCAAGTTGAGTGACTTCCTTCTTAACTAAGAAATGGTAAGGTTTGATCGTAAAGGAGTTTTGGAAATGTTTTCCAAACAAGAATCAGAAATGTTTTCTAAATACAGAAAACAAGGAATGGAAATGTTTCCAGTATTGATAACATATATTTTCTAAATATAGAAAATAGCAAATGTTGAATATAGGGAAACAGGAGATGTAAAATGAACTAAAGAGATAAATGTTAAATGATGTTTGTTTGATATAATTTCCATCTGGAAATAATGTCGTTGTTTGCAAACTTGTTTTTTTTTCTTTGATAGTTAACTCACAGACTATCGAAGTTTTGACCATCTTAACGTTGTTAATATGGAGAGACCGGTTGGATTTTTATCCAAAGAACCACTCTGTATTGGCATAAGCGTCGCGAATCATATATCCCAAAGATAATTGAAGACGGAGTAAAATGCAAGGGCTATCCTGTTTACAGAATAGTGCCTTCGGTTTGTCCAGTCCCAGGACAACTTGTATGGACGAAGGTCTGACAGAGTATATCCAATGGATCGCGTAAGTTGATCTGTTCAAACGTATTCACGTTTGGTGGCGGAGGAATTCGTTTCTCTTAGCTGTATACCCGTGTTATTTTTGGATAAGTCAATTTGTGATTTGGCGGGTATGACGATGTGACATTTCTATGTGAATGAAGATGGATGTCTGACAGAGTATTTCCAGAAAGGTCACGTACATTGATTTCTTTAACCGTACCAAGAGTGGAAGCGGAGAAGGAAATTTCTTTAGCTAACACGTAATGTACTGTTGTAGACGTCAATTAGTGATTTTCGATGGATCTGACAATGTGGCACTCGAAGTGAATCTGATGTGATGATAAAGCGTAGCTTCTAGCCTCATCAACCGGTAAATGACAGAAATCGGGCAGGCAGCATGGCTAAGTCGGTCGCACCGAAGTAGGGTGTATAATCACCTATCTAGTGAATATTCATTTGTTTCTTAAATCTATCAATGATGTCCCATATATATACGGGAACGGTTGCTGATCCCAACCGTTGGTGATGTACATTCGATACACTCAAGCGAAATGAGTGGTCGGTCATGTGTGGCTGAGTTACAAGATGTTCTTGTTGAACTCCAGTGTATCGTTCCTAGAGTACACTGATCGGAAGGTGGTTCCATACCTTGTCATAGTTGGAAATCCAATAATCCAATACGTGCTTGCGATTTTGATTGTATACTATATATGTAGTAACGTGAGATGCAAGCGTTTCTGCTAGATTGATATTTATTTGTACTTAGACATTATTATAATATCAGAATGATATTGCTTTGAAGGGTTATTTGGATTCTCATAAGGGAAAAACCCGTTCCGTATTCACGGCGTGGTCTTATGAGATATCATATACCTGTTTAAATGATTTGAGTTTATTCACACCAGTCCCATGACTGACCCGGAGTTTATTTTGTTGTTTTCCCTAAACTCTTGGGTGCCTAAATTTGTACGGGAAGTCAAGTAGTCGGGATTTTATAGATACACTTGGAGAGCTTGGAGCAGGAGGCTTCAGGATTCTATAGCTATTATTATTTCCGCTGTTGTTGTAAGTGTTGCACTCTGATAAGTGCTTTTGTATATATAATTGTTTGTATTTCAAAAGTTATGTTATATTTTATTCGTTCCGCTGTGAGATTCGTGTTTACTCTAATGATGATGTTCTTCTAATTCTGGTGGGTGCACTTTGCCCCTGAAGAGCAGGAGCAGAGTTGGAGGCTTGCGGATTCTTCTCGTACTGTTGTAGCATGTTTTCCCTGATCAACTCCTCGATTAAGTTCTTCAAGTGTCGGCATTCATTAGCATCATGCCTGGGTTGATTGTGAAAACGACAGAATTTTCGAGAATTCGCTGCTCTCTTAGAAATATTCAGGGATGATGGTTCTGGATAGTGTTCTGCATCTTTGGTGGCGAAGAAAATGTTCTTCGGCGTATCATTTAGAGGGGTAAGCTCCGATGAGTTGAAAAGGTGAATCTTATTATTATCTCTGTTGCGCTTTCCATCATTGGTGCACTTTTTCCTCTGATTCTTCTTCTGATTATATTGAGTAGTAGCGCTTTTGGAAGCTTCAACAAGGGGAAGCTTCAACAAGGTTGTTACCATTAATAATTTGAAGAGGCATAGGGTCATCATCCACTCTCATATACTCCTCTGCTTTTTTATAAAATTTCTTAAGCGTGTTTAGTTCTTTCATTTTAATCCATCTACCAAATTCGCTCTTCTTATCTATGGCATCAATTAGAGACATTAAGTCATGTGGAGCTCGGGATTCCCCACCTCGGACAAAGAAGCATTGAATCTCTTGAGGAAAGCTTTAATAGACTCTCCTCAATTCTGTTCCAACGACGCTGGAGAAATAACATCCTTAGCCTTCGTAGCTAGCAGTCTAAACTGCTTCTTGAATTTCAGAGTCAAATCAGCAAACCGATCAACAGATTTGGGTGGTAGCTTCGTGAGCCATAATGATGTCACACCTTCTAGATAGAGAGGGAAACATAGGCATTTGATCTAATCTGTCGCTTTGGCTTCATTCATATGCCATCCATATTTGTAAAGGAAGTGATTTGGATCAGCGGTCCCATTGTATGGAGGCAGAGTAGGATGAGTGAAATTTTTAGGGAACTTTGCTTTGCGAATCCTTTTAGTGAACATATTTTTGCAGGGGAAGAAATACCATTCCCTCTCACTGTCACTATGGGCCATACTATCTTTCATGATTTGCTTTATAATATCCGCGATATATTCCTTCGATTTATGGCATTCCACAGGGCGGACTTCGATCTCTTTGCCGGATGCCCGTCTTGGCGAGCGATCGCGGTTAAAGGATCTAGATCTTCTACCTCCACTATGGGGAGGTGCCCCTTGGCGGGACTGGAAACTCTTTGGGTGTCTCAATCAGAATGAATTTTAGTCTTCATCTTTTAGTCTTGGACATCAACGTCGCCTTTGCTACTTTCCCAGCCATCAAGCCCTGTCATGTTATCATTACGATGATAGTCAGAAGCTGACAAATTCGTGTTCTCCTCAAGGTTGACGTGAACTTTTTGAGGAAGAGCGGGATTTGCTTGTGCGTTCAAAAGAGTATTCATCTTATTGATAAGAGCATGATCAGCATCCATCAAAGTTTTAGTGGAGGTCTCCATTCGTTGATTTAAATCGGCGACAATGGCGTTTAACTGATCCTTGATTATCCAGCTCCGCCTATCGAGCTTTAGCCAATCTCAAAGCGGTTAGTAAGTGGCGTAGCTTCGTCGGCCACGTTGTCGGATCCTCCAATGGTTTTACTTGTAGTTTTCTTTGACTTTGCCATTATCTCGGACAAAGCTTTGAACTTTGAAGAAAATTCGTCAATTGGCCTGGATCTTAGATTTAGAGAATCTATCGTAGAAGAAGATTTCAATTTTCACTATCTCCAGAAAGCACTTTACCTTGGAAATGTGAATGTGGCCCCATGGTGGGCGCCAAAATTGTTGAAATCAAAAATTGATCACAACACTCCAAGGTGTTTTATGCAACACTTCACAAGAGTAAGATCTAAAAGTATGGATCCAAAAAATATAAAAGCAAGTAAAGACACAAGAATTTTAGAGTGGTTCAGCCTAGAATCGGACAACGTCCACTATAGAAGCTATTTTAATTATCACTGCAGAATTTACAAGATACATCACTTCATTGGTTTCACTTATTTCACTCTTTTCACTCTTTTTAATTTAATGATCTTCATTATTTTCTCTCTTTTTTGCTCTTGATTCACTTGAATTCGTGAAGAGATGGACGAGATCACTTGAATTGTGAGTTGATGTGTAGATCTTCAACCACGTGAACACTTAGATGATCTTCATTGGTTCCGTGACGATTTTGTGTTGAATTTGAGCTTGAGAGAGAACTAATGGAAGTTGGAGTGATTTGGAGTGGTGGAGAAATGAATTGGACAGCCCTTCGAGGTAGATTTATTTTTCTTGAATGGTGGAGAAGTGGTGTATTTATAGGTGTAGTTTGGAGGGAGTGGCAAAGCTGAAATTTATGTGTGCAGGCTATGGATCCATCGTAGACATAATTACGAAAATGCCACTGGGTTACATTCCAATCGATCCATCATTTAACTTCCGACCGATCCACATATATTTACTGCCGACCCATAATATATAAAGCATGTCAATCCATTGAATTATTAGAAATGTCACCGCTTTTTTATTTAAAGCCGACCCATATATTTTCGCCAATGTCGCTGTAGCTACATTAAAGCCGATCCATGCATTATTATAACGTGCCTGTTCCGCCTCTCATGTATTGCGCTGCCACGTGGTCCATTACTTGCAAACTTCTTCAATATGTTATAATATTTTATATTATTCACATCATTATTGAGGTGTGCTTTGCGTTGTGAAGCCACGTAGCATTATTTGTGTCATTGTCTAGTTACCTAAAAGCGTACCGACCCATGTTAATTACGCTATTGCCACCATAGTTAGATTATTGACCGATCCATCTTTATAATTGAATACCGATCCATATTATTGTATGTGAAGAAGTTGAATTATCATGCCATGCTGATGTGTCATGCTCCACGTCCTCAACAAAAAATTACATTAGCACCGTATATTATAAAAGAGTGCTTCACAAACGTTATTGCAAATGACCTTTACTGTTTCACTACGTGTATACTATGAACCATGTGTATAAAATAAGGATTCTTCACAATGTGAAGGCACACATACGCTTTATTCAGTTTTGCCGTTGTTCTTCGTATTTCGACCGATCCATCAGTTAGCTTGGGGCTGACCCATCTAATAGAATTTCACCTCGATTTCTGGATATTAAATATGTTTTGTGACCGACACTTATATCACATGGCTTCATGCAAGGTGCCGACCCATAGGTGACGTGCATAATAGCCGATCCATATGTGCATGTGAGTATGTCGATCCATGTATATTAAAATATTGCCATTCCTTGTAATAATACTGACCGACCCATAGTAAAGCTTGTGACCTACCCCTGATGCTTTTTTGTGACCAACCCATTAATACTAAACTGCCAATCGATCCATAGTTTATAACATGGCCGACCGATCCATCATCAAAGTGGATGACTGATCCATCACCAGTGAAGGCAGCCGATCCATCAGTTGATAACCGACCAATCCATGCTACCATTTTATATCTGATCCACGCAAAATTTATTCCCCATCCATATTAAAACATCACCCGGTCCATCGCTTTGTAAATATAAATGATCTATCACTCTTTTTGCAATAAAACTTGATTTTTAGACCAAGTTTTATAATGGAGTTAAGAACAGTAATGGAAGGTTTTCTTTATCACTAAACAAGTCACTTTAAATGAGAATGTGTGTAACACCCCACCTCTGTTAAGGTCACTCACAAAGGGAATGCCTTAACTTTGGTGGAGCACTTTAGTAAACAGAACAGAAACTTACAAGACAGATAAAACAATACTTGAAAAATTTATAACTTTATTTCAACAGAAATCGAAATAAGCTTGGTTACATCCTTTCAAATCATAATATCAGAATTGAAGTACAAAATATCAGTCTTGTACAAAAGCCTTCAGAATGCATAGTTTAAAATCATAATCCCCACAGAAGAAGACAAGCCATACTTTAAGCACTTCAAGCGGAAGAAATCTGGATCAAGCTAGAGTACTCCCTTCTACAAAACTTGGGGGGAAACGGAAGAAAAGGGGCGAAAACAAGCAAGGTCAGACATAAAGTCTGGCAAGTCCAGTCACTTTCAGCATATGAACTGATAATAATAATAATGACATGAAAGCAAAACTGGATAAGAGATGGCAGTAACATGAGCAGCAGATATACTTAGGTTATACAGCGGAAACAAAATGATGTAGACTAAGCTATGCTTCTTATTTATATCTTACTTCTCTGCACTAATACTAGTATAACAGGGTTAGGCGTCACCCTAATGTCTAAACTGAAACAAAAACAGCTACGGAATAATTTCCACAGAAGCAGAAAGCTAATAATGGGCCTTTACCACCCTAACAGAAACAGACAGAAGCAGAATGCTGATAATGGGCCTTTACCACCCGAACAGAAACAGTCAGATTAATCCCTACGGAAACAGAATTCAGAATTAGGTGTACACTAGTAATTGGGCCTTTACCACCCGAACAGACAGTACCACGCAGAAACAGACGGGTGTTGCCACCCAACAGAAACAGACGGTACCAACAGAAACAGACAGAACTTAGTGTACCCTAAAACCCGACCCCAAGCGATCGGCTCCCTAATACATAAATACCCTGTGTCGGCCCCACAGTAGGGTGTATCACTCCCTAAAGTGACAACCAATTGGCACATACCTATTTACAGATGTCACGGCGTCTTACATCCTCAGAGGCAGACCGGGATCCTTGCACGCACATGACCCGGTTGGAACGCACCATCAACACCCCTCGCCATTATCAGAATGAACCGCTTATAATTAGTTCAGTAAGGGTGCCCGGACCCTACCTACTGTTGGGTCAAAGTTTTGATACCAGAAAGGGTTACTGACTAATATGGGTCCCAAACAACAGATGACACAAGTAATTCCCCTCCTAACCTTGTGTCCCCAGACTAACAGATTTCAGATTAACTTGTTTACAAGTTCAGACATATAGAATTCAGATCAACTAGTTCATAGACAAGTTTTCAGACTAACGGATCAGATATACAGATTTAACAGACTTACCGATTAACTAGTTACAGATTAACAGACTTACAGATTTGTCTAACTTTGTAATTGGGCCTACAGATTCACACAACAGATTTATTAAATTCATCAGTCTAGTGGGTTTAACCCTATCCACCCAACACGTTTTAGACATCATATTTATCTCAGATTTTCATTAATTAAATATTAATGCCCAGACCTCTCACATTAGACTGACAGTTTGCGGCTACTGGTTAGGCCGGTTGGTTCCAGGCAGATTTGTGCCGCAAACTGAGTCTAACCTCAGGTTTCAAGCACGTTATGACTAACTTCTCACATTAGAACCTATTGTTTGCGGCCAATGGATGTGCCGGGCGGTTCCGGGCAGAATTACGCTGCAAACTCATTCTAACCTCGAGTTAGCCATGTTTATCTTTGCGGCCAATTAATTAATTATTTACCATTTATGCCCACGCCTAATATACATGTCAATTATTCATAGCTAATTCAGATTATGTCAATAACAGACTGAATATATCAACTTAACAAACATAGCAGATAACAGATTTAGGCGACTTAACGGATTCAGCAGATTAAGAAAACTAGCAGATTTAGCAGATAACAGATTAGGCATCTCAACAGATTTTGTTTAGCAGATTTGGCACTTTCAACAGACTTACCAGATGACAGATTTGGCAGATGAACAGATCTAGCAGACTAGGCAGTAAAGCAGAACTAGCAGATTAAGCAATATAACAGAACTAGCAGATTGGCAATATAACAGAACTAGCAGATTAGGCAAATATAACAGATTTAATCATTCCTTAAAGTTTCACAAACATATCTTGCCTAATTATAAATCTTTCCTAAGTTCACATGCATAAATAATAGTCATGATTTGCAATATGATCATATACCCCATGTTTGCATTAAATTTACATAGCACAGATTATGGTCATAAGTTACCATATATCATATGTTTCAATTTTTATTAAACTTGCATAGTACAGAAGATCCATATATAAATTATACCAAATATAGCCATCGATTTCTATGCATGTCATATATCCCAAAGATCCCTTACTTAGGTGTTTATTTACATTAATAGATATCCTACTTTCATGTAAATCTTTATACCTAGGCCATATTCTCTTTATCTCAAATCATATGTTCAATACAGTCTATATTTATGTCCAATTATGTGTCCTCAAATCATATGTTCAATACCCCTTTATGTTATAAATATAACATGTTCAGTCATATGTCTCAGATTTATGTTCTAGCTACAGTCCATGTTCTTTCCTCAAATCAGTCACCTATTGGTCATGCCCAATTTATGCATCATTCATTTTACTGTCCCAAACATTTTAGCGTATGTTAATCTCTTATGAGATTGGATCAGGCTCGTGGTAGCCTGGCAATAGAACAGAAAGAAGAAAGAGATACAGAATAGATAGATCTAAACAGAATAGAACAGATATATCCTCAGATTCAGATTTACAATTCATGTCACAATCAGAATTAACATTTATATCGGAAAATAACTGTACTTGCGTTGGTTGGATTAAAGAAAGAACTTTAATTGTTGTAGAATCGTTGCAGAAGCTTTAATCTCTAGTTTGAATTGGGTTGCTTAGGTTGGTTTTGATTAGCTTCTAGTTTTGATTCCAGTAGAGTAGCGACACGATTTTTTATTTTTATTTAGAACAGAGGCAGAACAGAAGCAGAATAGAATTGTGTGTAGAGAAGGCTAGGTTTGGGGCTGTTTATATAGGGTTAGGCGGACGAACCTAGGCAGAAAACGAGACCAGATACATAAGGATGCACCCAGACCCAAAACCAGGTTCGGGGACCAGGTCGACCCCCAGGTCGACTGCCCAGTCGACCTGGTCGGGGGGAGGGGGGTCGACTCCCCAGTCGACCTGGGTACTGAGGGTCGACTACCCAGTCGACTCCCCAGTCGACCTGGGTCCTGGGCGGGAAATTTCCCGCCCAGCCCGCTTCTGGGTTTGAATTCGAATTTTGAATTCCAATTTCGAGCTGTTTTCGATTCTGAAAATTCCCGAAACTTCGGAGGGTCATATCTCCCTCATACGGACTCCGATTCTTGCAAACTCGGACTCGTTTCCAAGCAGAATTCCGAGATGAACGCAATGGATCAACCTGTTTCCCTTGATTCTTATTTTAAAAATAAATTATCCTCTGATTTGTTACTTATATGTTCACAGAAAATACGGGGTGTTACATTCTCCCCTCCTTAAAGGATTTCGTCCCCGAAATCTTCAAGTTAAGAAGAATGTGTCCTACCATCCAACATCCATCTACTCAATCATCAACCACTGGCGTCCATTGTCCTTAGAAACTTCTAATGTTGTATGAACATATGCAAGAGTGTGTGTATATGTTCCTTATCTAATGTAAAGATCAGGCGGTCCACTGATTCAGTTGACCTCCTTAATGCGAATTTTGCCAGTGCCATGAGTCCAACATGTATGCAATTTTCCTACTCGATACATATCATTTCTGTATGAGTGCACAACCATTCAGTCATATGCAACATCCATGTTGAAGCGACCCGAAACTTCCCCAGTCTCCGAAGAGATGAGAAAGAACGAATTACTGTGAGGACAAGACAAATTAGAACGCGGACAGAAGAACATTTCATTGTATATTCAATTCATTTCGAAATCGTTTCATATTCAATTCATTTCGAAATCGTTTCATATTCAATTCATTTCGAAATCATTATATATTCAATTCATTTCGAAATCGTTATATATTCAATTCATTTCAAAATCGTTTTATATTCAATTCATTTCGAAATCGTTATATATTCAATTCAATTCAAAATCGTTTTATATTCAATTCATTTCGAAATCGTTTTTCAATATTCATTTCAAAATGAATAAAATTGATATAAATATCGATCACGTCAAAATGGCGTCAATCTAATCAACACGACTTCATATATTTCTATTTTCAAATATTCTATTTCAAATATTCCTATTATCAGAATATTTGTTATTATCAAAATATTTCGTTCAACACATGACTAATCTCAACGGATGAGTACTGTCAACACATGAACCTTTATTTTATATTGATAAAGATGTAAATTTTGTTATTAAAATATTCTTTATTTTCTAAATTGGAATGAGGCCCAATCAATCACCATATAATGTTAATTATATGGATTTTCATACTTCACACGTATACAATAGCATTTGAAAAATAATCAACCATCAACCAAAGTGCACTACACTGTATAAGCATCAAATATAGATATCTAACGCTTATAACAGCCTGTCAATCAATCGATCGACATATTTAATCAATCAGGATGAGTGAACTCCAAATTTCATCCCAACACCCGTGTGGGGTTTCAAACAATCAAACACAGATTTTAGTTGTGCAGTTGGGCGATGTGTAAAATTTATCGACCCAATCAATATCAGTCAAATCAGTGTATATAAACAAATCGGCCGATTTGTTTATAAATATTTATTTATTCACTTTCACGTTAAAAATTATATTTTTAACGATAAAACATTTTATTCAACCTATGAAAATATTCTATTCAGTTCATTTATTAAATAAAATGATTTCTTTATTTTTCTAACTTATTTTAGAAAATTTCGGCGGCGCAACGGCACGATACTAGAAACGGGACGAGGCCTAGCCTTATCCCTGGTCTAGTGAAGGCCCACGCCATTCACACATCAATCAAATCCATTTATTTCACCAAACAATTCAATTCAAACCAAATAAACTAACCAACTACACATCCAGACAATTTAACAAACAAGCCATCCATGGTCTGTGGATGACGGGTGTCGGGTGCTACTAAGTACCGTCTGCATCCTAATATATATATATAACTAGAAAAAGGAAATTTGAGTGAGAAGTTCTCACCAAAAGCTATCCCAATTCCACGTCTCTTCATTGATAGAAATCTTCATCGTTCTCGCCTTTTGCTACTTTCGTTGACCGTAACCACTACATATATAAAAATCGAATTTTTACTTTGCTATTCAATATATAAAAATCGAATTTTTATTTTGCTATCCAATATATAAAAATCGAATTTTTACTTTGCCATTCAATATATAAAAATCGAATTTTTTACTTTGCTATTCAATATATAAAAATCGAATTTTTACTTTGCTATTCAATATATAAAAATCGAATTTTTACTTCGCTATTCAAATCAATGAGGTTTATATTTTTCAATTCAAAGATATTTTTAAATCAAACAGATTTATATATTTTAAAAGAGGTGTTATTTTTCAACACAATGCTATTTATTATATCTAAAAACAAAACTTTAAACAATTTTCATTTCAAAACAATGATATATAAATATCCCAATTTTTTTTGTTCTATGCTTTTTTTCTATATATATATATATATATATATATATATATATATATTTAAATTCCCCTTTGATTTCTATGTTATTTATTTTAAAACATATTTTATAAACAATATTTATTTCAGTTTTAAAACAATTGATTTACATATATAAAAATAAATAAATAAATAAACTAAGAGAGGCTTACTGTGTTCGGATTTCAGGTTGCTCCACCATTAGGGTTGGAGTTTGCCATCGCCTACCGACGTCGTGGAGGAGATCGGAGCCCGCCACTTTGGGGCCGCCAGCGTCGCCTACCTCCACCCTGAGTCGCGTCGCCTTCGTCGATGTTGACCAGATCGGAGCCCTTCACCTTGGGGCCGCCAGCGACGCCAACCCTTACCGAGACCCCAGGCCAACCCGATGGTCACCTCGTGCTGGAATTCGAGCACCAACGGCAGTCGTTTGAGCTTCAATTCCATGCGCCTCAGGTGGCGAAAAACCAGCACCTCCGTCGACCTTGATGAGTGCTCCGAGTTCTTCAATTGGTGTTTATGATTTGCGAATTAATCGACGGGTTGGGAGGATAATCGATTTCAAAACCTGAAGCCTTTGTTCGTTCTAATTTGTAGAGGAGCGGCGGCTTTTCTAAAGGTTGACCACGCAGAAGAGAATAAGGGGTTTGACTGGAGGATGGGCTATATAATTTATATTTTAATATTATTTTAATTCTAATTATCTTCCTTTATAAAATTTTAGCATCCGAACTCCAAATCAAACTTGACGACTGTCGCCCCTAGCCAATTACGCACATTCCGTACACAATGGGATATGTTCCGCAAGCCAATTCGACTGTTTGAATCAGTTTTTATCAAAATCAACATATAACTCTATATATTGAATTTGAACGCGAATTTCAATTTACCGGGGTCACATACTAACTCGAAAAATTCCAAAAAAATATTTTCTAGCTTCGTATTGACGATACGGTCCTAACAAAACTAGTTTCATCGAATTCTGAGACTGTTGGAAAAATGGCCATTTTCCAGTCGATTAAAATCAACTGAAACTGGTCAAACGCGTTTTCCTTTGCCACGCTCACATATTGATTGGAAAAATTATGAAATTTGGAATCTAGCAATAACTTTACATCACGGATCCAACAAAAGTGGTTTCGTCGAAATCCGAGGTCTTTTGCAAAATTTCCATTTTTAAGGGCCTGAATTCCATAGCGACTATTCAGAATTTTCAACTGGACATATCTTTTGATTCCCGCTATGAAATTTCGATTTTCCGGATTCGTTAGAAAGATAGTCACAATTAGATCCCATTATTTTTGGTTTCACTAAAATCTGGTTTATTTTTCACCCGGTACATTAATATGAAGTTTGAAATCAAATTATCGAACTAACGCGCCATTTTCAATTCCTTTTATAATTATATATAATTATTTATATTCTAACGACGACGTATATAATATATACGATCTAAATATATTCAAAATAAATTTCTCGTCGATTTTATTTAAAATAATCTATTTTAAATGTTCAAAATTCGCTAAAATTGCCAAAATGAAAATTTTAAACTGGCCCAGATTTTTGGGTTATTACACATGTGCTGAGTCAATCATTTTGCATCCACAAAACTTGAAAAATGCTCACACATCCATATGCAGTATGAGAGTGTTTTCGAGCCGATCTAGTGCCTAGTGTGTGTATATGCATCCACGAGCAGCCACTAGCAACCACTTGCATCCACTTGCAACCATCAAACATAACATGTCTCAAACACATGTTTGCACCCATTAGTTTCTACCTAAAGTTCGAAGATTCGATCGATATGATACAGTCGAATGATGGAAGCGAGTACAGATAAAACAAAAACTTGGTTCCCATTAGACATGGGTCCTAAGTATCGGCCCCGAAGACCGAAACCAACATCAAATTGACACCCAGAGGATTACCCTCTTTAGACAATGTCAAAACTGGAAATCAGAATTATTCAGATATTTACAGATTACTGGTACAGATCAGGTTCCCTAATGATTCTTAGGAAGCTAAGCATGATAAAATCATATCCCACAAAAACTCAGAATGTATGCGTCATACTTGACGTCTAACACAGATATCCCTCAAAACCCAATAAATCATAAACAGATGAGTCATAACCCTTATAGGATTGAGTCTACAACGGGATCAGAAATAATACTAGTATTAAAGTACATAGTATCGATTACAAAATCAGAATGCCAGAATCAGAAAGAGTCTTAACTCCATAATCAGCTAAAGAAATTAAACCTACTATAGGAATTTTCCTATTTCTACCCTAGCCACTAGCCTCAAGAGTGTTCGCCTGCCTTCCTGAAGTTGGTCCCGCCCTCTGCCCTTGCCCTCGTCTCTTCGGGCAGTCCCTAGTGAAGTGTCCCATCTCACCACAGTTGAAGTATGTGCCCTTCCTTTTTCTGCAATCCTTGTTCAGATGAGTCGAGCTCCCACAAGTAAAACACTTTTTCTCCTTCTTATCTTCAGACTCCTTATCTTTCTTTTGGGTTTCCTTTTTGGGCCATGCCTTCTTGTTCGGTGGCTCTTCCTTCTTTGCCTCTTTCTTCTCGGGTGCCTTTTCAGCTTTAGCGCCTTTCTCCTCGTGCATGAGTGCCATGTCTACTAGCTTCTCAAAGGTGGCCCCCATAGGGATGTATGTCATAGCCAACCCCTGCAATGGCTCATTCAAGCCATTAACGAACCTCAGAGCCTTCTTCTCCTGCGTGTTCACCAAATCTAAGCCAAACCTTGCCAATTGGTTGAATTTGTTGACGTACTCTTTCACTGATAGATTTCCCTGTTTCAATGTCAAGAACCTTTCCATGTATAGATTCTCTTCTGCCCTTAAGAGAAACTTTGCCTCAAACCTACGTCTGAAATCCGCCCAAGAATCAACAGAACGCTCCCCATTAGTGACCTCCCACCAAAACGAGGCCTCTCCCTTTATTAACCAAGCTGCTAATTTGACTTTCCTCCCTTCTTCTACTTCAAAGATTTCTAGCAATTCTTCCACCTCCTTAAGCTAATCTCTAGCTTCCACAAACGTTTCTGACCCTTGAAAAGGTTTTCCACCCATAGCCTTAAATTCCTTACATGTCTTTGCAAAAGTATCAGCGCAAGGAGGGGGAGGAGGAGCGGGTGCAACTGGTGGTGGAGGATACTTGGTTGGACCTGCAGCGGCCCTAGCCTCTAATAACCTCCTATACCATCCTGGTATCGTCACACCCTCCGGAAGGTTAAGATCTTCAGCCATGCTGAAACGAAAAAGGAAAGATTCAAAATGGAGAATTTGAAAGATAAAGATATATGGCTATTGGGGATTATGTTTTTCAAAATAAGCTTTACTTTTGAAAATACTTCCTTTCAAAACCTTTTTGAAAATAGTTTTCAAAAACTTTACCCAATCTGGTAAACTTCAGCTCTGATACCAAGTGTAACACCCCACCTCCGTTAAGGTCACTCACAAAGGGAATGCCTCAACTTTGGTGGAGCATTTTAGTAAACAGAACAGAAACTTACAAGACAGACAAAACAATACTTGAAAATTTTATAACTCTATTTCAACAGAAATCGAAATAAGCTTGGTTACATCCTTTCAAATCATAATATCAGAATTCAAGTACAAAATATCAGTCTTGTACAAAAGCCTTTAGAATGCATAGTTTAAAATCATAATCCCCACAGAAGAAGACAAGCCATACTTTAAGCACTTCAAGCGGAAGAAATCTGGATCAAGCTAGAGTACTCCCTTCTACAAAACCTGGGGGGGAAATGGAAGAAAAGGGGCGAAAACAAGCAAGGTCAGACATAAAGTCTGGCAAGTCCAGTGACTTTCAGCATATGAACAGATAATAATAATAATAACATGAAAGCAAAACTGGATAAGAGATGGCAGTAACATGAGCAGCAGATATACTTAGGTTAAACAGCGGAAACAGAATGATGTAGACTAAGCCATGCTTCTTATTTATATCTTACTTCTCTGCACTAATACTAGTATAACAGGGTTAGGTGTCACCCTAATGTCTAAACTGAAACAAAAACAGCTACGGAATAATTTCCGCAGAAGCAGAAAGCTAATAATGGGCCATTACCACCCTAACAGAAACAGACAGAAGCAGAATGCTGATAATGGGCCTTTACCACCTGAACAGAAACAGTTAGATTAATCCTTATGGAAACAGAATGTAGAATTAGGTGTACACTAGTAATTGGACCTTTACCACCCGAACAGACGGTACCACGCAGAAATAGACGGGTGTTGCCACCCAACAGAAACAGACGGTACCAACAGAAACAGACAGAACTTAGTGTACCCAAAAACCCAACCCCAAGCGATCGGCTCCCTAATACATAAATACCCTGTGTCGGCCCCACAGTAGGGTGTATCACTCCCTAAAGTGACAACCAATTGGCACAGACCTATTTACATATGTCACGGCGTCTTACATCCTCAGAGGCAGACCGGGATCCATGCACGCACATGACCCGGTTGGAATGCACCATCAACACCTCTCGCCATTATCATAATAAACCGCTTATAATTAGTTCAGTAAGCGTGCCCGGACCCTACCTACTGTTGGGTCAAAGTTTTGATACCAGAAAGGGTTACTGACTAATATGGGTCTCAAACAACAGATGACATAAGTAATTCCCCTCCTAACCTTGTGTCCCCAGACTAATAGATTTCAGATTAACTTGTTTACAAGTTCAGACATACAGAATTCAAATCAACCAGTTCACAGACAAGTTTTCAGACTAACGGATCAGATATATAGATTTAACAGACTTACCGATTAACCAGTTACAGATT
The DNA here is from genome assembly GCA_030737875.1 of Allium sativum. Lineage (NCBI taxonomy): Eukaryota > Viridiplantae > Streptophyta > Magnoliopsida > Asparagales > Amaryllidaceae > Allium > Allium sativum. The sequence continues at coordinate 341,865,163 of CM060926.1, forward strand.
AACAGACTTACAGATTTGTCTAACTTTGTAATTGGGCCTACAGATTCACGGAACAGATTTATTAAATTCATCAGTCTAGTGGGTTTAACCCTATCCACCCAACACGTTTTAGACATCATATTTATCTCAGATTTTCATTAATTAAATATTAATGCCCAGACCTCTCACATTAGACTGACAGTTTGCGGCTACTGGTTCGGCCGGTTGGTTCCGGGCAGATTTCTGCCGCAAACTGAGTCTAACCTCGGGTTTCAAGCACGTTATGACTAACTTCTCACATTAGAACCTATTGTTTGTGGCCACTGGATGTGTCGGGTGGTTCCGGGAAGAATTACGCCGCAAACTCATTCTAACCTCGAGTTAGCCATGTTTATCTTTGCGGCCAATTAATTAATAATTTACCATTTATGCCCACGCCTAATATACATGTCAATTATTCATAGCTAATTCAGATTATGTCAATAACAGACTGAATATATCAACTTAATAGACATAGCAGATAACAGATTTAGGTGACTTAATGGATTCAGCAGATTAAGCAAACTAGCAGAATTAGCAAATAACAGATTAGACATCTCAACAGATTTAGTTTAGCAGATTTGACATTTTCAACAGACTTAGCAGATGACAGATTTGGCAGATGAACAGATCTAGCAGACTAGGCAGTAGAGCAGAACTAGCAGATTAAGCAATATAACAGAACTAGCAGATTGGCAATATAACAGAACTGGCAGATTAGGAAAATATAACAGATTTAATCATTCCTTAAAGTTTCACAAACATATCTTGCCTAATAATAAATCTTGCCTAAGTTCACATGCATAAATAATAGTCGTGATTCGCAATATGATCATATACCCCATGTTTTCATTAAATTTACATATCACAGATTATGGTCATAATTTACCATATATCATATGTTTCAATTTTTATTAAACTTGCATAGTACAGAAGATCCATATATAAATTATACCAAATATAGCCATCGATTACTATGCATGTCATATATCCCAAAGATCCCTTACTTAGGTGTTTATTTACATTAATAGATATCCTACTTTCATGTAAATCTTGATATCTAAGCCATATTCTCTTTCTCTCAAATCATATGTTCAATAAAGTCTATATTTATGTCCAATTATGTGTCCTCAAATCATATGTTCAATACCCCTTTATGTTATAAATATAACATGTTCAGTATATGTCTCAAATTTATGTTCTAGCTGTAGTCCATGTTCTTTCCTCAAATCAGTCACCTATTGGTCATGCCCAATTTATGCATCATTCATTTTACTGTCCCAAACATTTTAGCGTATGTTAATCTCTTATGAGATTGGCTCAGGCTCGTGGTAGCCTGGCTATAGAACAGAAAGAAGAAAGAGATACAGAATAAGATAGATCTAAACAGAACAGAACAGATATATCCTCAGATTCATATTTACAATTCATGTCACAATCAGAATTAACGTTTATATCGGAAAATAACTGTACTTGCCTTGGTTTGATTAAATAAATAACTTTAATTATTGTAGAATCGTTGCAGAAGCTTTAATCTCTAGTTTGAATTGGGTTGCTTAGGTTGATGTTGATTAGCTTCTAGTTTTGATTCCAATAGAGTAGCGACGCCATTTTTTATTTTTATTTAGAACAGAGGCAGAATAGAATTGTGTGTAGAGAAGGATAGGTTTGGGGCTGTTTATATAGGGTTAGGCGGACGAACCTAGGCAGAAAACGAGACTAGATACATAAGGATGCACCCAGACCCAAAACCGGGTTCGGGGACCAGGTCGGCCCCCAGGTCGACTGCCCAGTCGACCTGGTCGAGGGGGGGTCGACTGCCCATTCGACTCCCCAGTTGACCTGGGTACTGGGGGTCGACTACCCAGTCGACTCCCCAATCGACCTGGGTCCTGGGCGGGAAATTTCCCGCCCAGCCCTCTTCTGGGTTTGAATTCGAATTTTGAGTTGTTTTCGATTCTGAAAATTCCTGAAACTTCGGAGGGTCATATCTCCCTCATACGGACTCCGATTCTTGCAAACTCGGACTAGTTTCCAAGCAGAATTCCGAGACGAACGCAATGGAGCAACCCGTTTCCCTTGATTCTTATTTTAAAAATTAATTATCCTCTGATTTGTTACTTATACGTTCATAGAAAATTCGGGGTGTTACAATGTGTTTCCATTCAAGGAGGGGAAAACGAAAAAAACAAACAAAATATACAATGCAAAGTTCTTGATTCCCTATAAACCTCTGGTTTATGATCAGTTTAATACTGATACGTATCAAAACTATCTGAATGATACAAGGATGCATCTCACAAGTCAAGAGACAGTGCATAGCCAGATTGCATCACTTAGGGATATTAGTAATCACTCTACCTCACAAAAAACTACTGAGAGTGAGAAGGAAACAAGTTTTCAGGAAAAAGATAGGGAAAATACAACCACTAATCAGACTGCTCCTCAACCAACAAGCCAACAATCAAGACATTATATGATGACAAGGGTCAAGTGTGGTATTTTTAAACCAAAGGCATATACCATAAACATTGATATTGAAGAACCATGTAACTACCAACAGACCAGTCAAAACAAAAACGGGAAGGCGGTCATGAATGAAGAGTATAAGGCTCTCATCAACAACAATACGTGGAGCTTATTTAAATTACCAAAGCATAAAAATGTAGTTGGGTGCAGATGGACCTAGAAATTGAAGAAAAATATTGATGGGACAGTGCAATGATACAAAGCAAGGCCGGTTGCAAAGCGATTCTCTCAACAACATGGATTTGATTCTACTGAAATCAACTCCTCGGTAGTTAAACTAACAACTATAAGAGCCATCCTAACTCTAACACCTCACAAAAAATTGGAATATTAGACAACTTGATGTTAACAATGCTATTCTCAATGGGGTACTTAAAGAAGAGGTGTTCATGGTACAACCCCCTGAACACATACAAAAAGGACAGACAGAGTATGTAAGCTAAGTAAAGTCATTTATTCTCTCAAGAAAGCACCAAGAGTTTGGTTTGAGTAGCTAAAGTCAACCCTAGTCAAGCTAATGTTCAAGCCAGCAAAATTAGGCAATTCTTTGTTCATAAAGATTGACAATGGTTCAACAACCTATGTACTCATCTATGAGGAAAACTTCATTAAGCAGTAATAATGAAGTCAACACACTAGTTAAGCAATTGAACAGAGAATTCTCAAGTAAGGACTAAGGTATACTAAGCTTCTTTCTTGGAATTGAAATTAAAACAGTTTCAGACTTAGAAATCATAATAAGTCAAAGCAAATACATCTTAGAAATTTTGGTAAAAACAAAAACGGATGAATCCAAAAGTTTTCCTACTCCCATGACGACAAACTTATATCTATCCAAATATCAAGGGAATAAATTCAAAAGGCTAACCAATACAGAAGCACTGTTGGAGTACTTCATTATGTCACTATTATTAGAGAAAAAATTTCTTATAGTGTTAAAAAAGTTAGCCAATTTATGCAGAATCCTCTAGATCTGCATTGGGAAGCTAGTAAGAGGATTCTGAGATATATTAAAGGAACATTAAATCATGTGCTAATGTTAATATATTTGTCTTTTCAGATGCTGATTGTGGTAGTGACATAGATGAAAAGAGACCTAAAAGTGGTTATTGCATATACTTAGGTCAAAATCCAGTTTCATGGTGATCAAAGAAATAAATAACAGTGTTTAGATTAAGTACAAAAGTTGAATTTAGGAGTGTGGCAAGTGCTACAACACATATTATATGGACTATACCTCTTTTGAGTGAATTGAATATCATGACTAACACAACAACTCTATGGTGTGACAACTTAAGCACAATAGCTATAACAGCAAACCCTATCTAACATTCTCGCACCAAACTCATGGAACTAGACTTATACTTTGTCAAAGAACAAGTGTTACAAAGGAAAATCAATATTAATCATCTACCAAACACGCATCAGAGGACATACATTCTTACCAAAGCATTATCGGCCACTTATTTCAATCGTTATAAGAAAGATCTAAGCATCAGTGAACCAACTACTTTTACATGTAAAGGGAAGAGTTATACCTATTAGAGTTTGTGCCGTCGAGCCAATCCATTTGATGTAATTAATGACACTGTTGATGTTATATATATTATTTTGAATAAAAATTCTATTATGTTATATTTACTATGTGATATAAATATTAAAATAATAGAAGTCCTAAGAATAATAATACAAAATTATATTGTTTCATGTAAGTGACTTGAACATGATATTATATAATATGATAATAAGTATTATAATTTTTAAATGTCCCTAGTCAAGTTTTATTATTTATATAGGACAACAATAAAACATTAAGACTAGTATGTTGATTAACTGATGATCATATCTAATTGATCATTAATACATGATATTAACTTAAATGCATAAATACGTGTTGGAGAATAGCGTATTAAGCTGGCCCAACGTGAGAAAACTACACGGAATATAATTGATAGCAGCATAAGTAATTCTCATAGTATCATTGATGTAATGGTCCTCAGACCTGAAATCATTATAATTTTATTCGAGGATATTTGTCTTTTGATATCATCAAAAGTTACTTTTAAGCGAGTAGACAATAAAGGTGATTATCGGATACATCTCGAATCGATTGAAAATTATGAATGATCTAGATGGAATTTAACCCTACAATATAAGTAGTGATATCCATGGGCCTCTTGATTGAGTGACACTATGAAATGCATGGCCGTGCTCAAATATTTATTTGTTTTATATAGTCTAATCATTCATTAAGATAAAGGATTAAATTATAAAGAGGATGATAATTCCATGCCTCAAGTTTAATCTTGGATATATTGGTTAAAGGGATTAAGTTACACTGTAACAGAAAAAGTTGTATCGAATCGGTTATTTTATTATAACTTGGGTAACATCGATGTATTACTAGATGTCGCTCATTGTTTATGTTTTTAAATACAATTCAAAATCATTGCCAATGTTGTAATAACCTATAGGGTCACACAACAAGGACGTTTGAAAAGGAACAACCGTTCTAAACAAATAAAATATCAAATGTTGATTTTTATTTGTTTGAAATAGTATATACACCGCATACTTCGATTCACCTTTTTATTCTTGTGTCTATAAAAGATGGTGCTGACCTATTTGATAAAAAAGATTCATTCAAATAGAAATATATGAAAATAAAAATAAAATAAGGGAAATCAAAATCATGGCTATCGGCTAGTACTGATTCCCTTGATTTCGATTTCAGTTGACACGATCGAACAAGCGTTCGTGGACTCCTTCAGAGGCGTCGTAACTTGTTGTGCTAGGGTTCGATTCAATTTCAGATTCAATTCGGTTTAATGAATTCGTGGAAGCTAAGAAAGGTATAATGTTTGATTTACTTAATTTTTGCATAGATTTATAGATATGGGTTTTAAATTTTTGAAATTGAATGTCGATTACATCTAGATAACCCTAACAATACTTGTCAAAAGAATCTCACTTCTAGTCGATATGTCAGATCTTAACCTAAAGAGGAAGACCCAAAGAATCTCACTTAAAAGCAACATGTCATACTTGAATCCAAAGAGCAATTCTCGAAGAAAGCTTAACTCCCTCTTTCTCTCATCAAAGATTTCACTTTGCAAAACCCTTAATCGCCAAATTGTCTCGAATCGTCCGTCCTCCAGAATTTATTCTCCTCAAAGACCCTTCAAACATTCTTTAGTGTAAAGAGAACAGATGTTTTTCAGAAGTTTTTATGTTGTATTTGAAGGACTTTTTGGTCGCTGAAGTTTCATGGAGGCGAAAGTTATAAATTCTAGATATTTTTTAGGGCGAGAGTTAAATGACAAAGTCTATTTGGCTGATCATATTACAGTTTTTTTGTATTTAGGTTTAATACCCTATAGGCTAAAGCCTGTTATCATTACAAATATATATAAATATGTAACATTAGCGCGTACATATAATTATTTAACGTTGCATAGAAATAATACAATTTGGTTCTGCTTCTTCCTATTCCCTGTATTTTTCTTTTCTATCGTTGTTGTGCTTCTTCAAGAACGCTAATAGTTAGATTTAGGATAAAAGGTATGCATTAGATAATAGTCATCATATGACACTGACCTTTTAGTATATGGAATTCACTCACATAGAAAACGATGAGTTGTTACACTTACATGCAATAATGGTATCTTTGGATTGTGATAGCAATATTCTTCACATGTGATATTGGTATCATTCGCCCAAGATAAAATATTCTATACCATTTTATAACTTTGCTCTTCTTACTTTTGATAACATTAAATTGCCATCCTTTAATAGCCTCATAGAGTTTGTAACAAGCCACCTGGAATAGGCCAAAATTCTGATTTAGAAATGTCCCATCGGATCTTAAAGCCATTCTAAATGGATCGTTGGTTCCTATAATGGAATACTAAAATAGTTATAATAGAGCAATCTAAATGAAATCAAGATCTCACACAACGAAAGGGATAGAAATTAGAATATAATATCTCAAAATAGATGTAGCATAAATAAAATCATCATAAGTGTCATGATACAACGAGTCTTAAATAAAAGATACATCAACAACAACATCCATTCCAATAACATGATAATACAAATAGTACTGCCATAAATAACTAAAGCCTCCATCGTCGGGCTCCATCTCCAAAGCATCACTAATCATCACTGATCTAAGCGTCCTCACCTACTATCATGCTTATGTTAAGAGGAGGGATGTTAGAACATAAAATTTTGGTGAATGAAAAATCATATAAGTTTAGGAATGACTATTTCCTATATTTAGCAGTGTAAATTCTTCATGTTATGTCTATGTTAGCAAACACACAAAACTAGAAATATGAGGCAAACATCCTTGTAGTCACTTAAGGCCTACATATTGATATAAGGTGGACATCCTTATAGTCACTTAATACCCCATGAGGTGGGCTCTACCCTAGTGTAATGACCCGTATTTTTGCGATATATAATTAACTTATTTAATTATATTAAATAGTGGTGTAGAATTCAAACGGTCATTGAATTAAATAATAGTGAATATTTAATTAAAATATTAATTAAATAATACATTTAATTCTGAAATAGTCGAGAATAGTGAATTGACAATATAATGTGAACTGGACTATTCAAAGTATATATAGTTCAGTTTAGAGTTGAATTATATAAACAAAAATATTCAATCGACGACAGTTGAACGTATATTTTATAATATAATTATAAACGAGCGCGTAACAGCGCGATAGTTCGCTATTTTGGCGATTTGAACTTCAACTGGATATACAGGGTCCGTTTTAAATCGGATTTCTGTGAAACAGGGAATGTTCGGAGCTGGTGGAGTATATCTTTCTAGTGGAAGAGAAAAATCAGGATTCCATTGTGTAGATTTTGATTTACGGCTAAATCAAATTTTGAAATAGTCGTTATAGAATCGTTTATCGACCATAACGGTTTATTCTTTATAAATAGATATCGGTTTCAAATTTAGTTAGGATTCTTTTGAGGCGTAGTGATAATTTAATTTTTAGAATTTTACTGAAATTTTTAATTAATTAAATAAGCAACTTTTTGTTTGGAGTATTTTGCACCCTGTAATCGACATTTCGGGGTTTCACAGAATAAGCTAACCTACCGGTATTATTATATTTTTGACATCGTAAAGCATTGCTCATCATAATAGTACTCTGATTTCTGTCGATAGCGGTTAGTAATGCACGAAATTATATAAAACGAGATACACATATTCTCCTAACTTAAAACTAAAGTTTTTCTTCATTTTTTTTCTTCATGGTCAAAATTGTGCCACCGTTCTCTTTTTCCCAGAAAAACGTGGAGGCATAACATCCTCCAAAACTCCAAAACTAAAAACTATAAATACCCTTACCTTCTCTTCCTTATGACCTAAACTATTTTCTGCAAACAAGATTGACGGCCTCCAATATTTCCTCAAACTAAAATACACTTAGACCTGGGAACTAAAATAGTAAGGGATGGAAATACATTGAAGAAGGGGACTCACGGTCATTTGGTTGGGAAGCAAAAAGGTGATCATGGGGGTGGTTTCACTCATCGCGGAAATGGCATGGAGGAACGATAATGAAATCGAAGGAGTCTTTGAATTGGAGAGGAGGCTTACGTGGTAGTTGAAGGGTGGTATCAGCTTTTAAATTGCTGCTGTGTGGGTTTAAAACGAGAATCACGTGAGGGTAGAAAAATAATGTCACGGCAAAAGTGGAAACTGGAGCATCATATTCACGGGTACAATTGTGTATATGCAGGGAACGTGAGAGGCTTTGAAACATGCATGACTATGTACTGGAGTTTACGGCTTTTAAATGAAGAAGGCTGGAGTTTTGTTTTGGAAAAATCGTGAAGCCCTTGGGCAGTTAAACTGGGAGTAAATGTAAAGCATCAAGGATGTTGTGTATGGGAGAGGTGGTATGTTGTTACGGATTGGTTAAGAAACAAGGACAGGGTCTTGGGTCTGGGTGTTTTAAGTTGGTCTTGGGCCAGTCAAAAGTATAAAGCCCAGTCAAGAAAATAAAATATAAATGAAGGTGTTTAGATGAAGGAGTAGGTAATGGAAATGAGGAGCAGCGTGATTTTGTGTTTGGGGAAGGAGAAGCACGGTACATGAGAAGAGAGCGGGTTTGGGTAAAAGGAAAATGTTTTGGGCCTTAGGATAATTGTGAGCCCAATTTAATTATTTAGTTTGTTTTAATTTTGTTTAACTGCGTTAACTGGTAAATGCTATAACTTTATCATACTTAATCAGAATTGAGCAAAACAAGATCCGTTGGGACCGTATGGGCGGTGGCTACACCATGGAACTGACTGAGAGTGGAATGGAGCTCGTTTCAATTTATGGTAAAATAAATTGTTTGATCGAAATCAAACAAATAGTTTATCGTTCTTTAACAATGAACTGCCAAAGTGAGTAAAACTCACCAACCCTGACTAGTTCTATTTTTATAACGTATATTAAGAACTGATAAATAATGACTGATTGCTATATGTTAACTGTTTGGTTGAATTGTTTGTGTATTGATTGAAAATATAGATAACGATATATATAAATCGTTAAATCGAATATTTGATTCTGTTTGTCAGATATTTGATATTCGTATTATTTAACATCTGTGATGCAGGGAAACAGGTGGGAGGGATCCGACTGGATTCCTCAATATTTATAATACTGTTATGTTCATATATTGTAATATATGATGTGATATATAATCTGTTTGATTATGTGTGTTTAAATGATATCAATCGTTGTGGTTTGCTATTTTAAATATCATAAAAAGACCCTGGGATGTAAAAAGAATTATTTCAATGTATATTGAAATAAAGGGATTTTATAAAATCAACAGATTTTATAAAAGGAAATATTTCGAAAGTAAATAAAAGGAAAAAAGTTGATAAAACGAATAAATAGAATAAAGGAATATTTATTTAGTAAATAAATAAAATTATAAAAGGAATATTAAGTTGGAAACAAAATAGGATTATAAAAGGAAATTGACGAGATAAAAAGGAGTTAATCAAACGTAGTTTATCAAAAAGAGTTAATCAAACATAGTTTATCAAAAGGAGTTAATCAAACATATTTACTCAGGATAAGTTTCCATTTAGCACGACTGCTAGCGTAATTCGCAGGGCTGCATATAGCCTACGGCGGTCGGATGTTTCCTGAGGGAATCAGGCGTAATCATTGTGATCGCTGCGATCTAGAGTTAAGCGAATGGAGTTATATCGAATATTAGTTATTCGAATAAGAGTTAAACAAATAGAGTTATTAAATTAGAGTTAATCGAAATAGAGTTAATCAAGATTTAGAAACTGATTAGAGATTAGTTAAGATGAATAGTTTTCTGAGTATCAATCTGATGTTGGTTTCGGTCTTTGGGGTTTATACTTAGAGAATTGTTCTCCTACTAGTTTACAGCCAGGGACTGATAGTTGTGAAATGATAGTGATATGTAAATAAACAAATGGAAATGTTTTCCAGTGTTAATAACATATATTTTCTAAACATAGAAAATAACGAAATGTGAATATATATATATATTAAATTATGATTGATCGATATAGTTTCCATCTGGAAATAATATCGTTGTTTGCACACGTGTTTTCTTTGATAGTTAAATCACATACTATCAAAGTTTTGACCATTTTAACGTTGTTAATGTGGAGAGACCGGTTGGATTATTATCCGAAGAACCACTCTGTATTGGCATAAGCGTTGTGAATCATATATGCCAAAGATTTATTGAAGATGGAGAAAGTGCAAGGGCTGTTGTATAAATCTTAGATAACAGTGCCTAAGATGGATATGCTGAATAGTGCCTTCGGTTTGTCCAGTCCCAGGACAACTTGTATGGACAAAGGTCTGACAGAGTATATCTGATAGATCGCGTAAGTTGATCTCTTCAAACGTATTCACGTTTGGTGGCGGAGGAATTCGTTTCTCTTAGCTGTATACCCGTGTTATTTTTGGATAAATCAATTTGTGATTTAAAGGGCATGACGATGTAGCATTCTAAGTGAATGAAGATATGATATGTAAAAAGATAAGCGTAGCTTCTAGCCTCACATCCGGGAAATGACAGAAATCGGGCAAGCAGCATAGCTAAGTCGGTCGCTCCGAAGTAGGGTGTATAATCACCTATCTCGAGAATATTCATTTGCTTATTTGATCTGTCAATGTTGTCCCATATATATATACAGGAACGGTTGCTGATCCCAACCGTTGGTGATATACATTCGATACACTCAAGCGAAATGAGTGGTCGGTCATGTGTGGCTGAGTTGCAAGATGTTCTTGTCGAACTCCAATGTATCATTCCTAGAGTACACTGATCGGAAGGTGGTTCCATACCTTGTCATAGTTGGAAATCCATTACCCAATACGTGCTTGCGGTTTTTATTGTATACTATATATGTAGAACGTGAGATGAAAGCGTTTCTGCTAGATGATTATTATATTGTGGTTGATATACATTATTATAATATAAAAAGGTTTTTGATATAAAGATATTTTTGGATTCTCATAAGGGAAAAACCCGTTCCGTTATATGGCGTGGTCTTATGAGATATCGTTTACTTGTTCGAACTGTTTTAAACTGTTTTACTCATACTAGTCCCATGACTGACCCGGATTTTATTTTGTTTTCCCTAAACTCTTTGGTGCTCAATTTTGTACGGGTAGTCAAGTAGTCGGGATTTACAGATACTTGAAGTGCTGGAGCAGGAGGCTTCAAGATCACATAGCTATAGTTTATTTCCGCTGTGTTGTAAGTGTTGTACTTTGATAATGATGTATATTCAAGTACAGATGTATATTTCAAGTTATGTTATATATATTATATGTTATTCGTTCCGCTGTGAGGTTCATGTTACTCTAATGTTGTGTTCTTCTTTTATTCTAAGTTTCTATCTTATCCATTCTCACCTCTAAATTCTTTCGTTAACTTTTCGGTATTTTTCGATGTTTGGTTAGTCATCATTGAGTTTATGGAGATAACCAAAGTCGACAAAAACGGGTCGTTACAGTTGGTATCAGAGCGAGGTTAAGTGGATTACATTGGCTCTATGGCATGACTATGTAGAGATGAGGTTAGTTATACTCCAGATTGAGTTTGATTGTATATATATGAGCGGATATTTGTTATTCAATATTAAAATGATTTTATATTGTGAAGATTTATTGGTTGAGTTGTTTATGGATTCTGGTCGATGGTGGGGCACCACAATATCGATAAGGGTTTCTAAACACTGGAATACGATGGGTCGACATGGTATGTTTTGAAAAGAGGGTAAACAAAATTATTTTACCCAAATTGTATTTTGATATAAAGGATTTATATTGGTTATAATTATAATCGAGTAAGATTATGAAAAGTGAAATGGCTTGTAAATAATCGATCAGAATTCATATAAGTGAAATATATGAAATCGAAATGAATTAAATCTGAATTTAAACCAGAAATTGAATTAAAACCCAAGAAATTGGATAAGTGTTTGTAAATGGATTTGGATTAAAAATAAGGAAATTTTAAGATCCTGGGAGATTTTAAATTGTTTTACAAGCAGTGTGAATTATATTTTGAAATGAATTTCAAAGTGGAAATGTTTAGAAATGGTTTTATAGTATTGAACTCACTTCGATGGCTGGGAAATAAATTTTGATGATGACAGTTGCATCATCAGTATTCATTTTCGAGTTGTAATTGACGGATTACTACCAGAGATACTGTTTTGAATTTGTTTTGGGAAAAACTAGTTGTGTTGAATTTCAAAAAAAGAGATATTTGGTTTTGAAAAGAAAAGCTATTTAAAACTCCAAGGAAAAGTCTGTTTGAATTAAAAACAAATTTGAATAGAAATTTGTGAAACCGAGCTGGAACTGAATTGAGACCAATTAACTGGAAATTGAATTGGATACGATATATCAAGTAGAATCAGATTTTTGAGTTGTGAGATAGAATCTGAAATGGTATTGGATTGACGAGTTAAGAATTTAAAAATCGAAAATGGAACTTTGATTTGAAACTGAATTCGACTTAGGTATAAGCGAATGGTTGGATTTGTGGATAAAAACAGACCGGAATTTGATTGGGATGACCTTTGCATCTACTGAATTGATAACAGGTGGAAAGGATATATTGATACGCCCAACAAAAATGTACCAGTTTATATTATATATCGGGTATGAGATTTTGATAAGCCAAATTGGCAAGCCACTTGGCTGTTTGATTTTCTTTTGGGTTGGAGATGGCCCAGAGAGGCGAGTTGGAGTTTGACCTATTAACCAGTACAAAGGAGATGCTGGCAATTTTTTTTTTTTTTGACAAGTTAAGGCGTTAGAAAATTTCAAGATTTTTGAAAATTTTCGTTGATAAGAATTAATTAATATTTAATAGAAATTAAATTGGTTCAGTTAAACTGAAATTAAAAAGTGAACAAATAAGTTCTAACCGGTCGATAGGGTTTGTTTTCTACCATAGCAATTTCGAGGACGAAATATTTTTAAGTAGGGAAGAATGTAATGACCCGTATTTTTGCGATATATAATTAACTTATTTAATTATATAAACAGTGGTTTAGAATTCAAATAGTCGTTGAATTAAATAATAGTGAATATTTAATTAAAATATTAATTAAATAATATATTTAATTCTGAAATAGTCGAAAATAGTGAATTGACAATATAATGTGAACTGGACAATTCAAAGTATATATAGTTCAGTTTAGAGTTGAATTATATAAACAAATATATTCAATCGACGACAGTTGAACATATAGTTTATAATATAATTATAAACGAGCGCATAACAGCGCGATAGTTCGCTATTTGGTGATTTAAACTTCAACTGGATATACAGGGTCCGTTTTAAATCGGGTTTCTGTGAAATAAGAAACGTTCGGAGCTGGTGGAGTATATCTTTCTAGTGGAAGAGGAAAATCAGGATTTCATTGTGTAGATTTTGATTTACGGCTAAATCAAATTTTGAAATAGTCGCTATAGATTCGTTTATCGACCATAAAGGTTTATTCGATATAACTAGATATTGGATTCGAATTTAGTCAGGATTCTTTTGAGGCGTAGTGAATTTAATTTTTAGAATTTTACTGAAATTTTTAATTAATTAAATAAGCAACTTTTTGTTTGGAGTATTTTGCACCCTATAATCAACATTTCGGGGTTTCACAGAATAAGCTAACCTACCGGTGTTATTATATTTTTAACATCGTAGGGCATTGTTCATCATAATGTACTATGATTTCTGTCGATAGCGGTTAGTAATGCACGAAATTTATAAAACGAGATACACATATTCTCCTAACTTAAAACTAAAGTTTTTCTTCATTTTTTTTTCTTCATGGTCAAAATTGTGCCACCGTTCTCTTTTTCCCAGAAAAACGTGGAGGCATTACATCCTCCAAAACTCCACAACTAGAAACTATAAATACCCTTACCTTCTCTTCCTTATGAACTAAACTATTTTCCGCAAACAAGATTGACGGCCGCCAATATTTCCTCAAACTAAAATACACTTAGACCTAGGAACAAAAATAGTAAGGGACGGAAATACATTGAAGAAGGGGACTCACGGTCATTTGGTTGGGAAGCAAAAAGGTGATCTTGGGGGTGGTTTCACTCATCGCGGAAATGGCATGGAGGAACGATAACAGGATCGAAGGAGTCTTTGAATTGGAGAGGAGGCTTACGTGGTAGTTGAAGGGTGGTATCAGCTTTTAAATTGCTGCTATGTGGATTTAAAACGAGAATCACGTTAGGGTAGAAAAATAAAGTCACGGCAAAATTGGAAACTGGAGCATCATATTCACGGGTACAATTGTGTATATACAGGGGACGTGAGAGACTTTGAAACATGCATGACTATGTACTGGAGATTGCGGCTTTTAAATGAAGAAGGCTGGAGTTTTGTTTTGGAAAAATCGTGAAGCTCTTGGGTGGTTGGACTGGGAGTAAACATAAAGCATCAAGGATGCCGTGTATGGAAGGGGCGGTATGTTGTTACAGATTGGAGAAGAAACAAGGATGGGGTCTTGGGTCTGGGTGTTTTAAGTTGGTCTTGGGCTAGTCCAAAGTATAAAGCCCAGTCAAGAAAACAAAATATTAATCAAGGTGTTTAGATGAAGGGTTTAGTAGGTAATGGAAATGAGGAGCAACGTTGTTTTGTGTTTGGGGAAGGAGAAGCACGGTACAGGAGAAGAGAGCGGGCTTGGGTAAAAGGAAAATGGTTTGGGCCTTAGGATAATTGTGAGCCCAATTTAATTATATAGTTTGTTTCAATTTTGTTTAAACTACGTTAACTGGTAAATGCTATAACTTTATAATACTTAATCAGAATTGAGCAAAACAAGATCCGTTGGGACCGTATGGGCGGTGGCTACACCATGGAACTGACTGGGAGTGGAATGAAGCTCGTTTAAATTTATGGCGAAATAAATTGTTTGATCGAAATCAAACAAACAGTTTATCGTTCTTTAACGATGAATTGCCAAAGTGAGTAAAACTCACCAACTCTGAACAGTTCTATTTTTATAACGTATATTAAGAACTGATAAAAAATGATTGATTTCTGTATGTTAACTGTTTGGTTGAATTGTTTGTGTATTAATTGAAAATATAGATAACGATATATATATAAATCGTTAAATCGAATATTTGATTCTGTTTATCAGAATATTTGATATTCGTTTGTTTAACATCTGTGGTGCAGGGAAACAGGTGGGAGGGATCCGACTGGATTCCTCAATATTTATAATACTATTCTGTTCATATATTGTAATATATGATGTGATATATAATCTGTTTGATTATGGGTGTTTAAATGATATCGATCGTTGTGGTTTGATATTTTAAATATCATAAAAAGACCCTGGGATGTAGAAAGAATTATTTCAATGTATATTGAAATAAAGGGATTTTATAAAATCAACAGATTTTATAAAAGGAAATATTTTGAAAGTATATAAAAGGGAAAAATGTTGATAAAACGAATAAATAGAATAAAGTAATATTTATTTAGTAAAAAATAGGACTATAAAAGGAATATTTAGTTGGAAACTAAATAGGATTATAAAAGGAAATTGACGAGATAAAAAGGAGTTAATCGAATGTAGTTTACCAAAAGGAGTTAATCAAATGTAGTTTATCAAAAGGAGTTAATCAAACACAGTTACTCAGGATAAGTTTCCATTTAGCACGACTGCTAGCATACTTCGCAGGGCTGTAGATAGCCTACGGTGGTCGGATGTTTCCTGAGGGAATCCGGCGTAACCATTGTGATCGCTGCGATCTAGAGTTAAGCGAGTGGAGTTAAATCGAACATTAGTTATTAGAATAAGAGTTAAACAAATAGAGTTATTAAATTAGAGTTAATTGAAATAGAGTTAAACAAGATTTAGAAACTGACTAGAGATTAGTTAAGTTGAATAGTTTTCTGTGTATCGATCTGATGTTGGTTTCGGCCTTCGGGGTTTATACTTAGAGAATTGTTCTCCTACTAGTTTACAGTCAGGGACTGATAGTTGTGAAATGATAGTGATATGTAAATAAACAAATGGAAATGTTTTCCAGTGTTAATAACATATATTTTCTAAACATAAAAAACAAGGAAATGTGAATATATATATATATATTAAATGATGATTGATCGATATAGTTTTCATCTGGAAATAATATCGTTGTTTGCACACGTGTTTTCTTTGATAGTTAAATCACATACTATCAAAGTTTTGACCATTTTAACGTTGTTAATATGGAGAGACCAATTGGATTATTATCTGAAGAACCACTCCGTATTGGCATAAGCGTTGCGAATCATATATGCCAAAGATTTATTGAAGACGGAGTAAAGTGCAAGGGCTGTTGTATAAATCTTAGATAACAGTGCCTAAGATGGATATACTGAATAGTGCCTTCGGTTTGTCCAGTCCCAGGACAACTTGTCTGGACGAAGGTCTGACATAGTATATCTGATAGATCGCGTAAGTTAATCTCTTCAAACGTATTCACGTTTGGTGGCGGAGGAATTCGTTTCTCTTAGCTGTATTCCCATGTTATTTTTGGATAAATCAATTTGTGATTTAAAGGGTATGACGATGTGGCATTCTAAGTGAATGAAGATATGATATGTAAAAAGATAAGCGTAGCTTCTAGCCTCACATTCGGGAAATGACAGAAATCGGGCAAGCAGCATGGCTAAGTCGGTCGCTCCAAAGTAGGGTGTATAATCACCTATCTAGAGAATATTCGTTTGCTTCTTTAATCTATCAATGTTGTCCCATATATATATATATACGGGAACGGTTGCTGATCCCAACCGTTGGAAATATACATTCGATACACTCAAGCGAAATGAGTGGTCGGTCATGTGTGGCCGGGTTGCAAGATGTTCTTGTTGAACTCCAGTGTATCGTTTCTAGAGTACATTGATCGGAAGGTGGTTCCATACCTTGTCATAATTGGAAATCCATTACGTGCTTGTGGTTTTTATTGTATACTATATATGTAGAACGTGAGATGAAAGCGTTTCTGCTAGATGATTATTATATTGTGGTTGATAGACATTATCATAATATAAAAAGGTTTTTGATATAAAGATATTTTTGGATTTTCATAAGGGAAAAACCCATTCCGTTATACGGCGTGGTCTTATGAGATATCGTTTACTTGTTCGAACTGTTTTAAACTGTTTTACTCGTAGCAGTCCCATAAGTGACCTGGAGTTTATTTTGTTTTCCCTAAACTCTTGGGTGCCCAATTTTGTACGGGCAGTCAAGTAGTCGGGATTTACAGATACTTGAAGAGCTGGAGCAGGAGGCTTCAGGATCACATAACTATAGTTTATTTCCGTTGTGTTGTACTTTGATAATGATGTACATTCAAGTACAGATGTATATTTCAAGTTATGTTATATATATTATATGTTATTCATTCCGCTGTGAGGTTCGTGTTACTCTGATGTTGTGTTCTTCTTCTTCTTCTTCTATTCTAAGTTTCTATCCTATCTACTCTCACCCTCTAAATTCTTTCATTAACTTTTTGGTATTTTTCGATGTTTGTTTAGTCATCATTGAGTTTATGGCAATAACCAAAGTTGACAAAAACCGGGTCGTTACACCTAGCCACTTAAGGCCATTACTTAGATTTATATAACGGCGGATTCCTACTATCACTTACTACCTATGCAGTTAAATCCCCGCTAATGCCCCGCAAAATCCCCGCTATAGCCCGTAGCACTCTCCGACCGCTACGTTATTTCTATTTAGCGCTGGTGAATAGTAGCTCCGCTTAAATCCCTGCTATTTCCACTTCATCCGCTAAACCAACACTATTTAGCACCCGCTTTATCAATATTAATATACAAAGGATGATTTGACCAATTCCCTTCTAAAATAAATCAAAAAAGTTAAGCAAAGAGCAAATTTTAAATCATAAGTGCATTATATAAGAGAGAAATATGTAGTAATCCTCGAATCTAATGTGCATAACCATGATATTATTTGATTTTGTTGTATAATATTAATTAATATTCATTTCTTCTATGCAAACGATGCGAGAATGATTATTAATTAATTTTAATTATATAGTTTTACATCTAATTAACACTTTTGCACCTCTGCTATATCCTCGCTATTTCTCCGCTTTATCCTCTCTATAGCTTTTTACCCCTCTACCGCTATTGAACCACTAAGCGCTTTAACAGCACAGCTTACTACCCACTGGCGGACTCCTAGCCACTCAAGATGTAACACCCCACATTCCTTAATGTCACCCATTTGAGGATTTCATTAAGGAAACACAGAGCATTGCAGGTATAAAGACGTAAAACATTTCAGAGACTAAGATTTCACAAGACATAAAATTGTAAATTTACAGCTGAAGAAGAAACTTCTATTTAAAAGACAAAACTACCTTTATTTTGATTAACCAAATTTTTACAAAATGTCATATCTCAAAATATCATTCAAAATAACATCAGAGTACATTATAATGTTATCCCCCAAATAGTCAAAAAGATACAACCTAACCTTGAAAAGAAACAGGAAGTAATCCGCCTTTTGTAGAAATCCTTCATAATAAAATCAACAAAGAAATCTGAACTATACACTTCCTTCCTGCAAGCCTGAGGGGAAGAAAAAAAGAGAAAGGAAGAAAAGAAATGGGTTTGACATAAAGTCCGGTGAACTACTATGATTACTAGCACGACTGCAAAGTTAAGGAAAAATAGATAAACAGTAGTTCTAGTGTCATAAAAGGTAAGTGTCTATGCACACCAGAAAGTGAACAATTACTAATATGGATTAACATGAAGGATTAGCTATTCTTACCTAAAAGACAACAATGATAATAATGATCATATTAACGTTGATTGACTATTTTTCCAATTCAATGGGTAAAGAAGCCGATTGCTGAATCGTTGTCATATTAGTCAATCAGGGTCAATAGTCAATCAGGGACAATAGTCAATGGGTAAACACTGATTGACCCTGATTGACTATTAACCGAATCGATGTAATATTAACCTTGATTGACTACTGACTATTTTGAAAGTGAATATAAATGTGTCATAACGCTAATTCAGTTGACTTCTTTACCCAAATGTGAATAATCTGTGCCAACTATGGAATTTAGGGTTATCAATTCCCGAACCCATCAATTAAAAGGACAAAGCATTAATCATAGGTGTTACAGCATCTTATATTCCCCATTTGTAACAATGCTTGCTCATTACTCTGCTGGAATGCTCCCGTACCCACCATGTTTGAACCACTTACAATCCAGTTCGGTAAAGCATGCCCTAGCCTTAACCTTGTGCGAGACTGTGTGATAAAGTGATACTAACTGATATGGGTTCCCAAACAAAAATGCACTTGACACAAGTCACCCTTATACTTGGTCCCCAATTTATAACTAGGATTTCTATGAGCCCTTATATCCCATTGGAACGGGCACCATTAGCTTATTAATCACACAATTTTTAACTTAATACATTGAAGTTCATTAATAAGCCTAATATAACCATGTGTTATATACCTAGGTTGTAATTAACATTTATACTTAAATGCAATATTTTTATACAACCCTTCCCCATGTCACTTAATGTCTCATTAAGTCCAATCTACTTATGCTTTCCACTTACATGTTACTTAATGTCCAGTTAAGTGTAATTTATTCAATTCACATGTTTTCATGTCACTTAATGTTTAATTAAGCATGACTTATTCCAATTCATAAGTATGAATATTCTTCAATTAAGATTTATCCTAATTTACGGTCCATTATTTGAATAAACATTCATTAATTTCCAACATGCCCACAATCCCCTTTTTATTCAGTTTCATTATCTTCCAAATTACAGTTCATCTATAGATTGCAATACTTATCCAACTTAATCATTTTCCCAATTTTACAATTCGTTTGTTGATTATATCTTTTAATCAAATTTCAACATGCCTCTTTCATACTCATTGTCATTATTGTAAAAAAATCACTAAGCCTGATTATTCCTTTTTATACATTTTCTTATTATTATCCAATTGCGATATTACTGTCCCATCTCATGTTTTAACTCGATTTGCGCAAAATAAGAAAGGATGAAAGGTTTTGGCTCAAAAAGGCCTAAACTCGGCGTGAGAAATAAAAAGGAAATGGCCTAAGCTCATATGGATAGTAGTAAATCTGAAATAAAAATAGGGCTAATTGCAGAACTGTAATAAAATTTCGTACGATGAAAAAAGTTGTAAATAACTGAAATAAACTATAGTAATGGGTTTGTTGAAATAGAAAAAGGAACAGAAATAAGATCTAAAGGAATTATTTATGGAGAAAAGAATTAGGTATAGTTAGATCTGTAAATAAACAACAAATGAACTAGATCTACTTATAACTACAGAAAGGTTCAGATCTAAGATATTGTAACAACTATTATATCAATTGTAACCTCAACTTGGAAGAAATCTCGTAATCACAGAAATACTCACCTAAAATTTGAGCATATCCAATAAGCCTCGGTAGACCCTTTCTATCTATGAATATCCAACAAATATATATATATATATATATAGAGAGAGAGAGAGAGAGAGAGAGAGAGAGAGAACCAAGCCCTAATACTCCATTAGAATTTTATTTGAGAAGAGGGTTATTTGAGAGAGGTAGAGAAATGGAGTAGAAAGTATTAGGTTAGGTTTTAGGCGCTATTTATCATAGAGTTAGGGTGTCTAGGTTTGTTGGACTTTAGGTTTAGATTTTAGGCCATTAGATTAGAAAAAGGATCTTTAAGCAAAACCCAAAGCAGATTACAAACGGTCAAAATCGTTCCTGATAAACAACGTTGCCAGGCCACGTTCTAGGTCGACTCGCCCCGTTAGGTGGGTCAACATTGGAGTCGACCCACTTGGGTGGAGGGTTGACCCGGGGGTAGACCTGCCTTCATATCTTATATATAATTTTCAATTTTTGTGTAATCTTTAAACAGCTATAAGTTTTTCCATTTTAAGTCTGATTTCAGCAAACCAAATGTCTATATTAACCAGAATTTCGTAACGGGCCCAATGGCACAACGCCCGTTGCCCAATTCTCAATATTTTTTTGATTAATATTTATTTTTCTCAATTTATTCCTCATTCGGTTAATTCATTAATTAATTATTGTTTGTTAAAAATTCATCTTGTTACATTCTCCCCTCCTTAAATGATTTCGTCCACGAAATCTCCAAGGCCAGAAGAATGTAATGAATGTTATAAACCATTGTCTACACACATCTACTCAACCAACAATCACTGGCACTCGTTATCCTTAAATTTTCTAATGTTTTTTTTTTTGAACATATGCAAAAAGAAATTGTATATGTCCCTAAACTAATTTGAAAATCAGGCAGTCTACTGATTTAGTTGACCTCCTTAATGCCTTTCATGTCTGGGCCATGCATCCAATGTATGCAAGAGAACCCTAATGATACATATAAAATTCTATATGAGTGCAACGAGCATCCACTAAAATGTAATATCCAAGTGATGATTCAACCATTTTTCATCCATGTTTAAAAATAAATTAAAATGCGCACACATCCATATGCAATATGTAAGTGTCCTAGTCTAGCCGATCCCTAATCTAGTGCCTAGCGTGTGTGTATATGCATCCACTGCAACCACTTGCATCCACTTGTAACCATCAACCATAACATGTCTTAAACACATGTTTCAACCATATCCTATCATCTATAAGCTCATATCCTTAAATCTACCCTTTCCAAGGATATCTCAGAAGAAAGCCCCTAACCCAAAGAAGAAACTACTGATAGAATATCAAAGTGGAAAATACTTGTCAAAAGAACACGGGTAAGAAACTTGAATTCTCCCTACGGGATAAAATATTTTATATCTGAGTATCGCACCGAGTTATGCCTTACTTTTAAATTGTACTCGTTTCAAATCTTATAAACCGAATAGTTCCACTAAAAAATGCTTAGTTGTTTTTACCAATCTTTTGGTATCGTTCTTCCATCTCATTTATCCTAGTTACTTTAGGAAGAAATATCTCAAGTGAAATTACTTTAAACTTACAAGTAAAGTCACACTTCTTCTCTTTTCTACCTACTAATTTCTAGTCCTTTCTTTACCCATCTTATATTCCTTAATTCTTTTCATTTATATTTTCCAAACCCATAAGGACTTATCTACTAACCCACTTTCTCTCTCTCTCTCTCTCTATATATATATACATATATATATATATATATATAATTCTCCAAAACCTTATTTGAAAAATCTTGATGAGGCAAATTTTCAGTTACAAAAATTTCTTTTTGAAACATATATATATATAGTTGTTTTTATGAATTCCCAAATATACAAATTTCATATCAAAATACATTAGTCCTTAAAACTGTATACATATGGGGTTTTGACTCAAATTAGTTCCACAAATTTCCATAAAACAACTCCTTGTTACACTCTTGCCTTGGAACACAATTATCCATTTGAAATCCCTATATTTTCTATGTTCACTTATCCATTAACTAAACTTGTTACTTGCCTCAGTTCTGTTGTCATATAAAGGATTAGTCAGAACTCCAAAAATCCACCTCTTTTGTCCAAATGACAAAATCCTTATAAGCATCAAATCTCAATAATATATCTTAACAAATGGTGAATTCCTATCCAATCTTAAGATACAATCTCGGGTAATATCTTTTAGTCTTACAAAATATTCACATTGATATTACATGAACCCTTAAAATTCCAAAACGCCAAAAATTGATGACTATCTCAAAATCATCAAACTCTCAAATTCGATATATTTTCCCTATCCTAAAGCCCCAATTTCTAGTAATAGAACACCTAACCAACAACCTATGGTTACTAAAAATTCGGACTTCTCTCACAGTAGGTAACGGTCCCTTTGTCACAACAAACTAATGGTAGTTAATCCAGGATAACTAGCCTTACAGGTTTTCTTACCAATGTTACTTTAATAGAATTGGTACTAAAGCATTAACCCAAAAAAAGTTTTTCCCGTTCGTCTTAGACCAACAAATCACCAACACAAGCTTTACCAATTTCCCTTCACAAGCCAATAACTAGGCTTAGGTGCAAGCTAGCCAAAAAGGTAAGGTAACTAGTTCAAAAATCTATTGGACGTTCTGCGAACACCCTTCGTTCCTATGATTCTTTTACTACTAATCAGAAATTTATCGAAAATCCCAAGCAAAGAAATCTAACCATAGGGGAAAATCTGGCTCTCAGTCATTTCAGAAAGGCCATCCACATGAGTTAAGAGAAATGCTCTTTTCTACACAATTCACTTTTGACTATTGCTAAACCAAGGGAACTATCCGTCTTTGAAATAAAGAAGAATGACACTTCTAATCCAAAAATGCTTACATTCAATTTCAAAAAGTTTCCTATTGGCTTTTTTTGCAATACAACTAAAGTTTAACTACTTCCTTTCCAATATCAGAGATGGCTCATTATACGAATAGCTTATCTAAACTCCAAACAAATCCATCGACAACACGATTCCCTAGCTGTAAAGATTCCAGTCATAACCATGAAACTCAGTTCTCGCTTACACCCACCAAAACCATGTTCTTTATCCAAAATGCTACAGGTTTAGCGTTTTCACAAATATATTGAAAATCCATGTCTCTCCTGGAGATAATCTTTCAACTGCTTATCATATTCGGAATATGTAACACAAAGAGAACTGAATCGATACATACTAGAGATGCACTAAGGAAAAAAAGGACTATCAACATGACTAACCCTTTGGGTCATAAGAAGTCTAAAAAATTAATCCATCGCATAACCTAGCCCAACCATTTTCTTCTTGTGGTCAAAATAACACCCAATTGACTAACTAATTCATCCTCTAAATTTTTCCTGCTTCGAAACCTTATAATATAAGCACCTCAATCAAACTATACTACTAGTCCAAATATATGTGATAACCAATTATACGGTCGACCTATCTAGGTCCAAAACCAACCCATACCTAGAAATGCCCAAACATATCCTAAATCAAGATTTCTAGCTTCAACCATGACTCACTATAGATACACAAGCCGATCTCCCTACGGGATTCAGAAACTACTACTGGGCCTAAGTGCAAAACAGTCAACTGGTGCTATCATCACACCCTCGGGGATTTACTATATCTATAAAGGACAACTTCACTAGGCCTATAATACAGTTGCTCCACATAACTCAACTCATATCAACGTGGCTATCGCCCCATGCAGCCACCCCAACCAATACATCAAAGGAAAAAGGATAAAATATTTCTAAACCAAATAGGAAAACTAGAAAAAACTAAAGATAGATAACATTCTTTCTTTCACTAACCTTTCCTCCTACCATTCCTTGATCACTTTTTGATCAACACCTTTCCTCATAATTCTTTTGTCATTAATATACTCTTGTTGATCTTTCACTTGTCATCCTTAAATTTACCTTTTAGGAATTTCTTCTTATTCCGAATTGATTGGTCACTGAAAATGTAAAAATATATTTCCATAGCATAAGACAGTCTAATTTATAGAAATTCGTAATTATAAGATATTTTTTTTGATTATCTTTAAGTTGGCGGGTAGTGTGCAATATGGTTAAACCCTTATTTTGCACCAATCCATTTATTTTTGCAATGACGTTTTCTATGTTAATTTCAAACCAAACTACGGAAATACATCCCTTTTTCTTAACCGATCAATCTATATTATTCTTAACCTCCAAACTATCCTTTTATCACTAAACTAATAAGGTTGTTCCTTCCATGATTAGCCCTTTTTAATATTTGTCAAGTAGTAAGTTTCTTTCTAACATCGACCTTTGCCAACTACTGAGCTAAACGGGTTTATCCACAAATAAAATTTTCAACCTATAAAGAAAAGCTTAGATAGATCGCCTTATAACTCAAATAAAAAATAAAGATTTAGAATTTGAAAGAGTTAAAGGAAGGTTGAAACTGACTAGAGATATTTTTATTTTCAAAGATATCTTTTGATTTCTGAAAAATGAGTTTTTTTTTTAAATACTTTCTTTTAAAACAATACTTTAGTGATCTTGGTAACCTTAGGCTCTGTTATCAAATGTAACACCCCACATTCCTTAATGTCACCCATATGAGTATTTCATTAAGAAGATATGGATCATTGGCATTGTAGGTATAAAGACATAAAACATCTCAGAGACTAAGATTTCATAAGAAATGAAATAGTAAATTTACAGCGGAAGAAGAAATTTCTATTTAAAAGACAAAACCATCTTTATTTTGATTAACCAAATTGTTACAAAATGTCATGTCTTAACATCTCAATCAAAATAATATTAGAGTACAAAATAATGTTATCCCCAAATAGTAAAAAAGATACAACCTAACCTTGGAAAGAAAATAGGAAGTAATCCATCTTATGTAGACATCCTTCACGATAGAATCAACAAAGAAATCATAACTATACACTTCCTCCCTGTAAACCTGTAGGGATGAAAAGAAAAGAGAAAGGAAGAAAGGAAATGGGTTAGACATAAAGTTTGGTGAGTTGTTATGATTACTAGCATGACTGCTAAGTAAAGTAAAAATAGATAAGTAGTTGTTCTAGTGTTAGAAAAGGGTAAGTGTTGTGCACACCTAAAAGTGAACAACTACTAATATGGATTGACATAAAAGATTGACTATTCTTACCCAAAAAAAACCGATGATAATAATGATCATATTAACGCTGATTGACTGTTTTGCACTTCTATAACTTCGAACCAAAATAAATAATTAGTAAGGAATTTCCTAATACTACCCATCGATCAGCTTCCTTAACCAAATTTGAAGAATCTGTGCCTACTACGGAATTCAGGGTTATAAATTTCCAAACTCATTAACTAAAAGGACACAGCGTTAATCATAGGCGTTACAACGTCTTATCTTCCCCATTCAGAACAATGCACGCTCATTGCTCCGTCGGAACGCGCCCGTACCCACCTCATTTGAACCAGTTACTATCCAATTCAATAAAGTGTTCCCTTGGCTCTACCTAGTGCGAGACACTGTGATAACAAGGGATACTGACTGATACGGGTTCCTAAATAAAAATGCACTTGACACAAGTCACCTCTAGACATGGTCCCCAATTTATAACTAGGATTTCTGCGTGCCCCTTATATTCTACTAGAACAGACCCCTTAGCTTATTAATCACACAATTTTTGACTTAACACAATTATGTTCATTAATAAGCCAAATACAACCACATGTTATATCCCTAGGTTGTAATTAACATTTCTACTTAAACATAACCTTTTTATACAACCTTTCCCCGTGTCACTTAATGTCCCATTAAGTCCAATCTGTTCATGCTTTCCACTTACATGTAACTTAATGTCCAATTAATTGTAATTTATTCAATTCACATGTTTTCATGTCACTTAATATTTAATTAAGCATAACTTATTCCAATTCATAAGTCTGAATATTCTTCAATTAAGATTTATCCCAATTTACATCCATTATTTGAATAAAACATTCATTAATTTCCAATATGCCCAAAATCCCCTTTTATTCAATTTCATTACCATCAAAATTATGGTTCATATGTAGATTGCAATACTTGTCCAACTTCATCATTTTACCAATATTACAATTCGTTTGTTGATTATATCTTTAATTCAAATTTCAGCACGCCTCTTTTATACTCATTGTCATTATTGTAAATAATTTCACTAAGCCTTGATTATTCCTTTTTATACATTTTCTTATTATTATCCAATTGTGCTATTACTATCCCATCTCATGTTTTAACTCAATTTGCACAAAATAAGAAGGGATGAGAGGTTTAGGCTCAAAAAGGTCTAAATTCAACGTTAGAAATAAAAAGGAAATGGCCTAGGCTCTCACTTGGCCTGGGCTCAGATGGATAGTTGTAGATCTGAAATAAAATTAGGGATAATTACAGAACTACAATAAAATTTCATACGAAGAACAAAGTTGTAGATAACTGAAATAAACTACAGTAATGGGTTTACTGAAATAGACAAAAAAAGGGAAGAATAAGAACAAATTTGATCTAAAAGAATTATTTACAGAGAAAAGAACTAGGGATAGTCGGATGTGTAAATAAACAACAAATGAACTAAATCTATTTATAACAACATAAAGGTTCAGACCTGAAACACTATAACAACTATTATATCAAATTAAACCTCAACTTGGAAGAAATTTCGTAATCACAGAAATACTCGCCTAAAATTTGGGCAAATCCAATAAGCCTCCGTAGATCCTTTTTATCTATGAATATCCTAAAAAATTATGTACAGAACCAAGCCCAATACTCCATTAGAATTTTATTTGAGAAGAGGGTTATTTGAGAGAGGCAGAGAAATGGAGAATTCCGGATTAGTTTAGGTTTTGGAGGCTATTTATAATAGAGTTAGGGTGTCCAGGTTTGTTGGACTTTAGGTTCAGATTTTAGGTGTAATGACCCAGGTTTTTGGCGACCTTGGTTATCCGATATACAACACATATCGAACATCCAAGGGTCGAAAATACTAGATGATTAATGAAAGAAATTAGAGGGTGAGAATAGATAAGATAGAAACTTAGAATAGAAGAAGAAGAAGAAGAAGAAGAAGAAGACAACATCAGAGTAACACGAACCTCATAGCGGAACGAATAACATATAATATATATAACATAACTTGAAATATACATCTGTACTTGAATATACATCATTATCAAAGTACAACACTTACAACACAGCGGAAATAACTATAGCTATATGATCCTGAAGCCTCCTACTCCAGCTCTTCAAGTATCTATAAATCCCGACTACTTGACTGCTCGTACAAAATTGGGCACCCAAGAGTTTAGGGAAAACAAAACAAAATAAACTCCGGGTCAGTCATGGGACTGGTATGAGTAAAACAGTTTAAAACAGTTCAAGCAGGTAAATGATATCTCATCAGACCACGCCGTATAATGGAACGGGTTTTTCCCTTATGAGAATCCAAATTATCTTTATATCAAAAACCTTTTGATATTATAATAATGTCTATCAACCACAATATAATAATCATCTAGCAGAAAACACTTTCATCTCACGTTCTACATATATGGTACACAATCAAAACCGCAAGCACGTATTGGGTAATGGATTTCCAACTATGACAAGGTATGGAACCACCTTTCGCTAGTGTACCTCTAGGAAGGAATACACTGGGTTCAACAAGAACATCTTGCAACCCGGCCACACATGACCGACCACTCATTTCGCTTGAGTGTATCGAATGTATATCACCAACGGTTGGGATCAGCAACCGTTTCCCGAATGGGACAGTATCGACAATAGATCTTTAGAAATAAACGAAACTCTAGATCAAGTGATTATACACCCTACTTCGGAGCGACCGACTTAGCCATGCTGCCTGCCCGATTTTTGTCATTTACCGGATGTGAGGCTAGAAGCTACGCTTTATCTTCACACCAGATTCACTTCGAATGTCACATCGTCAGATCCATCGAAAATCACTAATTGACGTCTATAATAGTACATTACGTGTTAGCTAAAGAAGTTTCCTTCTCCGCTTCCACTCTTGGTACGGTTGAAGAAATCAATGTACATGACCTTTCTGGAAATACTCTGTAAGACATTCATCCATACAAGTCATCCAGGAACAGGATGAACCGAAGGTACTATTCAGTATATCCATCTTAGGCACTATTATCTAAGACTTATACAACAGCCTTGCACTTTACTCCGTCTTCAATTTATCTTGGGCATATATGATTCGCAACGCTTATGCCAATACAGAGTGGTTCTTTGGATAATAATCCAACCGGTCTCTCCATATTAACAACGTTAAAATGGTCAAAACTTCGATAGTCTGTGAGTTAACTATCAAAGAAAAATAGGTGTGCAAACAACGATATTATTTCCAGATGGAAATTCTATCAATCAATCATCAATCATATATATATATATATATATATATATCCTTAGTTCATTTTCTATGTTTAGAAAATATACGTTATTAACACTGGAAAACATTTCCATTTCTTATTTACATATCACTATCATTTCACAACTATCAGTCCCTGACTGTAAACTAGTAGGAGAACAATTCTCTAAGTATAAACCACGAAGGCCGAAACCAATATCAGATCGATATTCAGAAAACTATTCAACTTAACTAGTCAGTTTCTAATCTTGTTTAACTCTATTTTGACTAACTCTAATCGAATAACTAATATTCGATTAACTCATTTCAACTCTATTCGAATAAACTAAATTCGATTAACTCCATTTGATTAAACTACATCGATTAACTCCTTTTAACTCGATTCGAATAACTAATATTCGATAACTCCTTATTCGACTAACTCTAATCGATTTATTCTTTTGAATTAACTCCTTTAATTTATTCCTTTTCTATTTGTTTACTTAACAAATAACTATTCCCTTTTCAATTCTATTTATTTAACAAATAAATATTCCTTTTCGATTCTATTTATTTAACAAATAAATATCTCCTTTTATCATAACTTATCCTTCGATTTTAAAATTATTTTCTTTTATAAAAACCCTTTTCCTTTTCTATATAAAATCCATCAATTTTATATAAATAATTCATTTTCAAAATACACTTTGAAAATCCCCTTTCCCACATCCAGTATTTCTTATGGTATTTAACATACCATATAACAACGATAAATATCGTCCAACACACATAATCAACAACAGATTATATATCACATCATATATCACAATATATGAATCACAATAAAATAAATGTTGAGGAATCCAGTTGGATTCCTCCAATCTGTTTCCCTGCGTCACGGATGTTAAACAATATAGATAACATCACTTTCAGTTCCATATGACATATTCTGTTAAACAAAATCAATATAGAAATTCAACTAACTGACTAGCAGTTCAATCAAATAGTCAACACACAGTCAAACAGCCAATATTTAACGGTTCTAAAAATACAACATGAAATTATAAACTGTTCAGAGTTAGTGAGATTTACTCACTTTGGCAGTTCATCATTAAAGAACGATAAATTGTGGTTTGATTTGAATTAAACAATTTATTTCGCCATAAATTCAAACGAGCTCCACCCCACTTCCCGTCAGTTCCAATGGGTAGTGTCTGTCCATACGATCCTATCGGATCTTGTTTTTGTCTAATTTCGATAACGCAAGAGCGAGTTATGATCATTCTAAGTTAATACATACATTAAATAAAAATTTAACTTAATTAATTAAGATATTTGGGCTTAAACCTTAATTCCAAATCAGCCCATCACCACCACAAAGGCCCACCCGCACCTACCAAACTTCTTCCTCCAGAACTCCAGAAAATCGCTTCTCTCCCCTTTCAACAAACACACACTCCATTTTTCAATTCCCTCCTTCGATACTTCTCCTCAACCTCATCATCACGAACTCCAGAAAATCCATCCCTCGTCATCTTCACCAAAATTAAATCATGAACTCCTGAGCCATTTGTTGTATCTTTGAGCTCCATCCTGTCTTCCATTCTTCCACAAACTGTAAATCCGTGACCACCATCAGCATCCTCATCAAAATCCGCAACCCTTCATACCATCATCAATGATGTAATAACCCAGAAATGCGAGCCAAATTAAAATATTTATTTTGGCAATTTTGATGAATTTTGCATATTTAAAATGAATTATTTTATCTAAAAACGACGAGAAATTTATTTTGAACAGATTAGAACGTATATATTTATATTCGTCGTCGTTAGAATATAAATATTTGTTTATAATTATAAAAGGAATTGAAAATGGCGCGGTAGTTCGATAATTCGATTTCAAATTTCAAATGAATGTACATGATTCAAAATAAACCGTATTTTAGTAAAACCAAAAATATTTGAATCAAATTGAGAGTATCTTTCCAACGAATCCGAAAAATCAAAATTTCATAGCGGGAATCAAAAGATAGGCCCAGTTGAAAATTCTGATTAGTCACTATGGAATTCAAGCCTTAAAAATAGAGATTTTGCAAACGACCTCGGATTTCGACAAAACCACTTTTGTTAAATGCGTGATGTCAAGTTATTGCTAGATTCCAAAATTCGTAATTTTTCGAATCAATATGTGAGCGTGGCAAAGGAAAACGCGTTTGACCAGTTTTAGTTGATTTTAATCGACTGGAAAATGGCCATTTTACAAACGGTCTCAGAATTCGATGAAACTAGTTTTATTAGGACCGTATCGGCAATACTAAGCAAGAAAATATTTTTCTGGAATTTTTCGATTTAGTATGTGACCCCAGTAAATTGAAATGCGCGTTCAAATTCAATATATAGAGTTATATTTTGATTTTGATGAAAACTAATCGAAACGATCGAATTGGCTTTTGATACATATCCCATTGTGTTTGGAATGGGAGTAATTAGCTAGGAACGACAGTCGTTGGGTTCGAATCGAGGTTCGGTTAAAAAGTCAACTCTAAAGGAGAAATAAATTAAAATAAATAATTAAATTATATATTAACTCACTCACCTTTCTCTCCCTCATAACCACCGTTCAAAATAAAAAAACCTGCTGAAAATGGGGAAACCCATGTCGCGCTGCCGCGTCTCGTCATCGCCCCCCCCCCCCACTAGTTCGCCGCGCCGCCCATGACAAGGCCCTCCCCCTTCAATCCCCCTCGCATCTCTTCCCCTCCCTCGCCCTACCCGCAAGTCGCAAGCCCCCTTTTGGAAACCCCAACCACCCACAACCGCTGACCGCACCCCCTACACCCCTCTCCGCCGCCTGAAGCACCAACTCCAACGCTACCTCCTTCTCCCTCTTCGAAGAACACCCCCTTCTTTGAAGAAATCCAAAAAAATGTGAGTTTGATTTTATTTTACATCTATTTCTTTTTAGTTTTAATATATACGGGTATAATGTGTTGAAAAAAATATATATATATATTCGATTTTTATTATATAGAAAGGTCAAAAATATAATCTTTATATTATAGAAGTATTAAAAATTCGATTTTTATTATGTAGAAGTATAAAAATATAATTTTTATAGGTGTAGCGAAATAAAAATCTGATTTTTATTATATTACTAACGTGTAAAAATAGAATTTTTATCTATATAGTAGCAATATGAAAATGTAATTTTTTATATATATAGCAACAATATAAAAATGCGATTTTTATATATGTAGTGGCTACGGGCAACGAAATTGACAAAAGGCGAGCACGACGAAGATTTCTACATAAGAAGAGTCGTGACGTTGGTTTAGCTTATCGGTGAGAACTCCTCACTTTTATTTTTATTTTTATTTCTAGTTTGAAATATATACTAGGATGCAGACGGTGTTTAATAGCACCCGACACCCGTCGTCCACAGACCATGGACGGCTTGTATGCTTGGCTGTTTGATTTTGATGTGTAGTTGATTGTGTGATGTGATGTGAAATAAAATAAAATATTTATATATTTAAAAATATTTTATAGTTAAAACAGAATTTTTAACGTGTTTTTAAAATGAAATAAATATAAACAAATCGGGCAATTTGTTTATATACACACATTTGACTAATAATTGATTGGGACGATAAATTTTACACATCGCCCAACTACACAAATAAAATCTGTGTTTGATTGATTGAAACCCCACACGGGTATTGGGATGATATATGACATACACTAATCCCAATAATTAGTTGTATGTCGATCGATTGATTGACAGACTGTCATAAGCGTTAAATATTTATATTTGATGCTTATACAGAGTAGAATGCACTCTGGATGATGGTTGATTATTTATCGTTGTTATTTTATACATGTGTTGTAGAAAATCCATATAATTTACATTATATGGTAATTGATTGGCCTCATTCCAGTTTTGAAAAAGAAATATTTGAAATAGAAATATTTGAAAGAGAAATATTTGAAAAAGAAATATTTGAAATAGAAATATTTGAAAATAGAAATATATGAAGCCGTGTTGATAAGATTTGCGCCATTTTGACGTAAACGATATTTATATCGATTTTATTCAAATTGAAATGAATATCAAAGTGAATTGAAATTCGAATTAAATTGAATTGATTTGAAATTCGAAATAAACTGAAATGATTTGAAATTCGAATAGAATTGAAATTGAATAGAACTGAATTCGAATTGAAATTGAATAGAATTGAATTTGAATTGACATTGAATAGAATTGAATTCAAATTGAAATTGAATAGAATTGAAATTGATAGAATTGAATTCGAATTAAAATGGAATAGAATTGAATTCGAATTAAAACCGGATAGAATTGGATTCGAATTAAAATTGAATAGAATTGAATTCAAATTGTAATCAAATTGAAATGAATTCGAATTGAATTGAAATTGAATAGAAATTGATTTGAAATAAATTCAAAATTGAATAGAAATTGAATCGAATTGAAAACGAACTGAAATTGAATTAAAAATCGATTTGAATTAAAATCAATTTGAAATGAATTTAAAACGAATTTATGAGGAAAAATTCAATTTTGATTTGAATTTGAAATGAAGTTGAAATCATTTCGAAAACGAATTTAAAACAATTTATAAAATACATTTTAAAAGGAAATCGAAGAAATATATATAATATATATATATATATATTATATATATAATGGCCTGAATAGAACGCGCCGTGCCGCGGCAGTTCGCGAATTTTGACCATTGACTTCAAATGGATATTGCGGGAGATCCAACCGTCAGATTCTCCTAAAACCGGAACTGTTAGGTTCGTATTGAAAAGAGCTTTCTAACTAGTATTAGAAATTATAAATCTAAAGGTTGGATTTTGAATTATGTCCAAATCAAATTTGGAAAAGGTCGCTGTAAGTGCAGTTCGATGGCCGTTGATGGAAATCGACTGTACGGGCCTTGATAAAATTATTAAAAATAGTAATAATTTGTGTAAAATCATAAGAAATGATTTTGGAAGAATTGGGATGAAAAACTCCATATTTGAATGGATAAAAGTAGATTTTTATCGAAATGAACTAGATTTGAACTAGAATAATAAATAAATTGGATTTGAAATGGTTTTGAAAATAACTAGGATTTCCAATAATTGAATTGGAATGGATTTGAATCAAAATCATCTCGGAATAGTTCGATGTTGGATTTCGTGATTATACAAATGTTGTTATGGAAATTTGAAATATATATATGTATATCGTTATTTCCAATACGATATTTGTTGATCGTAGTATTTGATATTGAATATAAACTGATATATTTTCTTTTCAGAGCCTTGTATTTAATATCAAATGTGATTTGGGTTTGTCGTGAATAGTGTCTTCATTAACACTGTTCTTGAACCTAGTTGAGAAAAAGATTAAATCTTTTTATTTAGATTTAGTGAATTGTACCAATTAAATGGTGTTTAATTGGAATTGAATTCGAATTGAGTTTTGGGTTTATCGTGAATGGTGTTTTAAATAACACTTGTTCTTTAACCCGATAATTAATGGAATGTGATTTTGGGTTGTTGTGAACAATATCTTCAATAATACTGTTCTTAGACCCAAATGGAGTCAAGAAAATCAGAAACTAACTGGAGATTAGTTAAGTTGAATGGTTTCTTGGGTATTGATCTGATGTTGTTTCGCCCTATGGGGTTAATATTTAGGGAACTGTTCTCTTACTAATTTACGGTTAGGGACTGATTGAAATGTGATGTGATTTTGGGGTTTATCGTGAACTGTGTTTTAAATGACATCGGTTCTTTAACTCAGTTAAAGATTAAAACTAAGTGGAGTTTTAATGAATCTTTAATTAGATTGAAAAGATCGAGAATGGAGTATCCCCAGTTTTGATCCAGGCGATAGTTAAATCTTTAATTAGATTTGAACATGAAATGGTGATTGAATTTACCAAGAACACCGTGGTGTTAGATATGAAGTATCACCAGTTCTTGTTGCAGTCGTGATGGGGGGTTCTCGCTTCGCGGTTTGGTGGCGAACGGGAGACTCTTACCCCCACATGTGCCTTGCGGGGGTTGGTTAGGCAGTGACTGGGAGGCTCGAGAGGGTCGCCGTAAAACAAGTGTACTAGGGGACCATGTAGGAGCCACGGTGGGTATTACCTGCTGCTTGGGGGATGATGGGATGGTTGCAAAGCCTACCGGATTTCGTCGGCTACCTTACAGTGGTATCAGAGCTTTGGTTTACAAAGCTCAGAGAACAAGACACATTAGAACCATACGAAAGAATTCATCAGAGATTGGATTAGTAATATCCAATGGGAATGACTCGTTGGAGTTGGGATCAGTAGTATCCTAGAACGAGTGTGAGGAGTATATTTGTAATAACCTGGAAATCCGAGCCAATTTAAAATTTTTATTTTGGCAATTTTATCGAATTTTGATTATTTAAAATGAATCATTTTAAATAATCTCGACGAGAAATTTATTTTGAATAAAATTCGAATGTATATTTTATATAGATCGTCGTTGGAATATAAATATTTATTTATATTTATAAAAGGAATTGAAAACGATGCGGTAGTTCGATAATTCGATTTCAAACTTCAAACGAAAGTACCGGGTGCAAAATAAACCGGATTTTAGTGAAATCAAAACTAATGGAATCTAATTGTGACTATCTTTCCAACTAATTCGAAAAATCGAAATTTCATAGCGGGAATCAAAAGATATGTCCAGTTGAAATTTCAGAATAGTCGCTATGGAATTTCGGGCCCTTAAAAATGGGAATTTTGCAAACGACCTCAGATTTTGACGAAACCACTTTCGATGGATCCGTGATGTCAAATTATTGCTAGATTCCAAATTTCATAATTTTTCGAATCAATATGTGAGCGTGGCGAAGTAAAACGTGTTTTGACCATTTCAGTTGAATTTAATCGACTGGAAAATGGCCATTTTTCAAACGGTCTCAGAATTTGACGAAATTAGTTTTGTTAGGACCGTATCGTCAATACAAAGCTAGAAAATATTTTTTGGGAATTTTTCTAGTTAGTATGTGGGCCCAGTAAATTGAAATGCGCGTTCAAATTCAATATATAGAGTTATATGTTGATTTTGACGGAAACTGATCGAAACAACCGAATCAGCTTACGATACATATCCCATTGTATTCGGAATGGGGGTGAAACGCTATGGACGACAGGCGGTGCGCCTTGTTTCGAGGTCGAAAATAAAAGTACCTTTTTGAAATTAAAATAAAATCTAACTCTCTCTCCTCTCCTTACTTCCTCTCAGGCCCCTCCCCGCCAATCATATTCATTCAGAAAAAAAACCTAGCCTACCGATCGCGACCCCCCCCCCCCAGGCGGCACTGCCGCCGCGATACCCCCCTCCTGCTGAGCGCCGCGATACCCCCTCCCTCCTGCTGAGCGCCGTGATACCCCCCCTCCTCCTGCTGAGCGCCACGATACCCCCCCCCCCTCCTGCTGAGCGCCGCGATACCCCCTCCTCCTCCTGCTGCGGCCGTTGCTTCTTCTTCTTCCTCCCTTGCCTCCACAGCAACGGAGAAACCCCCCCCCCCCCCCGGACAACAGTGATGAACCACCCCTCCTCCATTTAGGAAAGTAAGTCTTATTTACTTATCTAATTTTATTTTCAGTTTTTAATTGTGTTTAAAATAAAAAGGTTAGTAGCTAATTAAAAATATTATCCTTATGTGGTTAGTAGCTAATTAAAAATGTTATCTTTATATAGTTAGTAGCAAATTAGAAATATAATCTTTGATTAGAAGAAGATATGAATTTTAGTCGAATAAAAATATAATTTTTATACGATAGAAAGGTTAAAAATATAATTTTTATATATTATAGATAATAAAAATTCGATCTTTATTATGTAGGAGATATAAAAATATGATTTTTATAAAGTAGAAGTAATAAAAATATGATTTTTATATATTGAATAGTAGAAGTAATAAAAATTCGATTTTTATATGCTGAATAGTAAAGTAAAAATTCGATTTTTATATATTGAATAGCAAAGTAAAAATTCGATTTTTATATATTGAATAGCAAAGTAAAAATTCGATTTTTACATATGTAGTGAATACGGGCAGTGAAAATTGACAAAAGGGCAAGAACGGCGAAGATTTCTGCATAAGAAGAGTCGTGGGATTGGATTAGCTAATCGGTGAGAACTCCTCACCTTTTAATTATTTTTCTAGTTGAAATATATATACTAGGATGTAGACGGTGTTTAGTAGCACCCGACACCCGTCGTCCACAGACCATGGACGGCTTGTATGCTTGTTTGTTTGATTTTGATGTGTAGTTGATTGTGTGATGTGATGTGAAATAAAATAAAATATTTATATAGTTAAAAATATTTTATAGTTAAAAATAGATTTTTTAACTTGTATATGAAAGGAAATAAAAATAAACAAATCGGGCGATTTGTTTATATACACACATTTGACTGATATTGATTGGGACGATAAATTTTACACATCGCCCAACTGCACAAATAAAATCTGTGTTTGATTGTTTGAAACCCCACATGGGTATTGGGATGATATTTGAGGTACACTAATCCCGATTGTTTAGTTGTATGTCGATCGATTGATTGACAGAGTGCTATAAGCGTTGAATATTTATATTTGATGCTTATACAGTGTTGAATGCACTTTAGATGATGGTTGATTATTCATCGTTGTTATTATATACATGTGTTGTAGAAAATCCATATAATTAACATTATATGGTAATTGATTGGGCCTCATTCCATATTTGAAATAGAAATATTTGAAATAGAAATATTTGAATAGAAATATTTGAAATAGAATATTAGAAAATAAAAATATATGAAGCCGTGTTGATTAGACTTACGTCATTTTGACGTGAACGATATTTATATCGAATTTATTCATTTTATAACGAATATCGAAAGTGATTTCAAAATCTGATATTTTGAAAATAATTGAAATTGAATAGAAATGAATTCGAATTGAAATGGAATAGAAATGAATTCAAATTGAAATTGAATAGAAATGAATTCGAATTAAAATTGAATAGAAATGAATTCGAATTGAAATTGAATAGATATGAATTCGAATTGAAATTGAATAGAAATGAATTTGAATTGAAATCAATTTGAAATGAATTTTACAACGAATTTATATTGGAAAATTCAATTTTGATTTGAAATTAAATATGAAGCTGAAACCGTTTTGAAAATAAATTTAAAACGATTTATAAAGCACGTTTTAAAAGGAAATCGACGAAGTATATATTATATATATAATATAATGGCCGTAATAGAACGCGCCGCGCCGCGGCAGTTCGCGAATTTCGACCATTGACTTCGAACGGATATTGCAGGAGATCCGACCGTCGGATTCTCCTAAAACTGGAACCGTTGGGTTCGTATCGAAAAGTGCTTTCTAACGAATATTAGAAATTTGAAATCCAACGGTTGGATTTGGAGTTATGTCCAAATCAAAATTGGAAAAGGTCGCTGTAAGTGCAGTTCGATGGCCATTGATGGAAATCGACTGTACGGGTCGTGATAAAATTATTAAAAATAGTAAAAATTTGTGTAAAATCATAAGAAATGATTTGGGAAGAATCGGGATGAAAAACTCCATATTTGAAAAGATAAAAATAGATTTTTATCGAAACGAACTAGTTTTGAAATAGAATTATAATTCTATTTATTTTTAAATAAATAAAGTGGATTTGAAATGGTTTTAAAAGTAATCAGAATTTCCAATAATTGAATTGGAATGGATTTGAATTGAAATTGTCTTTGGAATATTTCAATGTTGGATTTCGTGATTTTACAGATGTTGTTATGGAAATTTGAAATATATATATCGTTATTTCCAATGCGATATTTGTTGGTCGTAAAATTTGATATTGAATATAAGCCGATATGTTTTCTATTCAGAGCCTTGTATTTAATATCAAATGTGATTTGGGTTTGTCGTGAATGGTGTCTTCATTAACACTTTTCTTAAGCCCGGTGAAGAAAAAGATTAAATCTTTTTATTTAGATTTAATGAAGTGTACCAATTAAATAACATTTAATTGGAATTGAATTGGTATTGATTTTTGGGTTTACCGTGAACAGTGTTTTAAATAACACTTGTTCTTTAACCCGATAATTAATGGAATGTGATTTTGGGTTTATCGTGAACCGTGTTTTAAAGGACACTGATTCTTTAACCCAGTTAAAGATTAAAACTAAGTGGAGTTTTAATGAATCCTTAATTAGATTGAAATGATCGAGAATGGAGTATCACCAGTTTTACTCCAGGCGATAGTTAAATCTTTAATTAGATTTGAACGTGAAATGGTAATTGAATTTACCGATAACACCATGGTGTTAGATATGAAGTATTACCAGTTTTACTTCATGGGATGAATAGGTGGGGATTGGGAAATAAAATAAATGATTATTCCGGTGTGATTCGCTAATCCCGACTAGTTTGAATTGATATTCAAAGAAGATTAAAGAATAAATTTAAAGAATTTATCTTTGATAAAATTAAAGGGAACCTTTCCCAAAGTATAAGAATATTTGAATAAAAGAATATTCTGAATTGGAATGAGGCGTATGTTGTGTTTGTGTAACACTTGTTTATTATATACGCGAGTTATTCAGAAAGACCGGGTTTATCCCATTCTGAATAACTAATTCGACGAGGTGTCGAAGTTGAAGATGGTGGTTGAAGTCCGGAAGTCTTCACATCTTTTGAGTGATTACTGATGATCTTGATTGGGCTGTACACCCAAGAGGAGAGAAACAGTTGGTGATCGTCCAGACGTACTTGGAGATCGATGGATATGCGAGGAAAGTGCCTTCGGTTTCGTTCAGACCCAGAACGGACTTGTAAATGGACTGTGTGTCTGACATTGGATTTTATTTTGTGTGATTGATTTCTATTAAATATATATCTGTTTGGCGGCGGAGAATTTATTCTCTTGCTTAACGCCCTTCTCTGAGATGTACGAGCTCAGAGGTTATATATTGTGGATATCAAACGCATGGAGTGAATTGCCTGTGTGGCATGCCTAAGTGGAAATTGATCAAGGCTTCTGTTGAAAAGCAAAGTCTTGTGGTGATGATCAAAGAACAGCCTATGTGGCATAGCTTTGTGTAACGTTGATTCGCGAGCCTCACACACCGGTTGTGAACCAGAAACGGGAGAGGACCTCAGGGAGGGCATGCGTTTCGTTCTAGCTAGAAGTGGCGTTAGTGGTTTTACACGCCCTGACGAGTTTGACTTATGTGGTTGTTGCTGTTGCGAGGCGCCTCGGTTAGATCGGACGATCCGGGTCCGATGGAGTCATTCGTTGGCTCATTTACGCCCCAAAGGGCGGGGAAACGCAGTGTTCAGGAATTTTAATCCACATCGGTGGACCGGCCTTGACGATCCAAAGGTCACTCGAGCTCTGACCTGAGACTCGGGCTAGACAGTCTCGAATCGGTGAGGACTATCTTTTGCCTCGGTTCACAGATGGAAATCCAATTTCCAAATACGTGACTTTGCGGTTTTGATTATAGAGCCTAGTGTTGGCGACATAGTAGCATGGGATGCTATGTCGTCTATGATTTATACTTATGATTGAAATTGTTTTAACACTATACACTTATAGTATCAAATGATTTGTTTTAACGTATCAAGCACGCTTTGGCTATTATAAGGTAAAACACTATCCCCCGGCTTGCGTTGCATTGTGTGATAGGACCTGGGTCTTATAATAGCTTCATTTTTCTTTATTTAGCATTGCGCTGTTGTTTTATGCACTGGTATTCTTGGGAGGAAACCCGTTCCGTGTTATACGGCGTGGTCCCTTGATTTACCTAACTTCAAAAATAAAGATTAATAACTGTTTTAGTTCTCACACCAGTCCCATGACTGACCTGGAGTTTATTGTTTTAACCTAAACTCTGGGTGCCCTTATTTTGACACGGGCAGCTAGTAGTTTTGGTTTTGCAGATTTATATTCACAGGATCCTGGTTTACAGCTGGAACGATATCCGAAAAGCTTTGTATCCGTATATCTCCTTCAGTTGTGTATTGTATTATTTTCCGCTGCTATGTAATGTATTGTAATCTTTGATAATTTCTGTGTAATATTTAATTATTTATACTCTGTATATTCTTGTATTCTGATGGAATTGTTGTAATTAGCAATGAAATGTCCTTCCGTCTGCATTCTGATTTGTCTTGTCCTCAAAGTAATTCGTTCTTTCTTTTCTCTTCGGAGACCGGGGAAGTTCGGGTCGCTTCAATATTTTTGAAAGTAACTTTAGCCAAATTGAGCAAAAAGTAAGTTGTATTGGAAATTTGTCGCATTTACATGCATAGTACATGCATATCTATTGAACAGGTCATGGCAAGGAGGCTAGAGCAGAAGAATAAAATTGTTTGCCCGACAAATAGGTACATGTTTACCATAATTTATGGTTTTGTTTGGGTGATGATGATTTTATGAGCTGATTGGCAAGCCGCTTGGCTTTTTCTTTTTCTTTTGGATTAAAGAAGGCCATGGGAGGCTATATGAAATATCCCGAAGTCCCCGGTGCAGGGGAGGTTATGGCAAAATTTTTCGAAAATTTAGAGTGTTACCCAAATTTTTGAGAAATTTGAAAGGTTCTTAGAAACTGAAAAGTTGAAGAACTTAAGCCGTAGTGAAAATAGTGAAAGTTGAGTCGATTAGTTAAACAAATTTTGGCTCCTTTTCGGGGACGAAAAGTTTTAAGTGGGGAAGATTGTAATAACCTGGAAATGCGAGCCAATTTAAAAATTTTATTTTCGCAATTTTGATGAATTTTGCATATTTAAAATGAATTATTTTAAATAAAAACGACGAGAAAATTATTTTTAATAGATCAGAACGTATATATTTATATTCGTCGTTGTTAGAATATAAATATTTATTTATAATTATAAAAGGAATTGAAAATGGCGCGGTAGTTTGATAATTCAATTTCAAATTTCAAATGCATGTACATGATTCAAAATAAACCGGATTTTAGTGAAACCAAAAATATTTGAATCAAATTGAGAATATCTTTCCAACGAATCCAAAAAATCAAAATTTCATAGCGGGAATCAAAATATAGGCTCAGTTGAAAATTCTGAATAGTCGCTATGGAATTCAGGCCCTTAAAAATGGAGATTTTGCAAACGACCTTGAATTTCGATGAAACCACTTTTGTTGGATCTGCGATGTCAAGTTATTGCTAGATTCCAAAATTCGTAATTTTTCGAATCAATATGTGAGCGTGGCAAAGGAAAACGCGTTTGACCAGTTTCAATTGATTTTAATCGACTGGAAAATGGCCATTTTTCAAACGATCTCAGAATTCGATGAAACTAGTTTCTTTAGGACCGTATCGTCAATACGAAGCTAGAAAAAAAAATCTAGAATTTTTCGAGTTAGTATGTGACCCCAGTAAATTGAAATGCGCGTTCAAATTCAATATATAGAGTTATATTTTGATTTTGACAAAAACTGATCGAAATGGTCGAATTGGCTTTCGATACATATCCCATTGTGTTCGGAATGGGGGTAATTAGCTAGGAACGACAGTCGCTGGGTTCGAATCGGGGTTCGGATAAAAAGTCAACTCTAAAGGTGAAATATATTAAAATAAATAATTAAATTATATATTAACTCACTCACCGTTCTCTCCCTCATAACCACCGTTCAAAATAAAAATAAAAAAAAACCCGCTGAAAAGGGGGAAACCCTTGTCGCGTCGCCGCCTCTCGTCATCGCCCCCCCTCCCCCCCTCCTCACCAGTTTGTCGCGCCGCCCACGACAAGGAACCCCTTGATCCCCCTCGTGTCTCTTCCCCTCCCTCGCCCTACCCGCAAGTCGCAAGCCCCCTTTTGGAAACCCCAACCACCCACAACCGCTGACCGCACCCCCCCCCCCCCATGCACCCCTCTCCGCCGCCTGAAGCACCAACTCCGACCCCACCTCCTTCTCCCTCTTCGAAGAACACCCCCTCCTTTGAGGAAATCCAAAAAAATGTGAGTTTGATTTTATTTTACATCTATTTCTTTTCAATTTTAATATATACAGGTATAATGTGTTGAAAATATATATATATATTCGATTTTTATTATATAGAAAGGTAAAAAAATATAATCTTTATATTATAGAAGTATTAAAAATTCGATTTTTATTACGTAGAAGGTATAAAAATATAATTTTTATAGGTGTAACGAAATAAAAATCTGATTTTTATTATATTACTACCGTGATAAAAATGGAATTTTTATCTATATAGTATCGTTGTAAAAATAGAATTTTTACCTATATAGTAGCAATATGAAAATGTAATTTTTTATATGCATAGCAACAATATAAAAATGCGATTTTTATACATGTGGTGGCTACGGGCAACGAAATTGATAAAAGGCGAGCACGGCGATGATTTCTAGATAAGAAGTGTCGTGGCGTTGGTTTAGCTTATCGGTGAGAACTCCTCACTTTTATTTTTGTTTTTATTTCTAGTTTGAAATATATACTAGGATGCAGACGGTGTTTAGTAGCACCCGACACCCGTCATCCACAGACCATGGACGGCTTGTATGCTTGGTTGTTTGATTTTGATGTGTAGTTGATTGTGTGATGTGATGTGAAATGAAATAAAATATTTATATAGTTAAATATTTTATAGTTAAAAATAGAATTTTTAATGTGTATTTAAAATGAAATAAATATAAACAAATCGGACGATTTGTTTATATACACACATTTGACTGATAATTGATTGGGACGATAAATTTTACACATCGCCCAACTGCACAAATAAAATCTGAGTTTGATTGATTGAAACCCCACACAGCTATTGGGATGATATATGACATACACTAATCCCAATAATTAGTAGTATGTCGATCGATTGATTGACAGACTGTCCTAAGCGTTAAATATTTATATTTGATGCTTATACAGTTTAGAATGCACTCTGGATGATGGTTGATTGTTTATCATTGTTATTTTATACATGTGTTGTAGAAAATCCATATAATTAACATTATATGGTAATTGATTGGGCCTCATTCCAGTTTTGAAAAAGAAATATTTGAAATAGAAATATTTGAAAGAGAAATATTTGAAATAGAAATATTTGAAAGAGAAGTATTTGAAAAAGAAATATTTGAAATAGAAATATTTGAAAATAGAAATATATGAAGCCGTGATAAGATTTGCGCCATTTTGACGTGAACGATATTTATATCGATTTTATTCAAATTGAAATGAATATTAAAGTGAATTGAAATTCGAATTAAATTGAATTGATTTGAAATTCGAAATAAACTGAAATGATTTAAAATTCAAATAGAATTGAAATTGAATAGAATTGAATTCGAATTGACATTGAATAGAACTGAATTCGAATGGTAATTGAATAGAATTGAAATTGAATAGAATTTAATTCGAATTAAAATTAAATAGAATTGAATTCGAATTAAAATTGAATAGAATTGAACTCGCATTAAAATTGAATAGAATTGAATATCAAATTGAAATGAATTCGAATTGAATTAAAATTGAATAGAAATCGATTTGAAATAAATTCAAAATTGAATAGAAATTGAATCGAACTGAAAACGAACTGATATTGAATTAAAAATCGATTTGAATTAAAATCAATTTGAAATGAATTTAAAACGAATTTATGAGGAAAAATTCAATTTTGATTTAAATTTGAAATGAAGTTGAAATCGTTTCGAAAACGAATTTTAAACGATTTATAAAAAACATTTTAAAAGGAAATCAATGAAATACATATTATATATATATATATATATATATATATATATATATAT
This sequence comes from Allium sativum, assembly GCA_030737875.1. Classification (NCBI taxonomy): domain Eukaryota; kingdom Viridiplantae; phylum Streptophyta; class Magnoliopsida; order Asparagales; family Amaryllidaceae; genus Allium; species Allium sativum. Next base: position 341,910,024 of record CM060926.1, read on the forward strand.
AATGGCCTGAATAGAATGCGCCGCGCCGCAGCAGTTTGCGAATCTCGACCATTGACTTCGAATGGATATTGCGGGAGATCCGACCGTCGGATTCTCCTAAAACAGGAACCGTTGGGTTCATATCGAAAAGAGCTTTCTAATTAATGTTAGAAATTAGAAATCTAATGGTTGGATTTGGAATTATGTCCAAATAAAATTTGGAAAAGGTCGTTGTAAGTGCAGTTCGACGGCCATTGATGGAAATCGACTGTACGGGCCTTGAAAAAATTATTAAAAATAGTAATAATTTGTGTAAAATCATAAGAAATGATTTGGGAAGAATTGGGATGAAAAACTCCATATTTGAAAGGATAAAAGTAGATTTTTATCGAAATGAACTAGTTTTGAACTAGAATAATAATTTGTTTATTTTTAAAATAAATAAATTGGATTTGAAATGGTTTTGAAAATAACCAGGATTTCCAATAATTGAATTGGAATGGATTTGAATCGAAATCATCTTCGAAATAGTTTGATGTTGGATTTCGTGATTATACAGATGTTGTTATGGAAATTTGAAAGATATATATGTATATCGTTATTTTCAATACGATATTTGTTGACTGTAGAATTTGATATTGAATATAAACCGATATATTATCTATTCAGAGCCTTGTATTTAATATTAAATGTGAATTGGGTTTGTTGTGAACGGTGTCTTCATTAACACTTTTCTTGAACCCAGTTGAGAAAAAGATTAAATCTTTCTATTTAGATTTAGTGAAGTGTACCAATTAAATGGTGTTTAATTGGAATTGAATTCGAATTCGAATTGATTTTTGGTTTTATCGTGAACGGTGTTTTAAATTACACTTATTCTTTAACCCGATAATTAATGGAATGCGATTTTGGGTTGTTGTGAACAGTATCTTCAATAATACTGTTCTTAGACCCAAATGGAGTTAAGAAAATCAGAAACTAACTGGAGATTAGTTAAGTTGAATGGTTTCTTGGGTATTGATCTGATGTTGGTTTCGGCCTTCGGGGTTAATATTTAGGGATTACTAATTTAAGGTTAGGGACTGACTGAAATGTGATGTGATTTTGGGGTTATCGTGAACTGTGTTTTAAATGACATCGGTTCTTTAACCCAGTTAAAGATTAAAACTAAGTGAAGTTTTAATGAATCTTTAATTAGATTGAATACATCGAGAATGGAGTATCCCCAGTTTTGCTCGAGGCGATAGTTAAATCTTTAATTAGATTTGAACGTGAAATGGTAAGTGAATTTACCGAGAAGACCGTGGTGTTAGATATGAAGTATTACCAGTTTTTACTTCATGGGATGAATAGGTTGGGATAGGGAAATTAAAACAAATGATTACTTCGGTAAGGTTCGTTAATCCCGGCTAGTTTGGATAAACCATAATTTGGTTTGAATCGATATTCAAAAGAAGATTAAAGAATAAATTTAAAAGAATTTATCTTTGATAAAATTAATGGGAACCTATCCCTAAGAAATGTGAAATGTAGCAACTAACTGTAGGCTAGTTAAGATGAATGGTTTTCTGGATATTGATCAGATGTTGGTTCCGGCCTTCGGGGTTAATATTTGGGGAATTATTCTCTTGCTAATTTACGGTTAGTGACTGATGAATCGGAACGAGGCGTATGTTGTGTTTGTGTAACAATTGTTTATTATATACGCGAGTTATTCAGAAAGACCGGGTTTATCCCATTCTGAATAACTGATTTGACGATGAGTCGAAGATGAAGACGGTGGTCGAAGACCGGAGGTCTTCACGTCGTTTGGGTGGTTACTGATGATCTTGATTAGGCCGTACACCCAAGAGGAGGGAATCAGTTAGTGATCGTCCAGATTTACTTGGAGATCGATGGATATGCGGGGTACTAGGTGCCTCCGGTTTCGTTCAGACCTAGAACGAACTTGTAAATGGACTGTGTGTCTGACATTGGATTTTAGTCTGCGTGATTGATTTCTATTAAATATATATCTGTTTGGCGGCGTAGAATTTATTCTCTTGCTTAACGCCCTTCTCTGAGACGTACGAGCTCAGAGGTTATATATTAATAGATATCAAACGCATGGAGTTAATTGCCTGTGTGGCATGACTAAGTGGCAATATGATCAAGGCTTCTGTTGAAAAGCAGAGACTTGTGGTTGATGATCAAAGCACGGCCTGTGTGGCATAGCTTTGTGAAGCGTTGATTCACGAGCCTCACACCCCGGTTGTGAACCAAAAACGGGAGAAGGACCTTAGGGAGGACATGCGTTTCTTTCTAGCCAGAAGTGGCGTCAGTGGTTTTACACGCCCTGATGAGTTTGACTTATGTGGTTGTTGCTGTTGCGAGGCGCCTCGGATATATCGGTGACTATGTGAAGCCGATGGAGTCATTTGTTGGCTCATTTACACCCCCAAAGGGTGGGGAAACGCAGTGTTCAAGCAATTTAATCCACATCGGTGGACCGGCCCTGACGATCCAAAGGCTTGACTGAGTACTTGCCTGAGGCTCGGGCTAGACAGTCTCGAATCGGTAGAGGACTATCTTTTGCCTCGGTTCACAGACGGAATCCAATTTCCAAATACGTGACATTTGCGGTTTTAATTGTAGAACTAGTATGGCGACATGATATATGGTACCCATGCCGTCTATGATTGATACTTATGATTTGAAGTTGTTTTATACACTATACACTTATAATAGTATCAAATGATTTGTTTTAAAACGTACTAAGCATGTTTGGCTATTATAAGGGAAAACCCTATCCCCCGGCTTGCGTTGCATTGTGTGATAGGACTTGAGTCTTATAATAGCTTCATTTTTCCAAAAAGCATTGCTCTGTTTTGTCATATGCACTGGTATTCTTGGGAGAAAACCCGTTCCGTGTTATACGGCATGGTCCCTTGATTTACCTAACTTTAAAATAAAGATTAATAACTGTTTTAGTTCTCACACCAGTCCCATGACTGACCTGGAGTTTATTGTTTTAACCTAAACTCTGGGTGCCTTATTTTGACACGGGAAGCTAGTAGTTTTGGTTTTGCAGATTTATATTCACGGGATCCTGATTTACAGCTGGAACGATACTCGGAAAGCTCTGTATTCGTGTATTACTTCTAGTTGTGTTTTGTATTATTTTCCGCTGCGATGTATTTAAATGTAATTTAAATCTCTGATATTTCTATGTAATATTTATTCATACTCTGTATATTCTTGTAATCTGATGGAATTGTTGTAATAAACAATGAAATGTTCTTCTGTCTACGTTCTTTTGTGTGTTGTTGTCATAGTATCCGCTCTTTCCTTCATGGGGAAGTTACGGGTCCTTACAAATGAACTCGATCACCTTTGATGAAATCCGTCCATCAGCCCATCCCACGAGACACAGCCGATCACCTTTGATGAAATCCGTCCTTCATGGGGAAGTCCACGAAATTTCGCAAATTCATGCCACTCGATCCCACAAACACTTATTCAATCTTCAGTTAACTCGAAAACAATCCAAATTCCCAAAATCGTTGGCCCTAATCCACGTTGTATACAAAACAGCGACGGGAAGCGATGTCGATTTCTACAAAAATCATGCCAACGTGAAGAGGAGGATGTGAGGATTACAAAGAAACTTGTTTCATGATTTTAGAGCTTTTGTTTGATTTCTTATGATTTTCGTAAGATCGCGTTTTGAAGAAGAGGAAAGAAACAGCGGCCGGTTTCAAACTTCAGAAGAGTGGAATTAGGTTTTAAGAGAATAGTTAAGGGGGTATTATATAGAGATAAGTTAGGTTTGAGCTTCATTTATTTCTATCATTTAAAACTGCTATTGACAGAAATAAAAATACCGGTAAGATGGCCAACGTCCCACGAGCCCAAAAATATAAAAATATAGACTAGTTTACTTATTCTGTGAAATCTCCAAAATACTGACTTAGGGTGCACAATAATTTAAACAACCTTTTTATTCATTTTCCCTTCTAAAAATTCGTATGATCACATACGATACCTAAAAATCATGAAAATTGACATGCAGCTAGAGTTTGACACTACGGTCCCAACGAAACTGGTTTCGTCGAATTCCGACTCCGTATGCTCACACAACGTATTTTTAACCATCGAAATACTGATTGTTTCTCACTCTAAAAATCCGTACGACCACACAATGACTCTAAAAATCACAAAACTGGAAATCTAACAACTATTTGACATTGTGGATCCAACAAAATTAGTTTCGTCGAATTCCGACTTCGTTTGCAAAAGTGGCTTATTTTTATAGCTCTAAACGATCCATTTAAATAAATATATTTAAATATAATTAAATTAAATATTTAAAAATAAACATTATTGTCTATATTCATAGTGGAATACCATACAGTTCAGAAAACCCTATATGGATTTCTAACTCGGTATTTCAAATCAGGGTCAACCCGATATTTGATTTATATTGAAATTCCTTTTTAAAATATAAATAATTCCTTTATAAATTATAAAGGAATTCCACAGCGACTTTTCTAAAATTTGATTTGGACATAAATCAAAATCTACACGACGAAATCCTTATTTTTCTCTTCCACTAGAAAGATATACTCCACCAACTCCACACGTTTCTTGCTTCACAGAAATCCGGCTTAAAACGAATCCTGTACATTCAGTTGAAGTTCGAATCGCCAAGTAGCACCATTTCGAGCTTGGTTTTAATTATAATATAATTATGTGTTCAAACTGTCATTGAAATAATATATTCGTTATTCTACTTCAATTCTAAACTGAATTAAATATCATAGATGATCCAGTTCACACCATATCGTCATTTCTGCCAATTCTGATTATTTCAGAACTAAACATATTATTTAATTTATTATGTTAAATTAAATATTCGCCATTATTTAATTCAACGACCATTAAATCCTTTAATCACCATTTATATAATTAAATAAATTAATTATTATACCGTTGAAAAATGCGGGACATTGCATTCTTCCCTACTTAAAATAATTTCGTACTCGAAATTGCTAAGATAGAAGACGACCCTATCGACTGGTTAGAACATATTTGTTTACTTCTTATTTTCAGTTTTAACTAAACCAATTTAATTTCAATTAAATATTAATTAATTCTTATCAACGAAAATTTTCCAAAAGTCCTGAAAATTTTCTAATGCCTTAATTTTTTTGAAAAATTTCGTCAGCACCTCCTTTGCACTGGTCAATAGGTCAAACTCCAACTCGCCTCTCTGGGCCATCTCCAATCCAAAAGAAAATCAAACAGCCAAGCTGCTTGCCAATTCGACTCATAAATCTTATATCCACTAGAAATATAAACTTGTACCTTTTTGTCAGCATATCATTATATCCTTTACATCTGCTGTTAATTCAGCATATACCATTGTCATCCCAAATCAACTCCAATCACTTTTATCCACAACATAACCATTCGCTTATATCCGAGCCAAATATCATTTCAACTCGAGTTTCAACTCGTGTTTCTTCTCGATTCCCAACTCTTAACTTGATTATCACATTACACTTCAAATTTGAATCTCACAATCCAATTTGTCTTGATATCATTCTAATTCAATCTCAGTTACCACTTTACTGGCTTTTCTTTAATTCAAATTTTCTTTCACAAATTTCTATTAAATTTGTTTTTAATTCAAACAGTCTTTCCCTGGGAGTTTTTAAATAGTTTATTCTTTCCAAAAATAAAATTTTCCTTTTTGAAATTCAACACAACTTGTCTTTCCCAAAACACATTCAAAACAGTATCGCTGGTAGTAATTCGTCACTTACAACTCGAAAATGAATACTGATGATGCAGCTGTCATCATCAGAATCTATTTTCCAGCGATCGAAGTGAGTTCAATACTATAAAACCATTTCTAAACATTTCCACTTTGAAATTCATTTCAAAATATAATTCACACTGTTTGTAAAATAATTTAAAATCTCCCAGGATCTTAAATTTTTCTTATTTTTAATCCAAATCCATTTACAAACACTTATCCAATTTTTTTCCAGAATTTCAATTCAATTTCTGTTTTAAATTCAGATTTAACTCATTTTGTAACACTTATATGAATTCTACTTGGTTATATATATAACAATTTCACTTTTATAATCATACTCGATTATAATAGTGACCAACACATCCAATATATTATAATCATTTCAATATAATTCCTTTATATCAAAATCTAATTTGGGTAAAATTATTTCATTTACCCATTTTTCAAAAAATACCATGACGGTTCATCGTATTCGAGTGTTTACAAAATCCCTACCGACACAGTGGATCAAATTGATCGACCAGAACTCATAAACTACTCAACCAATAAATCTCCACAATATAAAATTATTTTTATATCATCTACAAATACGTTCACTCGTATATATACACTCAAACTTAATCTAGAGTATTACTAACCCTATCTCTACTTAGTCACGCCACAGAGCCAAGGTAATTCTTAACTTAAGCTCTGATACCAACTGTAATGACCCGGGTTTTTGGCGACCTTGGTTATCCGATATACAACACATATCGAACATCCAAGGGTCGAAAATACTGGATGATTAATGAAAGAAATTTGAGGGTGAGAATAGATAAGATAGAAACTTAGAATAGAAGAAGAAGAAGAACACAACATCAGAGTAACATGAACCTCACAGCGGAACGAATAACATATAATATATATAACATAACTTGAAATATACATCTGTACTTGAATATACATCATTATCAAAGTACAACACTTACAACACAGCGGAAATAACTATAGCTATATGATCCTGAAGCCTCCTGCTCCAGCTCTTCAAGTATTTGTAAATCCCGACTACTTGACTGCTCGTACAAAATTGGGCACCCAAGAGTTAAGGGAAAACAAAACAAAATAAACTCCGGGTCAGTCATGGGACTAGTATGAGTAAAACAGTTTAAAACAGTTCAAGCAGGTAAATGATATCTCATAAGACCACGCCGTATAACGGAACGGGTTTTTCCCTTATGAGAATCCAAATTATCTGTATATTAAAAAGCTTTTGATATTATAATAATGCCTATCAACCACAATATAATAATCATCTAGCAGAAAACGCTTTCATCTCACGTTCTACATATATGGTATATAATCAAAACCGCAAGCACGTATTGGGTAATGGATTTCCAACTATGACAAGGTATGGAACCACCTTTCGCTAGTGTAGCTCTAGAAAGGAATACACTGGGTTCAACAAGAACATCTTGCAACCCGGCCACACATGACCGACCACTCAGTTCGCTTGAGTGTATCGAATGTATATCACCAACGGTTGGGATCAGCATCCGTTTCCCGAATGGGATAGTATCGACAATAGATTTTTAGAAATAAATGAAACTCTAGATCATGTGATTATACACCGTACTTCAGAGCAACCGACTTAGCCGTGCTACCTGCCCGATTTCTATCATTTACCGAATGTGAGGCTAGAAGCTATGCTTTATCTTCACACCAGACTCACTTCGAATGTCACATCGTCAAATCCATCGAAAATCACTAATTGACGTCTACAATAGTACATTACGTGTTAGCTAAAGAAGTTTCCTTCTCCGATTCCACTCTTGGTAAGGTTGAAGAAATCAATGTACGTGACCTTTCTGGAAATACTCTGTCAGACATTCATTCATACAAGTCATCAAGGAACATGATGAACCGAAGGTACTATTCAGTATATCCATCTTAGGCACTGTTATCGAAGACTTATACAACAGCCCTTGCGCTTTACTCCGTCTTCAATTTATCTTGGGCATATATGATTCGCAATGCTTATGCCAATACAGAGTGGTTCTTTGGATAATAATCCAACCGGTCTCTCCATATTAACAACATTAAAATGGTCAAAACTTCGATAGTCGGTGAGTTAACTATCAAAGAAAAACAGGTGTGCAAATAACGATATTATTTCCAGATGGAAATTCTATCAATCAATCATCAATCATACATATATATACATATATATACATATATACATATATATACATATATACATATATATACATATATACATATATATACATATATACATATATATACATATATACATATATATACATATATACATATATATACATATATATATATATATATATCCTTAGTTCATATTCTATGTTTAGAAAATATATGTTATTACACTGGAAAACATTTCCATTTCTTATTTACATATCACTATCATTTCACAACTATCAGTCTCTGACTGTAAACTAGTAGGAGAACAATTCTCTAAGTATAAACCCCGAAGGCCGAAACCAACATCAGATCGATATTCAGAAAACTATTCAACTTAACTAATCTCAAGTCAGTTTCTAATCTTGTTTAACTCTATTTTGATTAACTCTAATCGAATAACTAATATTCGATTAACCCATTTCAACTATATTCGAATAAACTAAATTAGATTAACCCAATTTGATTAAACTACATCGATTAACTCCTTTTAACTCGATTCGAATAACTAATATTCAATAACTCCTTATTCGACTAACTCTAATCGATTTATTCTTTTAAATTAACTCCTTTAATTTATTCCTTTTCTGTTTGTTTACTTAACTAGTAACAATTCCCCTTCCAATTCTATTTATTTAACAAATAAATATTCCTTTTCGATTCTATTTATTTAACAAATAAATATATCCTTTTATCATAACTTATCCTTCGATTTTGTAATTATTTTCTTTTATAAAAACCCTTTTCCTTTTCTATATAAAATCCAACGATTTTATATAAATAATTAATTTTCAAAATACACTTTGAAAATCCCCTTTCCCACATCCAGTATTTCTTATGGTATTTAACATACCATATAACAACGATAAATATCGTCCAACACACATAATCAACAACAGATTATATATCACATCATATATCACAATATATGAATCACAATAAAATAAATGTTGAGGAATCCAGTTGGATTCCTCCAATCTGTTTCCCTGCATCACGGATGTTAAACAATATAGATAACATCACTTTCGGTTCCATATGATATATTCTGTTAAACAGAATCAATATAGAAATTCAACTAACTGACTAGCAGTTCAATCAAATAGTCAACACACAGTCAATCAGCCAATATTTAACAGTTCTAAAAGTACAACATGAAATTATAAACTGTTTAGAGTCAGTGAGATTTACTCACTTTGGCAGTTCATCGTTAAAGAACGATAAACTGTGGTTTGATTTGAATCAAACAATTTATTTCGCCATAAATTCAAACGAGCTCCACTCCACTTCCCGTCAGTTCCATTGGGTAGTGTCTGTCTGTCCATACGATCCTATCGGATCTTGTTTTTGTCTAATTTCGATAACGCATGAGCGAGTTATGATCATTCTAAGTTAATACATACATTAAATAAAAATTTAACTTAATTAATTAAGATATTTGGGCTTAAACCTTGATTCCAAATCAGCCCATCACCACCACAAAGGTCCACCCGCACCTACCAAACTTCTTCCTCCAGAACTCCAGAAAATCGCTCCTCTCCCCTTTCAACAAACACATGCTCCATTTTTCAATTCCCTCCTTCGATACTTCTCCTCAACCTCATCATCACGAACTCCAGAAAATCCGTCCCTCGTCATCTTCACCGAAATTAAATCACGAACTCCTGAGCCATTTTCCGTATCTTTGAGCTCCATCATGTCTTCCATTCTTCCACAAACTGTAAATCTGTGACCACCATCGGCATCCTCATCAAAATCCACAACCCTTCATACCAACATCAATGAACTCGATCACCTTTGATGAAATCCGTCCATCAGCCTATCTCATGAGACACAGCCGACCACCGAACCTTTTTGGAATAGAAGTCCACGAAATTTCGCAAATCCATGCCACTCGATCCCACAAACACTTATTCAATCTTCAGTTCACTCGAAAACAATCCAAATTCCCAAAATCGTTGGCCCTAATCCACACTGTATACAAAACAGCGATGGGAAGCGATGTCGAGTTCTACAAAAATCATGCCAACGTGAAGAGGAGGATGTGAGGATTACAAAGAAACTTGTTTCATGATTTTAGAGCTTTTGTTTGATTTCTTATGATTTTCATAAGATCACGTTTTGAAGAAGAGGAAAGAAACAGCAGCCGGTTTTAAACTTCAGAAGAGTGGAATTAGGTTTTATGAGAATAGCTAAGGGGGTATTATATAGAGATAAGTTTGGTTTGAGCTTCATTTATTTCTATCATTTAAAACTGCTATTAACAGAAATAAAAATACCGGTGAGATGGCCAACGTCCCACGAGCCCAAAAATATAAAAATATAGACTAGTTTACTTATTCTGTGAAATCTCCAAAATACCGACTTAGGGTGCACAATAATTTAAACAACTTTATATTCATTTTCCCTTCTAAAAATTCGTATGATCACATACGATACCTAAAAATCATGAAAATTGACATGCAGCTAGAGTTTGACATTACGGTCCCAACAACACTGGTTTCGTCGAATTCCGACTCCGTATGCTCACACAACGTATTTTTAACCATCGAAATACTGATTGTTTCTCACTCTAAAAATCCGTACGACCATACAGTGACTCTAAAAATCACGAAACTGGAAATCTAACAACTATTTGACATTGTGGATCCAACAAAATTAGTTTCGTCGAATTCTAATATATTATATGTAATACGTTCAAACAAGTCTATTTAAATAGTTGTTTAAACCTATTAATTTAAAATACATAAATCTTACATTTTCGTACACAAACATATATGAACATTAAAATAAGAATCAAGTGAATCAGACCCAAAAATTAAGAATTTCACAACACCCAAAACCCAACGTTTATTATTCCAACAACACTAACCCCAAATATATAACTTTCGATTGACCATTTCCGCAATAAACAAAAATATAGGATTTGGGGGGTTCATGGTGTTTTATTTTCGTTTTAATCCAAATCCCATGCATGCATAATAATACAAATCCAAACTACAAAAGATAGAAAATAGAAACTTATAGGGTTTCCACTCATAATGATTTGAGATGTAAGAACAATAGGATTTGTGTAGAATCATATCTGGATTTAGCCTTTGAAATCGTGCTCTAATGCTTCTATTATAATATATATATATAAGAATCACACCTTAGAATCTCATACATACAATATATATATATATATATATATATATATATATATCTTAGTTTCATAACCTAAATCTATATTAATCTAGTATAGAAAGGATAGAATGGAGGTCAGAGCAATAGAAGAGAATCCTAACCTTTTTCTCTGTAACTAGCACTAGCAGAAGGATAGTATGAAGGCGTGGAAAGAAATGAAAGTAGACTTTAGAGATGTGCAGTTAAAACGTTTAGCGGATCCATTGAGGCGAAGGTCCCAAAAGGCATTGCGGGGATAAAGCAAGGAAATAACAGGATATAGCGGATCACTCTAAAATTGCACATGTGACTCATTCGTAGTGTTTTTACAAATATGAAAAACTAGCACTTTGTTTAACTTTAACTGGTACATTCTTAATTTTAAACAAAAAAATGTACAAATATATGTAAAAAAACGTTAATTGCTATTTAAATTTATAGAATATAGAGTATTTTCATTTCTAAAAATATATATTTAAAATTTAATTAAAAAACCTAACTTCATACTTTTCATAATGCATAAGTGACATTTTTTAGTTCGTTTCTTTCATAAAAGATACAGCGGAAATAGTGCAACATAGCGGAAATTACTGCATATATCAGGAATAGCGGAATATAGCGGGGCTTAAAGAGGAGAGGATATGTCAGAGGCTATGTGGGATAAGCGTAGCGGTGGTAATCCACTACGGGATATAGCGGGGTTATAGTGGGGCATTAACTACATGGGTTTAGAGTGAGACTAGGGAGCTATATTTATAGGTGCAAGTGTGTTTATAGACCGCTGTATTATTTATATTTAATTTGGACGGTCTATTGATGCAAAAATATACATATCTCCTTATAAAATATATTACCTCACTGTCCATCCCCCAAGAGGGTATTCAACCCCTAGTCTGACCCCACTCGTATAGGGGAGGTCGACCCCCTTCTGGGGTCAAGCCAGGAGGTTTGAATCTCCTGTGGTGTTGTTATATTAATTTCTTAATTAATGGCTTTGATTTATTTCCTTATGTTGATTATCTTTGTCCTTTTTGCATATAAATATATACAAACAAATTCAAATCGTCTTGGAATATTCTTTTATGCCAATACTTACTTAATTATATTATGAATTTATGTTTAATTCATTTAAATTACAAATCTTGTGTGTAAATATTTACGCATAACTTTTTTTATTAATATCTTTTCCTATGGATTCCATTTTCAGTAAATAAAATGTGAAAACAGATCAAAATCTCGCTACGAACGCAATTTTAATACTTTCATGACCCGATTCCCATTATTCAAAATTCCATTTCCAGTCCATTTATTTATTATTGATTTATTTATTATTTATTATTATTATTTATTTTAAATCAAATTATCTTAAGTCCATACTAGGTTTACTTTTATGGGGTGTTACATTCTCCCCCCTTAAAAGAGATTTCGTCTTGAAATATTTTTGAAGGGGCGAAAAACACAACTTGCTTTAACAATCATGTTTTACACTCATGTTATTTTATAAGCATCCATAAATATCCATAACTCATAGTGACTATGTACTGCAGACTTGCTAAGGTGAGCTCAGTCGTAGTGTGTACGTGTAGTAAGTGATGCTATATGTATGCAAAATATCCTAATATACATATAATTTTATATAAGTGCACAATGCATTCATGTTGCAACCATCTCCTACGATCTAATCTAGCAACCACAAGCAACCATAAACGGAAATATTTAGAGAAAATAATTACCCGAGAAAAGCTCTTGATGAGTTTGGCTAATCTTCTCCCCAGTTTTCCAGGTGCTTTCCACAGGGTTATCTCTCTATTGTACTCGGACTAGGCAAATAGAATTGTTCGAAGTCATTTGATTTCGTGCTCCACTATCTTTGCGGTGGCATGGGGCACCCTAAACTCCAACTTGAAGCTCTCTAAGTCCCCAGTATCACCTAACTCGAGTTTGACGGTGGAATCACGAAGGAATTTCCGAAGATGAGAAACATGGAAAACGTTATGGACCCCCGATAAACGCTTGGGAAGATCCACATGATAAGTTAGCTTCTCCATCCTATCCAAGATCTTAAACGGCCGAATAAATCTGGGAGCCAACTTCTTAGAATTTCCAAACCGGACTGTCTTCCTAAGAGGGGAAAGTTTCACAAATACCAAATCTCCATTGCTAAATTCAAGTTCCTTCCTCCTATTGGCGTATGACTTCTGTCAGTCTTGGGCAGCCTTCATCCTCTGTCGGATCAAAGCAATTTTATCTATAGATTCTGGTTCAAGTAAAATCCAATCTGTAGTTTCCCACCAATAAGTAGGTGATTTGCATGGCTACCCATACAGTACTTCGTAAGGGGCCATAACAATCATTTCTTGATAACTACTATTATATGAAGACTCTACCAATAGCAAGTGTTGCTCCCAAGCTCCTCCAAAGTCAATGATGCAGGCTCTAAGTAGATCCTCAAGAATTCTGTTCATTCTCTCTTTGTCTGACCGTCAGTTTCCGGGTGATAGGCTACACTCAAACTCAGCGTCATCCCTAAAGCTTTTTGTAGGCACCTCCAAAATTCACTTGTAAACTAGGGTTCTCTATCACTAACTATGCTAGTCGGAATCCCATGCAGTATAACTATCTCCTTGACATATAACTGAGCTAATAAAGAGGCGGTCCTACTCTTTTTGATTGAGACAAAATGGGCACTATTCGTTAATCGATCCACAATGACCCAAGTGGCTTCATTTCCATTCTGACTTCTTGGGAGCCCATCAATAAAATCCATCGAAATGTGTTCCCATTTCCAAGTGGGAAACTTTAAGGGTAACAACAACCTTCCAAGCCCACCTTGCTCTACCTTAACTTTTTGAAACGTCAAACATCTATCTCTGAACTCTGCAATATCCTTCTTCATTACTTCCCAATAAACATTTCTCCTTATATCCCTAAACATTTCATCTCCTTCGGGGTGCATGGTCATCCTCGAACGATGACACTCCTCAAGAATCTCCCTTCTAAGGTCTTCATTCTTAGGGATGCAAAGTTGAATGTCCCTTCTCAAACTACCACTAATATCAACAGAATATCTATTCGAATGATAAAAAGATTCTACATTAGAAATACTTTCCTTTAATGTCCTTAACTAATCATTGCGATCTTTCTCGCTCTTAATTATTTTCATCAAAATTGGTCTCACTTCTATAAGTCTGAGGAATCCTTGAGCTTCTTCAAATGGCGGATGCAAATTGAAACTAGAGAGAAACTCTAACTGCTTCCACTCGGTGATTTCAATAAGGATAGCATGCCTCCGACTCAAAGCGTCGACCACGACATTACCCTTCCTAGGGGTATACCGGATAGCAAAGTCGAACGAATCTAAATACTCCATTCATTAGTGATGTTGAAGGTTCAGATCTCGCTGAGAAAACAAATATCTAAGAGACCTATGGTCGGTAAAGATCTCAAACTTTTCTTTTAAAAGGTAGCGTATCCACATCATTTGGGCAAAAACCACAGTTGGTAACTCTTAGTCATTGACGGGGTACCTCTTCTCATGGTCCATAAGTTTTCTACTTGCGTAGGCAACTACTCAACCCTCTTGCATGAGGGCCACTTCTAAACCGGTCCCATAAGCATCAATGAAAACCGTGAACATATTCGTTCCATTAGGAATAATAAGAATAGGCACACTCACGATAGATTCCTTTAGCCTCTCAAAGGAAATACCATAATTCTCACTCCATACAAACTCAGGATTCTTTTTCATCAACTAGGTTAAAGGGGTTGCAATCCTCGCTAAGTCCTTAATAAATTTCCTGTAGTAGTCAGCTAACCAAAGTAAACTCCTAACCTCCGTCGCATTGCGAGATATCTTCCATTCTTGAACAGTCTCTACCTTAGCATGGTCTATGGCCAATCCTTTCTCTGAAATGATATGTCCAAGAACTTTGACTTCTCTCCCAAAAGTAACATTTCAAAAACTTGGCTTTAAGTTGGTTTTCCCTCAAAATTCCTCGGACTTTTCTCAAGTAATCTTCATGCTACTTAAATTTCTTGGAAATATAAGAATGCCATCTATAAACACAACCACAATTTTGTTGAGAATTCCCCTAAATACCCTACCTATAAGATCCACAAAGAAAGAGAGGGAATTCGTCAAACCAATGGGTATAACCTCCCACTAAAACAACCTGTCGGGCATCTTAAAAGCTGCCTTAGGCTTAGTCTTTTTGGAAATCCTCAACCGGTGAAACTCGATTACTAGATACAACTGAGAAGATATTAAGGCACCTCCCAAATGGTCAAATAGATCATCAATCCAAGGTAAGGGGTACCTATTTTTCTTAGTCAGCTTCTATAATCCCCTATATTCCAAATACAATCTTAACGAATCATCAGATTTGGTGGCAAATACTACTGGCGCACCCCACTAAGACATACTCCTTCGAATAAATCCTTTATTTAATAAGTCAGATATTTTTCTATCCAGCTCTCTCCTTTCCTTAAGAGTCATATGCCTTAATGGTAATGCTACAAGCCTCGCATCCTTCTCAAAGTCTATCCTCAACGAGATTTCTTTGTAGGGTGGAAGTCCTACAACTTCTTCGAAGACATCTGGAAAACTCGCACACAATAGGTACCAAAGATGGTCCTTCCAAATCAGATGATAAGGAATGCAATAAGGCTAAATCCCTATTCCCAGTCCTACAAGGGATCTTTAAGGTACGACCCTCATGGCTTCTCAGGCAAATAATTCTCCTATCATAGTTAAAGACGACCCCATGAAATGATAGCCAGTCCATTCCTAATATGAGACTATACCCCTCGAATTCAAGTACATACGCATCACAAAAGAAATCGACGTCGTTGATATCCAATACTAGGTCTTTACCTATGAGCGAATGTTGCGTATCCCCTCCAATAGGGGTTAGACACCCCTATCAGACGACTAGAAAGGTACATGGGAAGATTTAAGGAATCAACAATCTTTCTAGCAGCGAAGGAGTGGGTTGTTCCTGAATCAAATAGGATACATAAAGAAATTCTTAGGATAGAGGTTATACCTTCCAACGCTGGTTGTCCTTGATCTCTAAGGAGTTGAGTTCGAAACAGCGATACTTCCAAAGCATAATTTTGTCCACTTTGTCCTCCTTTAGGTTTAGGGCAGTTCCTTGCCAAGTTTCCACCTTCATGACAGTTGAAGCACTTTACTTTGAATTCCTACTTTGCTGGGTTCACCATACAGTCCTTTGCCTCATGGCCCTTTTTGTGGCACATCAAACATAACGTAGCCTCCTTATCAAATTTTCCTCCTCTCTTCTTCTTAAGCCAAAAGCTCTTCTCCTTTTTTCTTTCCAAAACTAGAAGTACCTTCCACTTTTTCACTCTTAACCTCCTTCACTTCCTCAGCCATATACTGGATAGCTGTCTCAACAAGCGCCTCAAACATAGCTCCAAACTTCACCTCAGCCAATAACATTTCCCTCAGTGAAGAATTCAGTCCCTTAAAAAACCCGAATGCTTTATTCATAGGGGTGTCCATTAATCCTCTCCCAAATTTGGATAACTCTGTAAATCTTGCTACGCACCCTCTTAGAATTAACTCCTCTTGCTTTAGCTGAATAATCTTTTCCATCTGTTGGCTCATCTCGACATTAGGTAAGAACTTAGTCTCAAAGTGGGTCTTAAACTCCTCCCAAGTAAATACTCTACCCATATTCTCTTTCGAAATCATGTTCCAACGCTCTAGGGCTTCTCCCTTCAAATGCCAAGCTGCTACTCTGTGCTTTAGTTGGTCGTTCCATCTGGTAGCTTCGAAGATCCGTTCTCACTCAGTTATCCATGCTTTAGCTTCAAGGAAGTTTTCAGTTCCTAAAAAGGGTTTGCCTCCCAAATTTACGAAGTCTTCACAAAGTCGAGGAAAGTTGAAAACCCGCTCGGCGGGTTGAGCTGCTTGTTCCGCTGGAGCAGGATTGGCAGTAGGGACCTGTTCCACATTCCTATACTATTGGAACCATTCATCCAAGTACTAAGGCCTTGCCGGATTCCTCTGCTCAGGCTAATTATCAGTCATTTCAACTATCTAAAAAAAGAAAAACCCTTTAGTGGACTTCCTAAGATAGTATTTAGTCCAAACGGAAGAAAGATAAGGGTTTCCTAGTATAATTGCGTATGTTTTTGTTGTATAGTACATATATATAGTTTTAAAAACCTTTTCAAATAACAAATATGTCTCTCTTACGTATGTTTCCCCATAATCGAGTAACCTTGCTCTGATACCACATTCAACAACCTGCATGGAATAGGCCTGAATTCCAACCCAGAAAAGGCCCATCGGAACTTAGAGTCATTCTAAATGGATCGTTGGTTCCCATAAGGAAATACTAAAATAGATATAACAAAGCAATCTATACGAAATCAAAGTCCCATACAACGGAAGGGATAAAATATAATATCTGAAAATAGATGTACCATAAATAAAATCATCATAAATATCACGATACAACGATTCTAAAATAAAAGGTACATCATCAACAACATATATCCCACTAACATAATAATAATAATACTGCTATAAATAACTAAAGCCTCCAACGTCGGGCTCCATCTCCAAAGCATCACTGATCCAACCGTCTGCACCTACTAACCTATTTATGTTAAGAGGAGGGAGGTTTGAACATAAATTTCTGGTGAATGAAAATCATATAAGTTTAGAAATGACTCTTTCCTATATTTGGTAGTGTAAATTCTTCATGTCATGTCTATATAAGAAAACACACATAACTAAACATATAAGGCGGACATCCCTATAGTCACTTAAGCCTTACATATTGATATAAGGATAGACATCCTTACAGTCACTTAATACCCCACGAGGTGTGCTCTAACCTAGTCACTTAAGGCCATTACTTAGATTTATTTAAGGGCGATTTCCTAATAACACTTACTACCCACTGACAGTCCCCTAGCCACTTAAAACTTCATCTCTAACGTTAACGTTATCAAATATATACTCTCTTTATAGGTCGAGAGATAGTAAGCAGTCAATTACTACTAGGTTTAGGTAGGAACACAACATCATTTAAAACCCTCCCGGCGGAACCCCTCGTTACTATCTAGTTGTCCCTACAGGTGAACTCCAAGCCACTTAATACTTTCCTTAGACGGCAGTTCCTTTAGGCCTCTTATATAAATCGTCCCTTGGTCAACACTCATTAGCCTTTAGATAAGAAGTAGACACTTGCGGAGAACTACCTTACGCATATGCCATCATTTATTAGGACCATTTAATACCTTATTAGAGAAAGGTGAACCCGATGACCATTTAAGACTTAGTAGGGAGGGTCCCATGACTCTGGTCCAGAACCAAGGAGTGAACCATAGGAGCAGAGTTAGACCTAACCACTTAATACCCAACATGGTAGGTCAGTCACTTGATATCTTCTCAATGCAGGCCTATTTCACACACACACACACACACACACACACACACACATATATATATATATATAGACATATCACATTAAACCGACAATATGTACAGGACATGATTTTACTACAAGTTGGGCTTAACCTCACATCTTAGTGTCATAATATAATGGCTCATGGTACCTGGACCTCTCACGTTAACCAGTCCTACTCGTAGATGCTAGATATGCCGGTTGGTTTCGGGCAGGCTTCTACTACAAGTATGGATAACCTCGTGTCTATGTGTCATTAATAAAAGCCATTAACTCAAACTTATACAAATTCCTATTAGGACATTCAAATTCTATTACCCAATTTAAACGTATTTAGTATGCACTCCAATATGCATTAATGTTACGTTTAACTACGCTAAAAATATATACTCAAATAGGCGTGAATTTAGTGCATGTGAATAAAGACTTAACATGTTTGTAATGTCAATCCTAACAATCAAAATTAAGGTATACAAGTTAATTTCCCTATCAATTAACATGGTCAACCATGCATATTCTCATTAAATGATAAAAAAGGAAATAACAACACATAGAAATAAAACTTGCAACCTAAGTTTGAATAAGTATTTAAATAATAAAAGTATAGACAGGGTGCAATATATCCGATTACACATGCAAAAGCCTTTCTTTTGGCGCTGCTTCACCTTTTTATTTTATATTGCATACAAAAGCTTAAGATTCTAATATAGTGTATATAATACGTTCAAAAATATATATTTAAAATAGATGTTTAAACTTATTAATTTACAATACATAAAACTTACATTTTAGTACACAAACATATATGAACAAAAAAATAAGAATCAAGTGAATCAGACCCAAAAACTAAGAATTTCACAACACCCAAAGCCTAGCATTTATTATTACAGTAACACTAACCCAAATATATAACTTTTGATTGACCATTTTCGCAATAAAAAAAGTATAGGATTTGGAGGGTTCATGGTGTTTTATTTTCGTTTTAATCCAAATTCCATATAGGCATTGTAACACCCCACATCCGTTAAGGTCACTCACAAAGGGAATGCCTTAACTTCAATGGAGCATTATGGGTACTTGAACAGAAATATTACAAGCAGGACATATATAAAACAACGGAAAGTAAAGTAGAGGTACTTCAAATCTTATTAAATATAATTGTTTACAATAAAAGCCCATCAACTTCCAACACCCAATTAGATAGCTAAAATATCTGTCTTACTCAAAAACAAAGAAGCATAAAAATAAATTGTAGTATTCCCCAATAAAGCAAAGCAAGCCATAGCCAAGAGAAATCCAAGACGTACATGAAAGAGCCTTGGAGCTTGGTAAGATCCGAACTAAGCTGTATTCCCACCCTGTGAACCTGGGGGGAACGGAAGAAAAAGAGACGAAACAAACCGGGTCAGTCATAAAGACCGAGTAAGTCCTAGTGACTTTCAGCATAAAAACAGGTAAGATAACATGTCATGAATAAACTAAAAGTAAACATAAGCATGATGACAAGATAAGCTACAGGCACGATAACTAAGAATAACACCATATGAT
This sequence comes from Allium sativum, assembly GCA_030737875.1. Taxonomy (NCBI): domain Eukaryota; kingdom Viridiplantae; phylum Streptophyta; class Magnoliopsida; order Asparagales; family Amaryllidaceae; genus Allium; species Allium sativum. The sequence continues at coordinate 341,930,148 of CM060926.1, forward strand.
TTTTGTCAGGTATAACATTGCAAGGTTCCCATTTAAGATGAACTAAGTATAATTTCGCAAGATTTCTATCAAGCATCGCAAGATTTCTCTGCTTCACCATTAAAATGTTCCTATGATATCTATTTGCTCTGAACCACCTAACTAGCGTTCCAACTAGTTTACTTAGTTATAATTACAAAATAAGTGATCCCCCACAACCCACATGATAGTTTTATAGGTACATATCCCACGATGAGGGTTCTACCTCATATTGACAGTTTCATGTCCCCACCGTACCTATCTTAATTGATCGGCTCTTACTTACAATGTTTTCTCCCTGTGTCATACGGCCCCCATATGATTGTAGACACATATGTTGGTCCCACCATGGAGTGTATCCAATCCCATGGTGGCGGCCCGACACCACCCTAGAATGCATAGGTTATACTACTGGTGCCTAGTGCCCAGTTTGTCTGCTCTGAAGTGTGTGCACGCCCGCACTCCGTTAGAACCCACACTGCTGCACCAACCGTCGTCGCTTTTGACTGCTTACAATCAGCCCAGTAATCGTGCCCCACCCTGCCTAGTTTCAGGGTACCATGATACCTAATTGGGTTACTGCTGAAATGGGTCCCCGTTACTAGGGTTTTCTAGTCAAACATGTTAAGTGGTTAAGTGTCTGTATTAACCTAACCCCACCCATCAGTTTAATTAACATGTTGAATTGGTTAAGTGTTTTAGTTAACTTAACCGTACTACACACCATGTCATATTGGTTAAGCATTGCCAACCCATTTTACTTAACCCTCCTATTCGTCAGATTTCATTTCGTTAAGTGTTTTCAAGTAATCCATGGCTTAACCTGCCCACGTATCATGTCAAGTTGGTTAAGTGTTATCTAGTGATTCATAACTTAACCCCGCTATCCTAGCATATCAAATTGGTTAAGTGTTTTCAAGCAGTTCATGACTTAACCCGCCACGTATCATGCTAAGTTGGTTGAGTATTATCTATATGTTCAAGTTGACTTAACCCTGCCACGCGTTATGTTATATTGGTTAAGCGTATGATAACTCAACCCACCCACTTATCATGTTATGGTGGTTAAGTGTTACTCTCTTGTATCTACTTAACCCTACCACGCGTCACATTATATTGGTTGAGTGTTATCAACCCATTCAAGTTGACTCAACCCATCCACTAGTCACGTTATAATGGTTAAGTGTTCTTAACTTAACCCTGCCCACTTGCCTAATTAACATGTTATATTTGGTTAAGTGTCATTAGCCTAGTCATATTACTTAACCCAACCACCGGTCTAATTAACATGTTATGTGGGTTAAGCATTCTCAAGTGATCAAGTTCAGATTTACTTAACCCACCCATTCATGTCATATCGGCTAAGTGTCATTAGTCTAGTCATATTACTTAACCTTACCCTACTTAACAGGTTTCATTGGCATTTATAATTTACTAATGGATCAACCTCTCACATTGGACTTATTTGCGGTCATTGGATATGCTGGGCGGTTCCGGGCAGAATTACACCGCAAACCCATTCCAACCTCGGGTTCAAGCATTTAATGCACTAACCTCTCACATTAGACATATTGTTGCGATCACTGGATATGCCGGGCGGTTCCGGACAGAATTACACCACAACTCAGTCTAACCTCGTATTAGGCATCTTCAAAACCTAATATTTTCCTACGACCTCTAACATTAGACTATTTTTGTTGTGGTCACTGGATATGCGGGGTGGTTCCAGGCAGAATTACACCACAACTCAAGTCTAACCTCGTGTCGAAGGCATCCGTTAGGTTGTTAATTATATATGTGTCGTATAGATCAAAATTCCCAACTTTACATATTAATAAACATACGCATTACATATCAATTCAAATATGTACCCACTTCTAGCCAGTTTACATATGTCCAATTCTTACCTATTTACATGTATGCCAAGTTTATGCCCTTTTTCCCATATCAAGTTCTAGCCAGAAATTACATGTATCAAGTTTCATGCCCAAATAAACCCAAATCAGGATTCATGATGTAGTTATCCCAAACTATAATCTTTTTATTACAATACATGCCAGTTACCCAGGTTCATAATGCATATTTATGCCAATTATCAAGTTTATAATCCCTTTAATGTTCATATTCCCAATTCTACTTATGCCCAATTAACATAAGCCTAATCTTTTGATTTAATTTACATATGTTCAATTCATGTCGTTTTACATATGTCAAGATTCTTGATTTACATGTTTATAAGGCTATGCTCAATTTACATAGATCAAGTTTTATACCCAAACTACATGTATTTCATGATTACATCAATCTACCCAAACTTACAAACTTTAATTATAATGATAATACCCAAATCCCAATTTCATGTTATGTCGTCAATTCTACCAAACGCATATTTTCCATTAGGCAATATTCCAATATTTCCCCCGTATACCATCGCACGTATATTGTAGTTTAGGCCTAGGTCCAAAATTGACCTAGGTTCATCAAAGGAAAATAAATAGAGGAGGGTAGAAGTTGCAATAAAAACAAGATCAGAGAGAAAGCACCATAAAAACACCATCTCAGGCATAAAGAATAGATCTTGATACAAATATCAACATGAACCAATAGAATTGATTTACAACAAGCTGAATAGACCATAAACCTGTCATGGGAATAAAGATAGAAAAGTTCCCAAGATCAAGATCCAAGAAGAAACAAGAATAGACTTGAATCAAAAATCCAATTTCACTTCACCACATGTGCATATTAAACTTAATTATTTTAATCTGAAAATAACTAGAACTTACAGGGCATGGCTAAAGAATTAAGAACTGAAATTGTCGTAGAAAGTTGTAGTAGTGTTGATTTATTGTTTGAACCATTGTTGAAGCTTTGTTCTTTGAATTGATTTGAGTTTGAATGCTTGTACTTCGATTTGGACATGGTGGCCATGGTTCAAGAGGGAGTTCAGCAGTATAACAGTGTAAGAATGATTTTTTGTGAATTAGGTTAGGACTTAGGGTGCTTTTATAGGTGTAGGAACTAGTTTAGGCCCTTATATCAACCCTAGAATCAATCCGGACCATCAAAACATGTCTCAGGCTTCAAAAATGGGTTCTGGGTCAAAACAGGCCGACCCGGTCGACCTGTAAGGGGGGAGGTCGAACACATGTTCGACCTGGGGGGGTAGGTCGACCCTAAGGTCGACCACATGGTCGACCTGACCCCTAGGTCGACCTGCCTGGTCCTGTGCTGCCTGAACTTTGCTGAATCTTCTACAGGCCATAACTTCTTCATCCGGACTCCGATTTTCGAAAATTTGGGCTCGATTTCATGTAGAATTCTGAGACGAATGCATTGGCGCAACCCGTTTCCCTTCATTCTCATTTTAAAAATTAATTATACCTTGATTTCTTGTTTTAACATGTTTTTAAAATTCGGGTTGTTACATTCTCCCCTCCATAAAGGATTTCGTCCCCGAAATCTTCAAGTTAAGAAGAATGTGTCCTACTATCCAATCATCCATCTACTCATTCATCAATCACAGGCATCCATTGTCCTTAAGAGATTTCTAATGCTGTATGAACATATGCAGAAAGTGTGTGTATATGTTCCTTGTCTAATGCAAATGATCAGGCCTGATTGGTCTTCTTAATGCAAAATATGTTTAGTGCCATGAATCCAACATGTATGCAAATAGTCCTAGTCACATAAACACTATATGTGTGCACAAACATCCATCCATATGCAACATCCACATGATAACACATTCAATTTCATCCATAAACAAGTATAAACACTCATGCATATGCGGTATGAAAATGTGTCTGAGCTGATCTAGTGCCTAATGTGTGTTATGCAATCACGAGCAACCACTAGCAGCCACTTGCAACCACTTGCAACCATCAATTATAACATGTCTCAAACACATGTTTACACCCAATTGTTCCTACCTAAAGGTATAGTTGAATGATAGAAGCAAGTAAAAACTTTTTGCCCATTAGGCAATGTCAAAACTGGAAATCTACGTCACATATATATTGATTAGGAGAAGAACTTCCTAAGCACCAACCCCGAAGACCGAAATCAACATCAGACTGACACCCAAAGAATTACTCAACCCAACCAATATATATGATTCTAGGAAACTAAGCATGATGGACTCCCTTTAGGTCAAGAGGAAATCCCTTCCTAAAACCAACTTGTATCCTATAAAACCCAAAGAGTTTAGCCAGCCCAACGGACACCCTCAAGCCCCAACATGTATTACTACCAGATGAGTCATACTCCCTGTGGGGTTTGCAACAGAAATAGGATTGAGAATATGACCGAGAGGATATACTTAAAGATAGCATGCAAGTAAGCTCTACAGGAGAAGAGGAATCAAGGATATACTCTTAAAAAGAGATATGATGCACGTATCTAGTCTTCAATCTTCTAAGTCGCATTTTCTTGAGCTTAACTCCATTGTGCATTGACCGTCTTTAATTTCACAATATTGTAGTTTCTTAATTCTTGTTTCCAAAATATGAATTGGAACTCATTTCACTGTTGTCTCTCATTCCACTTTTACTTATTCTTCTTCGAGTATACTTGGTTTAAACATAACTGCGTACTCATGGTTTCATGCAAGCTCTCCAAAATTCACTAGTGAATCCTAGATCTCGTTTACTCACTATAAGACATTCCACGCAGAAGAATAACAAACGTCAATCATGTTGCCAAATGTACTTACTAAGGTAATTTTCTATAACTCATGCATAAGCGAAATGAATCATCCACCTTAGTGGCGAACACTACTCGAGTGGATCGATAAATGTATCAAGGGATTCTAGGTAACTAAACATGGCAGAACCCTAAGGGTTACACTTAGACTACGAGGGCATTATCAAGGCAAGTCAAGAGTCTAACTACCCTCTTTTCATTATCTAGAATGGTATCATTTCTGGACAACCACTCCATCCCTAGAATCAACCCATAGCCCAAAAACATAAGCTTTACTTCTAAACTCAACACTTAGCATAGACATTCCCAAATCCAAACAAGTCATGAATAAATGAGCCGTTTCCCCAACAGGATTTGAGACAATAATGGGATCCTCTACTACGCTAGTACTAAGGTGCAGAGACTCAACTATCGAAGCAGAATTAAAAGGATGCGGTGTACAAAAACAAAGTTCTAATGGGATGATAGAAAAGAAAAGCTAAACCTTTAACAAAAACGTTACTCCCTCTCTTAGGTGTGCTAGTAGTGAGAGCATACAATTGCCCTCTCAACGATCTTGTTCTTTGCGCTTCTCCTTGTCCTATAATACTTAAATACATGTCCCTTTTTACCATACCACGATGTTCTTTCTTATCATGGGTTTTATTATTCTTTCACTTTGACCTCTTTCCTTTCACCTTTTCCTCCTTCGTGGATTAAGCCATATCAACAAGTTTCTCATCCTTAGGTTTGTGTTCTTTATCCTCGTTCTTACTATCCTTGTATATCTTGTTGATAAGTTTCTCGAAAGCTACCTCCATCGCAACACAACTCTACAAAGCTTGAAATAAGATTAGACGCAGATGGAACTAATGCGGCTATAGATGGAAGTTGGCCACCTCTTTGCCCTCCTACATGTGTTGTACACCTCCAAAACTATAGTGAAAAAGAAAGAGAAAAGAGACTCAAGGGGAGAATCAAAAGATAGTGCATATGGCTTTGGGGAATATGCCTTTCGTAAAACAAAACTTTTCTTAGAAAAATGCTTCTTTGTAAACGTTTTGAAAATAGTTTCAGAAGGTTTTTAAAAGCTTTTGCCCAGTCTGATAACCTTCAGCTCTGATACCAAATGTAACACCCCACATCCATTAAGGTCACTCACAAAGGGAATGCCTTAACTTCAATGGAGCATTATGGGTATTGGAACAGAAATATTACAAGACAGACATATTTAAAACAGTGGAAAGTAAAGTAGAAGTACTTCAAATCTTATTAAATATAATTGTTTACAATAAAAGCCCATCAACTTCCAATACCCAATTACATAGCTAAAATATCTGTCTTGCTCAAAAACAAAGAAGCATAAAAATAAATTGTAGTATTCCCCAATAAAGCAAAGCAAGCCATAGCCAAGAGAAATCCAAGCCGTACATGAAAGAGCCTTGGAGCTTGGTAAGATCCGAACTAAGCTGTATTCCCACCCTGTGAACCTGGGGGGAACGGAAGAAAAAGAGACGAAACAAACCGGGTCAGTCATAAAGACCAAGTAAGTCCTAGTGACTTTCAGCATAAAAACAGGTAAGATAACATGTCATGAATAAACTAAAAGTAAACATAAGCATGATGACAAGATAAGCTACAGGCACGATAACTAAGAATAACACCATATGATTTTGTCAGGTATAACATTGCAAGGTTCCCATTTAAGATGAACTAAGTATAATTTCGCAAGATTTCTATCAAGCATCGCAAGATTTCTCTGCTTCACCATTAAAATGTTCCTATGATATCTATTCGCTCTGCACCACCTAGCTAGCATTCCAACTTGTTTACTTAGTTATAATTACAAGATAAGTGATCCCCCATAACCCACATGATAGTTTTATAGGTACATATCCCGCGATGAGGGTTCTACGTCATATTGACAGTTTCATGTCCCCACCGTACCTATCTTAATTGATCGGCTCTTACTTACAACGTTTTCTCCCTGTGTCATACGGCCCCCATATGATTGTAGACACCTATGCTGGTCCCACCATGGGGTGTATCCAGTCCCATGGTGGCGGCCCGACACTACCCTAGAATGCATAGGTTATACTACTGGTGCCTAGTGCCCAGTTTGTCTGCTCCGAAGTGTGTGCACGCCCGCACTCCGTTAGAACCCACATTGCTGCACCAACCGCCGTCGCTTTTGACCGCTTATAATCAACCCAGTAATCGTGCCCCACCCTGCCTAGTTTCAGGGTACCATGATACCTAATTGGGTTACTGCTGAAATGGGTCCCCGTTACTAGGGGTTTCTAGTCAAACATGTTAAGTGGTTAAGTGTCTGTATTAACCTAACACCACCCATCAGTTTAATTAACATGTTGAATTGGTTAAGTGTTTTAGTTATCTTAACCCTACTACACACCATGTCATATTGGTTAAGCATCGCCAACGCATTTAACTTAATCCTCCCATTCATCATATTTCATTTGGTTAAGTGTTTTCAAGTAATTCATGGCTTAACCTACCCACGTATCATGTCAAGTTGGTTAAGTGTTATCTAGTGATTCATAACTTAACCCCGCTATCCGAGCATATCAAATTGGTTAAGTGTTTTCAAGCAGTTCATGACTTAACCCGCCACGTATCATGCTAAGTTGGTTAAGTATTATCTATATGTTCAAGTTGACTTAACCCTGCTACGCGTTATGTTATATTGGTTAAGCGTATGCTAACTCAAACCACCCACTTATCATGTTATGGTGGTTAAGTGTTACTCTATTGTATCTACTTAACCCTACCACGCGTCACATTATATTGGTTGAGTGTTATCAACCCATTCAGGTTGACTCAACCCATCCACTAGTCACGTTATAACGGTTAAGTGTTCTTAACTTAACCCTACCCACTTGCCTAATTAACATGTTATATTTGGTTAAGCGTCATTAGCCTAGTCATATTACTTAACCCAACCACCGATCTAATTAACATGTTATGTTGGTTAAGCGTTCTCCAGTGATCAAGTTCAGGTTTACTTAACCTACCCATTCATGTCATATCGGTTAAGTGTCATTAGTCTAGTCATATTACTTAACCTTACCCTACTTAACAGGTTTCATTAGCATTTATAATTTACTAATGCATCAACCTCTCACATTGGACTTATTTGCGGTCACTGGATATGTCAGGCGGTTCCGGGAAGAATTGCACCGCAAACCCATTCCAATCTCGGGTTTAAGCATTCAATGCACTAACCTCTCACATTATACATATTGTTGCGGTCACTAGATATGCCGGGCGGTTCCGGGCAGAATTACACCACAACTTAGTCTAACCTCATGTTAGGCATCTTCACAACCTAATCTTTGCCTACGACCTCTCACATTAGACTATTTTTGTTGCGGTCACTGGATATGCCGGGTGGTTCCGGGCAGAATTACACCACAACTCAAGTCTAACCTCGTGTCAAAGGCATCCGTTAGGTTGTTAATTACATATGTGTCGTATAAATCAAAATTTCCAACTTTACATATTAATAAACATATGCCCAAGTTCCAAATTACATATCAATTCATATATGTACCCACTTCTAGCCAGTTTACATATGTCCAAATCTTACCTATTTACATGTATGCCAAGTTTATGCCATTTTTCCCATATCAAGTTCTAGCCAGAAATTACATGTGTCAAGTTTCATGCCCAAATAAACCCAAATTATGATTCATGATGTAGTTATCCCAAACTATAATCTTTTTATTATAATACATGTCGGTTACCCAAGTTCATAATGCATATTTATGCCAATTATCAAGTTTATAATCGCTTTCATGTTCAAATTCCCAATTCTACTTATGCCCAATTAACATAAGCCTAATCTTTTAATTTAATTTACATATGTTCAATTCATGCCATTTTACACATGTCAAGATTCCTGATTTACATGTTTACAAGGCTATGCTCAATTTACATAGATCAAGTTTTATACCCAAACTACATGTATTTCATGATTACATCAATTTACCCAAACTTACAAACTTTAACTATAACGATAATACCCAAATCCCAATTTCATGTTATGTCGTCAATTCTACCAAACGCATATTTTCCATTAGGCAATATTCCAATATTTCCCCCGTATACCATCGCACGTATATCGTAGTTTAGGCCTAGGTCCGAATTTAACCTAGGTTCATCAAAGGAAAATAAATAGAGGAGGGTAGAAGTTGCAATAAAAACAAGATCAGAGCGAAAGCGCCATGAAAACATCATCTCAGGCATAAAGAATAGATCTTGATATAAATATCAACATGAACCAATAGAATTGATTTACAACAAGCTGAATAGTCCATAAACCTGTCATGAGAATATAGATAGAAAAGTTCCCAAGATCAAGATTCAAGAAGAAACAAGAATAGACTTGAATCAAAAGTCCAATTTCACTTCATCACATGTCCATATTAAACCTAGTTATTTTAATCTGAAAATAACTAGAACTTACAGGGCATGGATAACGAATTTAGAACTAAAATTGTCGTAGAACGTTGTAGTAGTGTTGATTTATTGTTTGAACCATTGTTGAAGCTTTGTTCTTTGAATTGATTTGAGTTTGAATGCTTGTACTTCGATTTGGAGGCGGCGGCCATGGTTCAAGAGGGAGTTCAGCAGCATAAAAGTGTAAGAATGATTTGTTGTGAATTAGGTTAGGACTAGTGTGCTTTTATAGATGTAGGAACTAGTTTAGGCCCTTAGATCAACCCTAGAATCAATCCGGACCATCAAAACACGTCTCAGGCTTCGAAAATGGGATCTGGGTCAAAACAGGCCGACCAGGTCGACCTATAAGGGGGGGGGAGGTCGACCACATGGTCGACCTGTGGGGGTAGGTCGACCCTAAGGTAAGGTCGACCACATGGTCGAGCTGACCCCCAGGCCGACCTGCCTGGTCCTGTGCTGCCTGAACTTTGCTGAATCTTCTACAGGCCATAACTTCTTCATCCGGACTCCGATTTTTGAAAACTTGGGCTCGATTTCATACAGAATTCCGAGACGAATGCATTGGCGCAACCCATTTCTCTTGATTCTTATTTTAAAAATTAATTATACCTTGATTTATTGTTTTAACATGTTATTAAAATTCAGGTTGTTACAGGCATAATAATCCTAATCCAAATCCAAACTATAAAAGATAGAGAAAGAAACTTGTAGGGTTTTCACTCGCAGTGATTTTTAAAGGAAGAATAATAGGATTTTTGTAGAATAAGATTTGGATTTAGCCTTCGAAATTGTACTCCAATCCTTCAATTATAATTTATATATATAAGAATCAAACCTTAGAATATAATATATATATATATATATTAAGTTCTAGAACCTAAATCTATATTAATCTAGATAAGAATGGAGGTTAGATGAATAGAAGAGAATCCTAACATTTTTCTTTGGAATCAGCAATGGCAGAAGGACAGTATAGATGCATAAAAACAAATGAGAGTAGGGTTTAAAGTGAGGCTAGGGAGCTATATTTATAGTTTCAAGTGTGTGTATAGACCATTGGATTATTTAGATTTAATCTGGATGGTCTATGGATGCAAATCTATATATATCTCCTTATAAAAATATACTTCCTCACCACTCATCCCTCAGGAGGGCGGTCGACCCGCTCTATATGAGTGTGGTCGACCCCTACGTCGATCCCCTTCTATAGAGGTGGTCGAGCCTCCTTTTAGGGTCGAGCCATGAGATTTGAATCTCCTGTGATGTTGCTTTCTATTAATTTCTTAATTAATGGCTTTGAGTTGTTACCTTCTGTTATTATCTTTGTCCCCTTTACATATGAATATATACACACAAACTCAAATCCTACTGGAATATTCTTTTATGCCAATCTTTAATTGATTATATTCCGGATTTATATTTAATTTATTTGAATTTCAAATCTTGTGTGTAAATATTTACATATAACTTGTTTTACTAATTTTATATATACGGACTCCGTTTTCAGTAAATAAAGTATGAAAACAAAATAGAATCTCGCCACAAACGCAATAGTAACACTTTCATGGCCCAATTCTAAATTATTCAAATTTCCATATCTAGCTCATTAATTTATTACTGTTTATTACTATTTATTTTAAATCAAATTATCTTAAGTCTATTTTAGGTTTATTTTACGGGTGCTACAGTTTTGACCTTTAGTAGGCTCACAATATTTACTTTCGGTAGCCTTGCACTTTGACAAGCAATAGATTGCATGCGATAGCATCCAATTTCTAACATGTAGTGACTTGTATGCGAGAACAAATAGCTTCCTTTTTTTGACATGCAATGACTTACGTGCATTAACTATCATTTTGTAATGTGGTCGCTTTCAATACTTGATATTTTCAACACATTATAACATTTCCATGCATCAGCTTCTTATGCTTTGGCTTGAGACAACTTCACGCTTTTTATTGTGCAATAGCCTCATTGAGAAATTTAATTCTGTTTACAGCTTCGTGTGCTTTGGACTTGACCTTCGATTATTTTTCCGTGCTTGAGTTTTATAATTTTGAATCTAACAACTTTAAAGGGACTAGTGTTTGAAGAATAATATGCCAATAACTTATGCCTCTTTTAAAAGGAGTTGAATAAAACTAAAATTTAGGAAAAAATGAAATTGGTTAGGAAAGTAGATAGTCAATTTGGTAAATGTTTTGGAAACTTTCTCATTTTTCCAAGATTTGATTTGCTTTTAGTCCAATGTAAATATATATCTCCTTTATTGTATATTTGACCAAGATTTGATTTTCATTTGTTTTAATGCACATATCAATTTTTCCTATTTTATATTTGAAAAATTAATTAATTAATCCAATTGATTTTTTTGTTTTTGTTTTATATTTTAATAAGATTTGAGTCATATTTTCAAAACTATAACCATTTATGATGGTTAACCATCATATATTCTAATTAGCAAGGATTTGTTATTGACACTTCAATTTTAGGTATGAAAATACTATGAGGGATATTAATAAAAATAGTCCCCTCATAAAAGGTGACTTGCCCACCTGTTTCATTTTTTAACCAGAATTCTTTGAATCTCTTTTGTAATAGATAAGGCATTTGCACATCAAGTTATAAGAAAAGCCCATGTGGAAATTAATATATAAATAAGATACTTATTTTTTTAAATCAAAAAGCGCAAATTGACACATAGTTTTCTGATATAAAGTACGAGTTAACCTATGCCGTTCATTTTTTTCCAAAATTTGAAAAATCAATTTTTTTTGTATTCATAAAAAATAACAATTGTCCTATTAGTATAATTTTAGTAAATACCTTTAGTTTTTCATCATTATTGAATTTTATATAGTTTTATATTTTTTTAAAACCTGCATGTTTCCTTGCATTTTCTGTTGGAGAAGTGCAAGTTATCTTGCATTTTTCGCTACTTTAAAAATAGAGACGTAATTTGAAAAGCAGAAATTAACTTGTACTTTCTATGAGAAAATTGCAAGTTAGTTTGCATTTTTTGATTTAGAAAAATAAGGACCTTATTTATATCTTAATTGTTATAGGAACTTGTATTATAACAACATCAGAAATATGGACCAGGTCTGCAAAGTCCCTATTTAAAAAAAAGCCATAAATCACTATTTTTTTTGTAACAACATAAAAAAATAGAAAAATGTAGCTTTTTTCTTAAATATATAATGCAAATCATTAATAAATCATACCGATGTACATATGAAATTTTAAATAAGAAAGAAACAAGATTAATTCTTAGCCATAAAAACTTACATAATGTAGATTTTGTTAAGCAAACTAGCCAGATATTTTTTATAATATTTTTAAAGGTATTATAGGTAGGGTTTAATGTGTTTTTCGACTAGGAAAAATAGAAGGAAAGGCCTATAATCAAAATAAAGTTTGAAATGGAACTATTGAAAATAATAATTCAACTCAATAACATATTCTCAAACTAAAACAATCTTTTCAATAGACCTACTCTGACCTAAAATAGAAATATCAATTTCCAAATGTCGGTTTAAGTTTTTATGAGTTCATATGAATACATGTAGTATCCAAAGCAAAGCAATCCAAACTCCAATCCCTCACCGAACAATCAATGATCGAACAACATAGATGTCATCAAGTAGTAGTCAGTAAACCCTATAAATTACCACCACAACAAAAAACAGTTAGAACCTCCGTTAGACAGTTTCAATGACAATAACTATACAATAATAAATACATACATATATATTAGTAATTCTTATGCAGATATACAAGATCTCAATTGAATACTCAAGACAAAGCAACTTTCTATGGTCATGCAAATACACTAGAGTCAGATGTCTGACCATATAGCACCAAACACCTGATCTCAAGCACTTGAAATTTTCAAACACCATGGTCAGACGTATGACCGCCATCCCCAAACGTCTGAAACTGAGTACGGGAATGTTTTGAAATATATAAAAGTCAAACATGAAAGGGTGCCTCTTCTTCTCTTCTTCAAAACTCTTCATGTATGAACAGAAGCATCTCCAGGTCAGAAAGCAAAAAGAATCAACTACTCAAAGAAACTCCACAATAATATATATAGCAATCAAGATTGAAATGAACAACTAATCCAATCCAATTCTCTACTCTATTCATCTATTTTATCTATCTAGTGCTTATTGCATTTCAAAACCTGTAATCACGATCATATATACTTTTATATTCTCATGCACTATCAAGTATACAATATTCAAGGAGATATAAGAAGGTTATTATACTATTGGTCATAATCCACGTTTTTTTAGAAAACACTCTTATTAAAGAAACTCATTTTATAACACCCCACATTCCTTAATGACACCCATATGAGGATTTTATTAAGGAAATATGGAGCATTATAGGTATAAATACATAAAATATCGCAAAGACTAAGATTTATCAAGACATAAAAACATAAATTTACAGCGAAAGAAGTGAATTTCATTTTTTATAAAAAATCATCTTTATTACGAAAAACCAAAAAGTTACAAAATGTCATGTCTAAAAATCTCAGTCAAAATAACATCAGAGTATAAAACATTATTATCCCCCAAATATAGTCAAAAAGGTACAACCAAACTTTGGAAAGAGAACAGAAGTAGTCCAACTTGCAGAAATCCATCATGAAAAAGCTAGCAAAGAAATCTGAACTATGTACTTTCTCCTTGTAAGCCTGGGGGAAAGAAAAGAGAAAGGAAGAAAGGAAATGGGTCAGACATAAAGCCTGGTGAGCTGCAGTGATTACCAACTCGAATTTCTAAGTAAAGTATAACAGGTAAATAGTGGTTCTAGTGTTATAAAAGGGTAAGTGCCTGTATATATCTAAAGGTGAACAATAACTGATATGAATTGATAATAAGGACTGGCTATTCTTATAAAAAGACAATGAAGAAGATGAGAATAATAATAATAATAATAATCAGATCAAGAAGATTGAATGTTTTGCACTTCTACAGATTCAGACAGAAACGAGTAATTAGGAGGGATTTTTCCTAGTGCTACCCATTGATCGGCTCCCAACAGACACGAAAAGCTTGTGCCAGCTACGACAGTCAGGGATATCAGTCCTGAACCCGTCAACTTTAAAGACACAACCCTATCTGCTAGTGTTATAGCGTCTTAGTTTCCCCCATCGGACCCATGCACGCTTATGACCCCACCGGAACGTGCCCGTATCCACCTCCAAGATTTTGAACCTCTTACAATCTAGATCAGTAAAGCGTTCTATGGCCCCTACCTAGTGTAAGCCCACGATATGGTACAAACAGGGGTACTGATTGATACGGGTTCCAAACGACAATAGAATTGACACAAGCCACCCTTAGGCTTGGTCCCCCAAGTAAACTAGGATTTTAAGAGTCCCCCCGAATATAACAGCAAACGTGGAACCCCTTAGCTTGTTAATTAAACAAGTTTAACTTAGTAGGTTTAAGTTCATTAATAAGCATCATATAACCCTATGTAATTTTCCTGGTTGTAAATGACATTTATTAAATGTAACAACCCTTCCCCAAATCATACCGGCACCTGCTCATATGTATATAGATTACAATAACGTGTTTTACTTAACTTACATTTGATTCTCATTCACACGTTTTCCATTTGAATGTAATGTCATATTAAGTATCATTGATTCCAATTAACATGTTTTCCTATGCAAATTACTTAATGCCATATTAAGTACAGTTAATGTGTTTTTCGTATTAACGTCAAATTAACGCACTCTTCAAATTAACGTCAATCGAACATATTTTCCAATTTTAGGTCAAACCAACATGTTTACAAATTAATGTCAAATAATATGTTTTCCAATGTTAGTGCCAAATCAACCTGTTTACAAATTGATGTCAAATATAATTTTACAAATTGATGTCAAATAACATGCTTTCCCAAATGAACATAATTGTCTAACTAACATGATTTACCAAATTAACATCAAATAAACATAAATGTCTAATTAACATTTTTTTCCCAATTTAACATTAAATGAACATAAATGACAAATTACATGTTTTCTAAATTAACATGAACATATAAATTAATGTCAATTAACATGAATGAAAAAATGCCATGTTTCTCAAATTAACATATTCTCCCTAATTATTGTCAATTAACATAAACATATATACCTATTGATTTCAATTACATGTTTTCCTAACAATGTCATATTGACGTATTTACCAATTAATGCCAAAAAGATGTCGACTTAATATATACTTAAGTTCAACTTATTCATATTCACATATTCTTCCTTTATAATAATCCCAATTTATACAGTCAATGGTGCCCAAATCTCCTTTTTATTGACATTACATATTATTCCCATTTATCATAATTTTACGCAATTCCAAGGGAAAAGGCCTAGGCTTTCGTTGGCCTTGGCTCGGTGCAAAATAAAAGAAAAAGGAGAATTCTAACCAACTCAAATATGAACAAACTAATTAAATAGGCATAATAGGACTGTAAATAAAACATTGACAGAAAAAGGGATAAGGAAGAAAGATGTACATACAAATAACTGAAAATGAATAGGTAATTGATAATATTAAAAGAACAATATAAGAAGAAACTAGTTCTTAAACACTGTTATTTTTCAGATTCAATATATATTTACTATCAAAATTCTTTTTATATAGATTATTACAACAACTATTGTATCTATTTAACTTTAACTTAGAAGAAATATGAAAATCACAGTGATACTCACTTAAGTTTGTTGTGGATCCAGAAAAGGTCTTTGAAATAGTTGTTGTAGAAAAAAAACAAGTATTATCCCTTTAATCTAAGTTCTGACAGCACCTCGACATTTTCTTAATTTTATTCAGAAATAGCTTAGAGGAGGAAGAAGATGAAGAATGTTTGTGTGCAAAGAAAATGGTGAGGCTGCTAGCCTATTTATAGATATGTTAGGATGTTTATAAACCATAGGACATTAGGTTATCAAATCAAACCGAACACCTCAAGTTGAGTCAGCAAAGAATAAAGTACAAAACACAGACCAGATTTAGGCGCAGGAATCCGTCCAACATGCGGGTTGGGTCACCCAGTGACCGTTGTTTTCTGCGTTAAGGTGTTTTATTTATAATATATTAATTTAGCTCAAACTTCTTTAGTTCATAACTTCTTTATGCTTATTCCGATTTACAAAAACCAAGAGTCTATCTGAACTAGAATTTCGTAACGAACGGAAGGTAAAGTCTGTTTTACTCAATTTTGAATATTTAATTAATATTCATTTTACTATCTTTTTATATATTTATTATATATTAAAATATGAGGTGTTACACATTTGTATTCAAGCTTATTACTCCGAGGGAAGCGAGGGCAATTGGTAAGTGAAATACAAAAAGGGAGCTTCAAGACTAGACGTATGACCGGGGGTTTGAACTCGTATAACATTCTAGTGTGATTACGCTAATTTATTTGATTTACTATACTAACTTGTATATTTTATAAGATAGTTACTTACTATATATAATACACACGATCCACTTTGACTTTTAATTGGCATCAGAGCACAGTCTTTTTAATTTACAATAACACGTAGTTGAAATATAGTTAATAGAGCAAGTACATTCAAAGATAGTCATTCTACAACACGTTGTCCATTATTCATAGGATCAAACTATGCATATTGGTCTACACATATGCGTAATTATAAAAGCGAATAGTCTTGAAATATGACAAGCAACACAAGTTCAATACGTAGCACCAAAAACTGCCGTTAGCACTTGGACCGATGCATAAAAAACAACCACTTCTAATAATGCTAAGGATATGAATGTATTTTTTTATCTTGATAAGAATGAGTTTTCGTGTGTTATGTTGTGCTCCACTACATATGACATTTGGCGTACCTTATAAGTAGCAAATAAAGGTATAACAAAGGTCAAACAAACTAAGATATTGATTTTGCAAAACCAATTTTCATCTTTTAAAATGAAACAAAATGGATCTATAGTTGATATGTACTCTAGATTTCTAACTATTCAACATGGTCTTATGGCTTTAGGAGTAAAATTTTAAGATTTTGATTTAGTACCTCAAATTCATAACTCTTTAACAGTTGAGTGGTAAAAAGGTATTAGCTATCGAACAAGCTAATGATCTTTCTGAACTCATAGTTGAAGTGTTGATTGGAAATTTAACGTCGCATGTAGTTAATTTGAAGGCTAGAAAGGGACAAAATCATGAAAAGAAAAATATAGCATTCCAAGCAAGCAATGATGGTTTATATTTGGATGAAGAAGAGATTGTGTTTATTTCCAAAAAAAACTACAAGAAATTCAAAAATATGACAAAGTTTGGCGGAAAATCCAACATAACTGATCAAACCTCGATTTAATGTTTTTGAATGTGATTTATTTGGTCATATGAAGAAGGATTGCCCGAAACTCAACAATGAGAAGAAAAAAATAAACATGAAAAGCTTTTCAAGTGACATGGGATGATTTAGACTCTTCCTCTCCATCAAACAACAATGGTGATGGTGAATAAGAAAACCTATGCTTCATGACAAATATGGATGAGGTATGTATCGATCTTACTTATGATGAAATTATAGAATTTGGTATGGAAATTGATGATAAACTTAGGTAAAAAATAATTAAATAAGGATCATATTGATAAGATAAACCGATTGGAGCTTGAAGTAGGATTACTAAAAGATGAAAAGCCATTTTAGAAGAAGAATTGGAACTTTCACAAGAAAATTTTAAAAAAAAAACTTACCAATGAAAAGATTTTTTATCATGTAAACTAAAAAAAATAAACTAGAAAATGATGACATTAGAAATAAAAATACTAACTTGAAAAATAATTTGGAAATTTCAAAATATGAAATTCTTGAACTAAAAGATAAATTGGAAAAGATTGCTATCATTGTTTTCAAATTTAACAAGGGAAAACAAGATTTAAATATCCTAATAAAAAATTCTAAACCCTTTAGTAATCGAAATGGCTTTGGATTCAAGAAAGCTCTTAAACAAAAGAGATATAGTTTCCTATATACAAAAGTTAAAAAGCATCTAATACTAAAAAGTTTTCAAATTCCAAAGAAATAAAACTTTGTATTCCTAAATCTAACAATAGTTAATTAGACAAAAACACATTGTTAATTTCTAAAATAATGTGGTATATAACAAAGATTATATTTTAAATGCCACAAACCTATTTGGTTATGGCTACCTTCACCTCGTAACATTTAGGACTCCAACATAGAAAATGGATACCAATTGAATTATCATTTATCTTGTAATTACCCAAAAGAAAACAAAGGGAGAAATGGATACTCGATAGTGCCTGCTTCAAATACATGGCGGGTAATGCTAACATGTTATCAAACATAACATGCATTGATGGTGGCATGGTGACTTTCGGAGACAACTCAAAAGGATACATCATTGGCATTAGAGAAGTTATCAACATCGGTATATCTAATTCTCCTATTATTTCTGGTGTTTTACTTGTAGAAAGTTTAAAGCACAATCTTCTAGGTATTAGTCAATTATGTGATGAAGTGTTTCAATTAATTTTTTAAAAAAGATAGATGCGATATTTTTTATAGTAATAAAAATCTAATTTTTGAGGGTTTTAGAAATAGAAATATATACATTTTAAATATGAATATAAAAAAAATTGACATATGTGTAACGGTAAAACATGATGACCCATGGTTATGGCATAAACGGTTTTGTCATATAAATTTTAAATATATTAATAAGTTAGCCAAATATGAAATAGTTAGAGGATTACCAAAAATTAATTATAAAGTTAAGAATTTGTTTGACGCATGTTAAATTGGAAAATAAAAAAGAAATTCTTTTAAATCTAAAAATAATATTTCTACAAAACAAACCATATTATTTTTACTTTTATTTTTATTTGATACTCCATTTTTCTACGCTATAGTCTTAAAACAAAAAATTTTAAAAATAAGAAATTTTAAGTTCTAAAAGTAGACTTTTCTCATATATAAATAAGTTTTCTTATTTTCTATCCTAAAGAACAAAAAACAACTATCCATTACAACAAAATAAATGTCATCTAAAGAAATACCATCCTATGACTCCAGTTCAGCACCGTCAAACACGACCATCTAATCACTAACTCCACCACCACTTCATGCTCCTTCAGTACCAAAATCTCATTAGAGTCTCTATCCATTGCTAAAGAAAGGCAAGGCAAATAAAAATCTCTCTTTATACGATAAGCTCGATGAGATTTCGTTCTACCATCATCAAATGTTGGATGTTCAGTGTGAAATTCACCACAAACAAGAAGGCCGAACTAAACATTTAAATTTTCTCAATAAAAGTTTATTATTAACTTGTGGTCACTAACTAACGAGAAATTGCATTCACAAGAAATCCCCGGGATTTATTCAAACTCCTCCAAAAGAAACAACGTTGACTCTCATATACTGTGGGATAAGAGGTCGTCGAACACTTCTCCTAAGCAACCATATTGGTCATCTATCAAATAATCCGATAGTAACAACGAAGAACACAAACAAGAATCTCCTAAATATGTTTTGTTCCAAATGCATTTTACGCTTTTTTTGCTCTGTATGTTTCATTTTCTTAAGTAAATTTTATATCGTTCATTAAAATTATCAAAAACAATCAGAAATACAAAAATTATAAACTCTACATTTGACTAGTATATCCAAATGTCTGAGATTGGTCTTGGGTTTCTACTGAACTTCAACCCAGACGTCTGTATTAAACTCCCAAATGGTTGAGTTTGCTCTCTAATTTCAAAACCACCCAAATTAGACGTCTAGTTAGTATCTTCAAACGTTTGAAATCTTCTTTTAACCCTAGAATGGCTATTGCACCTATCTCATTCTCAAAATAACGTATCATATTTAAAAAATTCCTAACCTTGTTTTTAATCTACTTTTCAAAATCATTAATACATGGTACTAAGAGGAAAGAAGACCGCTTATAAACATCAAAAAAAAGAAGCCTCTTCTTTTCAACCACAAGTTGTACTTGATAGTCATATAGATAAGTGGCTTAAAGGACCAAATGCTGCACAATGCTTTGAAGACTTGAAGGTAAAGAGATTTCATCTCGGACCATTTTATTCCTTATTAGACTTTCCTTGTTACGATATCCATAAATTATGTGAATGTGGTGAAATTGCATCCCTTGTTACTTATGGCTCAAATAAGGCAACGATTGATCAACTGTCCTTATACCATATTTCTTCGCTAACTTGTGTAATGTTTCGATCTAGGAACCAAAAAATGACGATGGATGGCAATGAACCAGTGTTTACGGACAAACAATTAAACTACCACCATCCATGATTGATCATACACTTAATTACTCGTACTTCGGGCAAACTCTTAATGAATTATCGGATAAAAGATACAAACCAAAGGATGAAATTTCTTGTCAAATGTGGGAAGATCATATGCCTCAATGGACAACTAGACATCTTCAACCAAATGCAAGATTACTTAACCGAATGCTCATCAATACATTAATTCCTAGACTTGGTAGTCCCGAAAAAATTTATGAGCCTACGCACAAAGCAATATATGCTTTATTTGGTGGAATTCATGTAAATTTGGCTCAATTCTTTTTTTGATGAAATTAAAAGCTTTTGGAGCCGTACTCGTCGTATAATAACTTACCTTGCCTATATAATGCACATTCTCAAAGCTCTAGATATGCCTCATATTTGTCATATTATGAGGAATTGACAATTAAGGACAGTAGAAAAAGATTTTTTAAGTTAATACACATATTGGGTGAACCATTAACATTTATGACTTTGGGGCAATGTAGAACATCACAGGAAGGCGGACAAGCTACACATGAAGAGCAACAACAACAACCATCACTTTCTCCTCATCCCGATTAATATCACTCGGACTCTAAGATCATTGAGACACGACATCAACTTAATCCAAATGATATCGTTTGTGATTTTTCTCTTTATAATAAACATATTCAATCAAGGAACCAACAAAATTTAGGGAAGAAAATTGATAGAATTGAGCGATCACTTACCACTCGTATAACCAACGTTAAAAAAATGCTTTCAAATGTGGTTTCAAGTCTTGGAAAAATATTACGAAAACTGCATGGTCATTCCTCGTCCTCATCATCTCCATCTCCACCACCTTCCACTCCTCCCACACAACATACTAGAATGTCCTTGTTTGGAGAACTGGGGGCAAGGAGGAGATGAACATTCAAATATTGATGTTCCCTAGGCATTTTCTACTTTGTTTTCGTAAATCACTTAACAAAAAATTTTGGTTTGTATATAATTTGTTTGTGACACTCATGTAACTTTGTCTTTGTTGTTTTATGTTAGTCCGTTACATAACTTTATTTATGGCACTTGTGTTTGGAAACTGTAATGACCCGGTATTTACCCATATCACTGACACAGATATTAATTGATCGTAAGTATTAATTTACAAATTCGATTTAAAATTCAGACTTTAAATTTCAAAACATGTTAATTTTTGTATAACAGCATTTACATATGCATGTATCACAACATTTACTAAAACCCAATTTTTACACATTCGGGTATGATAGCATGTATTTGATAGCGTTTGTTTAAATTGATTTTATACATGTATGTAGAATAACACTTTTATATAGCAAGTTTTAAAATGCCATTTATTTCACATGTTTTGTTTATTTTTTTCAAAGCATTTAAGAATTTGAGTTTTTGCAAATTCTTGAATTAAAAACTTTTAACACTTGAATAAAAACATACCAAAACCAATCTTGGCAAAGCAAGTTCATGTTCACATATACATCAACACTATAACATGAAATACCATTTCTCTTTGCAAACATGTTTTCATATAGATATATATACTTGAGGATAACACCTACACTAGTACTAGACTAGTAAAGAGAATATAGAGAAATATTGTCCACATGGAAAAATCACTTTAAATCAAGTATTTTCAGTTTTTAAATCATTTTCTTTTCTCATGGAATTTTCTAAAAATTTCACTTTCCTTTGCATTTTTCAAAAACATGTTCACTTTTTCATAAAACATGTGCCTAAAAATCTTGCAAATCCTTGTGTATTTAAACCATAGATTCACCTACACTAGAACCTATACAAGCCTACAGATCATCTAGGATTTTTCCATGTATATTCATCACATGGTCGAGAGCTTTTGTAGACGATTTCAGATTTTTCCAATCCCTTTGAAGCCAAGTAAGTGTTTTTAAATATTTCTATTAAATCAAGTTGTCATGAGAAATATATGGTTGAGAATTCCAAGATGAAAACTGAGTATATATGGTACACAAATGGATACTAAAATTTGATTAAACCAAGAAAAGATTTGTGAAGAACATGGGTGGTACAATGGCAGTTAAGGTGATGTTGTATGGTAGGCCAATGGGGAAAAGTGGTGGTTTGCACAAGGGGTTTTCAGGGTGATGTTGGCTGAGATAAGCCATGTGAATGTGAGGAGGTGGAGTTTTGATTTGGTAAGAATTTTTTTTTTTTTTTTTTTTTTTTTTTTGAGTTGTCAATCATTTGTCAAACATGAAATCTGAAAACTGATTTTTTTTATACATTCATATTTTATTATTTTCCTCTACTATAAATAAGACCTGAGCATACACATCCTCCTCACACAACACAAGCATTTGAATTATCAGTTTAGTAGGAGAAAACTGTGAGCTTCTAAACACAAAGGTGAGTAAAACTGCTTTCAATTTTCTGTTTTGAAATTTCTGCATTTCTGTTGTTTGAACTATAAGTTGAATGTAGATTTTTGTGGTGTGTTCGTTCAAGTAGTATACCTTGTGTGGATTACTTGTTTGGTATGGTGGAGAAATCATTGGTTGTTAATTAAAACTTTAAGTACAAAGGGTTAGAAAGGGGTATTATCTGGTGCTGTTACCAGACCCTGTATATTTTGTTTGAAACTCTACAAATCTAAATAGATCAGTAAATCTATGTTAGGGGATTAAAAATGAGATATCATACTATGTTTAAACCCTCCACATAGTCATACAATTGTTCAAAAATGAAGCCAACTTTGCCAAAAACCTTACTGGTACTTGAAAACTAAACAACATAATCTCTCTGTATCTAAAAATCAAAGTGGATTTTCAAATGGTATAAAAACTGGTTTTGATTACATAAACATAATAAGGGATCGAAATGATGATTTTTAAAAGTAAAATCAAGATTTTTAACAACTTAAACCAAGAGAAATCTTGAGATGATCAAAATTTGGGACCGGGTCAATTTCCGATCATCCAGGCGATCAGGGACGGCGTGGTTGAAGGAGAAGCTTCAGCTAGGTTCAGGGATGCTAGGAAAAATACAAATTTATTTTTCAAATGAATGGATTTAGAGGACAAGATCAAAATAGTCTTTAAATTGGTTTTTGTGTTCGGTTGCTTCACGCAGGAACTGCTCAGTGATGGGGACACTAGGGCGGTGCGGTCTAGGGGGAAAAGGGGCGTCAGGGTGGTATGGTGACGTGGCCAGAAGGCGGCGGTGGCGCACGGTCAAGGTGAGGCGTGGTGATCATTTTCTTGGATGGTGTATTTTTCTGGAAAAAGGGGATGGTACGGCTAAACACTGTAGCGGCCAGTGGGAGGTGATCGGAGGGTGGCGACGTGATCAGGTGTTGGAGAGTGACTTTTGGGGATGGTCGTTGGTGGATGGAAGCGGCGCTGGTAGCTGTGCACGTGCACAGGCATGAAAGGGGAAGGAAGAAGAAGGAGCAGTGGCATCGGGTTTTTGAGGGTGATCAGGCCTAAATTCACGTGTGCAAAGGGGGTGGTACTTTAAGTCTCTTTGGTACTTTGATAGGTGATCCGGAAATGTGGTACTTTGAAAAATAGTGAGAGCCGAGGCTGATTTCATGTGCGCACGCCACTGTTTTGAGGTGGTAGTTTGGCCGATATTAGTACTTTGGTACTTAGCTTTAAAATGTGGATTTTTGAATATATTTTTAATTAAATCAAGTTTTTAAATAAATAATAGATTAAATATAAAATATAGGTAAAAATAAATATTTAAATAAAAATAGGATTTTTATTTAAATTAGCAAATGAGAAAAAGGAGAAGTGAATCAGGTGTTAAAATCAAATGGAAGTTTTTGTCAAAATTGAAATTTAAGTGAAAAGATGAATTTTAGATTAAATTATAAATTTAAATTACAATTAGGATTAGAGGAATTTTCTAATGACAATATTTAAAATTTGAAGTCGAAATGAAAGAAAAACCATATGCAAAACACATACGCTAAATTTGTCAGTTTAAACTGTGGTCTGAATTTCCTGATATAAGTAACTGATCAAGTACAGTTCTATACTTTATAAAATAAGAACAGTAAATCATATTTGAATCGTGTTTAGATTGATAAATAAAAAGAGATCTTTTTATTGGTATATGAAAAGAAGAAGTAGATCGGTATAAGAAATAAAAAGGAAATTTGACGAAACATATAAAGTGTAAAAGCTGTAAAGTTAATTATAATTCATAAATTTAATTCATTTATGAATAATCAGATTAAGGAATGATTAGGAGTAATAAATTTCTACAAGAATAATGTAAGTATTTTTAAAGTGGCAAACAAAATGGAAAGAAAAACCGTGTGCGGCGCGCACAGTGAAACTGTCCATTTGAAGAAGATGATCAAAATACCAGATATAATCAAGATGATCATATACTGTTTAGTTTGACTGTAATTATATGTGTAATTAGATTATAATCATGTTAGATTAATAATTTAAAAAGGAAATGTTTCGCTAATCATTTCAAAGAGACCGAAATAAATATTTCACTTTGGTTTGATTTATACGCCGCGCGTCAGAGATTTTTTTTGAAGACGGCGATATACAAGGACTATTTTTGAATAGTACCTTCGGTTTGTCCAATCCCAAGACAACTTGTATGGACTTATGTCTGACAAAGTAATTCTAACTGATCACGTACGTTGATCTCTCCAAACGTATTTATACGGTGGCAGAGGAATTCGTTTCTCTCGCTGTATACCTATAATATATTTTTGGGGAAGTCAATTAGTGGTTGGCGAGTTTTGACGATGTGGCATTCAAAGAAAATAAACAGTGATGATGAAAAGGTAAGTCTATCCTCAAGCCTCACATCCAGGGAATGACAAAAATCGGGCAGGCAGCATGGCTATGTGGGTCGCTCCCATTAGGGTGTATAATCACCTACCTAGAGAAATTCCTTTTACTTATTTAATCTACTTCGATGTTGTTCCTTTTCGGGAAACGGTAGTTTGAGCCCAACCGTTGGTGATATACATTCGATACACTCAAGAGAAATGAGTGGTCGGTCATGTGTGGGCCGGGTTGCAAGGCGTTCTTGTTGGACCCAGGTGTATTCGCCTCTAGAGATACATCATCAGATGGTGGTCCCATACCTTGTCATAGTTGGAAATCCAATTTCCATAAGCGCCAAGCGGATTTTATTTGTATACTATATATGATATTGTGAGATGCAAGCATTCTTCTAGATTCTAATTTATTTGTGAAAACTTATATACACTATGATAATATATGATTTCAAGTATACAAAGTGCTTTGATCTCAAAAGGTAAAAACCCGTTCCGTATTCACGGCGTGGTCTTATGAGATATTTATTTAACTCGTTTTAAAATTGTTTACTCATACCAGTCTCCTGACTGACCCGGAGTTTATTTTTCTGTGTTTCCCTTTAACTCTTGGGTATTCATAACACTTGTTATGAATAGATAAGTGAATCAGGATTGGATAAAACTTGGAAAGCTAGGATGGAACTTTCTGTGTGCTGGTCTACTTATCCTATCTACTGTATAATTAAGTCTGTCAGTTTGGTCATAAATGATATGTATAATTATAGATGTACTATGAATGGCTTGTATCACTAGACCTATGATGTTCTGATGTAATATGTACTACTGTGTAATATTATGAAGTATCATCTTTTGTAAAAATTCCGCTATGAGATTCTGATGTTTTCTGTGATTTTATCTTATATCTATTCTTATTCTTATTAATGACACGACTTCCGATGTGTTCGAAAGTTGGGTCGTTACAGTTGGTATCAGAGCTTAGGTTACTGATTACCTAGGCTTTGG
This sequence comes from Allium sativum, assembly GCA_030737875.1. Lineage (NCBI taxonomy): Eukaryota > Viridiplantae > Streptophyta > Magnoliopsida > Asparagales > Amaryllidaceae > Allium > Allium sativum. Next base: position 341,956,465 of record CM060926.1, read on the forward strand.
GTGAGTGTGGGAGAGCATATTTTTGAAAATTTAAAATAAGTTTAGATCAACTGGATGGTATACCTAAGTTAGTTATATCCAATCAAGTCTGGAATGACGACCTGTTATATTCAGGTGATTAAGATGAGTAACCGAGGATGAAGAGGTCGAGCTAGTGGAACTTCCACTACTACGGGTCGTAATACTGGATCCCAGGATCAAGGGGAGACTGTGGAGGAAGTTGCACCAGTTCAGCCGGACAAAAGCTTTGCAACTATTTGTAAAGAATATACAACTCTGGGAGGAAAAGTTTTCAAAGGGACGAAATCTTTCATTAAAGTCCAAGCATGGTTGAGGTCCTATGAGAGGATTTTCAAGGGATTGAAATTGAATGATGAGAATAAACGTCTCTTAGCTTCGTGGCAACTTCAAGAAGCTGCTGCTATTTGGTGGGATGCTCAGACCACAAATGTTCCTGAGGAAGACTTCACTTGGGAAAAATTCCAGGAAGCTTTCGAAGCACAATATTTACCTGCTGCAGGAAAGACTAAAATGTATCGGGATTTCATCGATCTCAACCAAGGGAACATGAAAATATCCAAATATGAGAACAGGTTAAATTCGCTTTCTTGTTTCGGGCCAGAACTGATCAATACCCCACTCAAGAAGAATGAAATGTTCATAGCAGGATTGAAGGATAGCCTGCAAGTTCAAATGATTGGGCATCTCAAAATTCCATTTGTCGATCTAGTTGATATGGCAGTTCGTTATGAGGCACTAGAGGGAAAGAAGCCAGTTGCAAAACAGCAGACAGGAGAACCCAGTGGCGAGAACTCCAACAAAAGGAAATTTAATACGAACTGGAACAACAAAGGAATACCAAAGATGGGGGAGAAAACCAAAGAGCGTTATAAAGATACGCAATGTCATTACTGCAAGGAGAAGGGACACATTGCTAGGTTTTGTACGAAGCCAGCAGCGGAAAAGCCACAGGAAACTCAACAGCCGGAGCAACCTCAACAGAAACAAAAGGGAACAAGTGATGCTTTTCCCCAAAAGTTTTCATGCTATAACTGTCATCAGCCGGGGCACTTGGTTAGAGACTGTCCACTTATGAAAAAGGCACAGCAACCAAAGGTCTATGCTTTAATGGATAAGTCATCAACTTCTGAGAATGTGAAAATGGAAGGAGCTTCAGAAGGTACCTAACTCTTTTTAGATAAAAGGAGTTAATTAACCAGGGTCAGCCTCAAGATAAATTAAATATGGTTGGATTAAATTAGAATAATATCCAATCATATTGATACCAGAAATCGGGTTAGAATTTTAAATTGAATTAAAATTTGGATTTCCTGAAATTAAGTCTGGACTTAAGTATTCATGGGATATGGACTCAAGGAATGTGAACTGGTCGATTTGTGAAATTAAATCAGATTTGTGAGTCCCGAAATGGAGATCATTAACTAAGTGAACGAAGATCATGGGTAAAATTTAACAGAGTTAAGTAAATTGACTGATGAGTTAAAAAGGGAATTTGGACAGATATCTTTTGGTTATGAATAGAAAAATTGCTGATGTGTGTTAATTATTTATATGTGCGTCGATAACTCTAATTTACTGTTTACAAATTTCGAGGATGAAATTTTTATAAGGGAGGTAGATTGTAATGACCCGGTATTTACCCATATCACTGACACAAATATTAATTGATCATAAGTATTTATTTACAAATTCGATTTAAAATTCAGACTTTAAATTTCAAAACATGTTAATTTTTGTATAACATCATTTACATATGCATGTATCACGACATTTACTAAAACCCAATTTTTACACATTCAGGTATGATAGCATGTATTTGATAGTGTTTGTTTAAATTGATTTTATACATGTATGTAGAATAACACTTTTATATAGCAAGTTTTAAAATGCCATTTATTTCACATGTTTTGTATATTTTTTTCAAAGCATTTAAGAATTTGAGTTTTTGCAAATTCTTGAATTAAAAACTTTTAACACTTGAATAAAAACATACCAAAACCATTCTTGGCAAAGCAAGTTCATGTTCACATATACATCAAAACTATAACATGAAATACCATTTCTCTTTGCAAACATGTTTTCATATAGATATATATACTTTAGGATAACACCTACACTAATACTAGACTAGTAAAGAGAATCTAGAGAAATATTGTTCACATGGAAAAATCACATTAGATCAAGTATTTTCAGTTTTTAAATCATTTTCTATTCTCATGAAATTTTCTGAAAATTTCACTTTCCTTTGCATTTTTCAAAAACATGTTCACTTTGTCATAAAACATGTGCCTAAAAATCTTGCAAATCCTTGTGTATTTAAACCATAGATTCACCTACACTAGAACCTATACAAGCCTATAGATCATCTAGGATTTTTCCATGTATATTCATCACATGGTCGAGAGCTTTTGTAGACGATTTCAAATTTTTCCAATCCCTTTGAAGCCAAGTAAGTGTTTTTAAATATTTCTATTAAATCAAGTTGTCATGAGAAATATATGGTTGAGAATTCCAAGATGAAAACTGAGTATATATGGTACACAAATGGATACTAAAATTTGATTAAACCAAGAAAAGATTTGTGAAGAACATGGGTGGTACAATGGCAGTTAAGGTGATGTTGTATGGTAGGCCAATGGGAAAAAGTGGTGGTTTGCACAAGGGGTTTTCAGGGTGATGTTGGCTGAGATAAGCCATGTGAATGTGAGGAGGTGGAGTTTTGATTTGGTAAGAAAAAAGTTTTTTTTTTTTTTTTGAGTTGTCAATCATTTGTCAAACATGAAAACTGAAAACTGATTTTTTTTTATACATTCATATTTTATTATTTTCCTCTACTATAAATAAGACCTGAGCATACACATCCTCCTCACACAACACAAGCATTTGAATTATCAGTTTAGTAGGAGAAAACTGTGAGCTTCTAAACACAAAGGTGAGTAAAGCTGCTTTCAATTTTCTGTTTTGAAATTCCTGCATTTTTGCTGTTTGAACTATAAGTTGAATTTGGATTTTTGTGGTGTGTTCGTTCAAGTAGTATACCTTGTGTGGATTACTTGTTTGGTATGGTGGAGAAATCATTGGTTGTTAATTAAAACTTTAAGTACAAAGGGTTAGAAAGGGGTATTATCTGGTGCTGTTACCAGACCCTGTATATTTTGTTTGAAACTCTACAAATCTAAATAGATCATTAAATCTATGTTAGGGGATTAAAAATGAGATATCATACTATGTTTAAACACTTCACATAGTCATACAATTGTTCAAAAATGAGGCCAACTTTGCCAAAAACCATACTGGTACTTGAAAACTAAACAACAGAACCTCTCTGTATCTAAAAATCAAAGTGGATTTTCAAATGGTATAAAAACTGGTTTTGATTACATAAACATAATAAGGGATCAAAATGATGATTTTTAAAAGTAAAATCAAGATTTTTAACAACTTAAACCAAGAGAAATCTTGAGATGATCAAAATTGGGGACCGGGTCAATTTCAGATCATCCAGGCGATCAGGGACGGCGTGGTTGAAGGAGAAGCTTCAACTAGGTTCAGGGATGCTAGGAAAAATACAAATTTATTTTTCAAATGAATGAATTTAGAGGACAAGATCAAAATAGGGTTTAAATTGGTTTTTGGGTTCGGTTGCTTCACGCGGGAACTGCTCAGTGATGGGGACACTAGGGAGGTGCGGTCCAGGGGGAAAAGGGGCGTCAGGGTGGTGTGGTGACGTGGCCAGAAGGTGGCGGTGGTGCAGGTTAAGGTGAGGCGTGGTGATCATTTTCCTGGATGGTGTATTTTTCTGGAAAAAGGGGATGGTACGGTAAAACACTGTAGCGGCCAGTGGGAGGTGATCGGAGGGTGGCGACGTGATCAGGTGTTGAAGAGTGACTTGTGGGGGTGGTCGTTGGTGGATGGAAGCGGCGCTGGTAGCTGTGCACGTGCACAGGCATGAAAGGGGAAGGAAGAAGAAGAAGGAGCAGTGGCATCGAGTTTTTGAGGGTGATCAGGCCAAAATTCACGTGTGCAAAGGGGGTGGTACTTTAAATCTCTTTGGTACTTTGGTAGGTGATCCGGAAATGTGGTACTTTGAAAAATAGTGAGAGCCGGGGCTGATTTCATGCGCGCATGCCATAGTTTTGAGGTGGTAGTTTGGCCAATATCGGTACTTTGGTACTTAGCTTTAAAATGTGGATTTTTGAATATATTTTTAATTAAATCAAGTTTTTAAATAAATAATAGATTAAATATAAAATATAGGGAAGAATAAATATTTAAATACAAATAATTTTTTTATTTAAATTTGCAAACGAGAAAAAGGAGAAGTGAATCAGGTGTTAAAAACAAATGGAAGTTTTTGTCAAAATTGAAATTTAAGTGTAAAAACTGAAATTTAGATTAAATTATAAATTATAATTATAATTAGGATTAGAGGAATTTTCTAATGAAAATATTTAAATTTTGAAGTCAAAATGAAAAAAAAATGTATGCAAAACACATACGCTAAATTTGTCAGTTTAAATTGTGGTCTGAATTTCCTGATATAAGTAACTGATCAAGTACAGTTCTGTACTTTATAAAATAAGAACTGTAAATCATATTTGAATCGTGTTTAGATTGATAAATAAAAAGATAACTTTTTATTGGTATATGAAAAGAAGAAGTAGATCGGTATAAGAAATAAAAAGGAAATTTGACGAAACATATAAAGTGTAAAAGCTGTAAAGTAAATTATAAATCATAAATTTAATTCGTTTATGAATAATCAGATTAAGGAATGATTATGAGTAATAAATTTCTACAAGAATAATGTAAGTATTTTTAAAGTGATGAACAAAATGGAAAGAAAAACCGTGTGCGGCGCGTGCACTGAAACTGTCCATTTGAAAAAGATAATCAAAATACCAGATATAATCAAGATAGTCATATACTGTTTAGTTTGACTGTAATTATATGTGTAATTAGATTATAATCATGTTAGATTAATAATTTAAAAAGGAAATGTTTCGCTAATCATTTCAAAGAGACCGAAATAAATATTTCACTTTGGTTTGATTTATACGCCGCGCGTCAGAGATTTTTTTTGAAGACGGCGATATACAAGGACTATTTTTGAATAGTACCTTCGGTTTGTCCAATCCCAGGACAACTTGTATGGACGAATGTCTGACAAAGTAATTCTAACTGATCACATACGTTGATCTCTCCAAACGTATTTATACGTTGGCAGAGGAATTCGTTTCTCTCGCTGTATACCTATAATATATTTTTGGGAAGTCAATTAGTGGTTGGCGAGTTTTGACGATGTGGCATTCAAAGAAAATAAACAGTGATGATGGAAAGGTAAGTCTAGCCTCAAGCCTCACATCCAGGGAATGACAAAAATCGGGCAGGCAGCATGGCTATGTAGGTCGCTCCCATTAGTGTGTATAATCACCTATCTAGAGAAATTCCTTTTACTTCTTTAATCTATTTCGATGTTGTTCCTTTTTGGGAAACGGTGGTTTGAGCCCAACCGTTGGTGATATACATTCGATACACTCAAGCGAAATGAGTGGTCGATCATGTGTGGGCCGGGTTGCAAGGCGTTCTTGTTGAACCCAGGTGTATTCGCCTCTAGAGATACATCATCGGAAGGTGGTCCCATACCTTGTCATAGTTGGAAATCCAATTTCCATAAACGCCAAGCGGTTTTTATTTGTATACTATATAGGAGAATGTGAGATGCAAACATTCTTCTAGATTCTAATTTATTTGTGAAAACTTATAGACACTATGATAATATCTGATTTCAAGTATACAAAGTGTTTTGATCTCAAAAGGTAAAAACTCGTTCCGTATTCATGGCGTGGTCTTATGAGATATTTCTATTTCTTTAACATGTTTTAAAATTGTTTACTCATACCAGTCCCTTGACTGACCCGGAGTTTATTTTTCTGTGTTTCTCTTAAACTCTTGGGTATTCATAACACTTGTTATGAACAAACAAGTGAATCAGGATTGGATAAAACTTGAAAAGCTGGGATGGAACTTTCTGTGTGCTGGTCTACTTGTCCTATCTACTGTATAATTAAGTCTGTCAGTTTGGTCATAAATGATATGTATAATTATAGATGTACTATGAATGGCTTGTATCACTAGGCCTATGATGTTCTGATGTAATATGTACTGTTGTGTAGTATTATGAAGTATCATCTTTTGTAAAAATTCCGCTATGAGATTCTGATATTTTCTGTGATTTTATCTTCTATATATTCTTATTCTTATTAATGACACGACTTCCGATGTGTTCGAGAGTTGGGTAGTTACAGAAACTATAGGTTTTGATGTTTTGTCTGGTGTGATTTCATCTATGCCTGTGAATTTGGCTAAACATTTTTTTATGTACTTAATGATATCCTTTTGTTTATGCTATCAATTTTTAGTACGTGTCTCGCTA